>CM068374.1:252632862-253232862 GCA_034769895.1 Magicicada septendecula | reverse complement strand
ACCGTTACGATAATTCTTACGGGGTCCCAGGATTCGGTCACATGTACCTAGATACAAACATGGTCTATAGGTTACGCAAAGTACTGACACCACTCATTTTGGAAGAGAAGTAATATTTATTATTATTTAATCTTGACTGCTTGTAAACTCATTAAAATTCATTGAGATACATTACTGCAAAGTGATGCAACACCAACATAACACTTAGGAATTACAGCTTACCTTATTATTTCACAAGACACAAATGCAAATATCAAATAAAAACACAAATATACACAAAAAGCCGCCCAGCTTTGCCACACACTCTATCACACCCCATACAAACCCTTTTTTAAAATGTTCTAAAAAGCTAACAGAAAAATTAGTTTGATATGCGCGAGGTCCGCCGAGCACGTGCTTTCGTTTCGGTCACATTTTGTTAGTAGCTACACTTGAATCGTCACTGCACTGTTTGTAAGATCGGTCACTTCCTCGGGTCCCGGTCGGTCTTGCTGAATTAATTAGATTTTCCGAAAACTTGACCAACCGGGCCCGAAAACAAAATATATGCGTCTGTAACGGAACTCTGTATCTCGTTGACCACTTGGCGTCTCTGCCTAATGTCCACTGTCACGTAGAACGTAACAGGTACATGTTGCTTTGGAGAGAAGCTGTTGGTCACTGCCACGATTATTTTGTCGCCGCTCCTTGTTCCTCTGCTGTCGTGTAACCATTTTATATAAGGAATGGAGCTGACATATGTGTGTGTCCAGAGCTTAATATTGGGCTTGGCTCTGCTGATGTCATTTAAGTGGGCGTGGTCTAACCGACACTTCCGTAGTGAACCCAACGGAACGGTGAAAATTTCACTCTCTGGCCATCTTACTTTTTTGCCAACGCTTGGGTAGGCGCCCATGCTTGGTGTGCGCATGGGAGCGCAATGCCACACTCTCGCATAGTTCTTGGAATTTTGTGGAGGTGCAAATGCTCTGCCGCATTCCTCAACACCAACTGCGTCTTATAGCGTTGTTTCACTGTTCTGTTACGTTGCCCAATAATGCAGCTTTACCATACTTTATACCAGTCCGCCCGAAAACGAAATAAATAAAAATATAAATATATGCCCCAAACGGTTAAAATAAAGACACACAAAATTTGACCCGCTACAATACCCCCTCGATGAGAATTCTGCTGTCCACGACAGAAGAAATCTCATCGATGACCCCAAAGAGGACCGGTGAGGAACTGGTGCCAACAACCCCCTGGTTCTTAATCTGCACGGGTACACGACCCCCCCTGGCTCAGTGACCATGGACTCATCTGAACGAGATCACTGGACTTCTCCGTAAGAGATCCCAACACCGAGAAATCGATCAGACTCGCACCACAGCCCACCTCGCCCTTCAACATACTACCCCCAAAAATCCTCAATCCCTGGCTAAAATCATTCCAGCTCCTCCGCCGATATGGATCCCCTTTTTGCAAGCTGGGCTGCCTTTGGCAAATACTGGGCTCACACACTCTAACATTACATATTACCATAACACATAAGAATAAAACTTTCTTTTAAAATTTATCAAAAATTTAAAAAATTCAAAATTCAAAAAATAATCGTTTATCAAAAATTCTCTTCCTCTTTTTTCTAATTTTTGTTTCAATGACTTAACCTAAACATTCCTATTAATACAAATACATCCTTACTCTAGCATGAGAACAATTTATAGCCTACCAATATAAAGCAATACAATAAAAGAAACATCATTAATACATACACAATAAAATAATCATTACTCAACATATTCACTCGCTGGCAGGCGAAAAATCAAAAAAATTTTTTTTTTCAAAAAATATTTAAAATTTCCAAAAATTTTAAAATTCAAAAAAATTATTCATTAAATATTTATTAAATTTATTTATTAAATAACATTTATTAAAATTATTCAAATATTGGTTTGAATTAATTAAACAAACAAATCACAATCGGCTTCCTACTATACACAAGCTTAGTAGGTGTATGAACTCATCAGCTGATCATAACTAGGTCAAGTCCAAAACCTACATATGTTATGTATGATTTCTGAAAGCACTTTAAACATTTTCAATATCCTACCTTGAAATACAAAACATAGTAACATAAAATATTTATAATAAACAAAATATTAATATAATCAATCATCAACTTGACATTTAAATTATTTAAAACAAACAATTCTTAACTTTACATTATTTTCAAATTTTATCAAAATTCTGTCACTGGTTAAAAAAATAATTGTACATTCTTTATTATAAATTCCTCTCCGTCTTTTCAACAATCTTACCTTAATATACTGTGGGTGATGTAAATTATTTATTCTCGTTTTTCTGTATGAGATTTCTATACATATATAAACTTTCTCCCCCTGACTCTAATATTTATCAACTGCAACTCCCAAGACACCCAACTCTATCAAAAATATCTACTAATCAGGACATTGTAAACCCTAACTTATCATTTAACACAAAACGCCACCTTCTCCCCATATATAAAAAAAAATACTCTCTAACCCTTTGTACATAGGATACGTGTTTCCTTCCCAAAACTCATTCCCTTATGTTGGTCCCTGGACTCCCCCTAGGTAACCCTTTCCGGCGCCAATCGGTCCCTATCCCGTCCCAACCCTTGTTGCGGACTCCCCAAATACACTACCCCCTAATACAAAATTGCCATCCCCAAAATTCTCAATCTCATTTCATTACTACAAATACACAAAATAACCTCATTAACTATAAAAACAACCATATATCATTCAAAATCTACATAAAGTCTCCATTACCACTGTGTCAACATCTATATTTCACAAAATCCTGTTATATCACATCAACTCAAAAACAGCATTACATTATATTCATCTCTACTATTTCACATTCACTTTTTATTCAATTTGGACAGGTCTGCATGTCCCATAAAACATTTATCACCCATGAATTATCTTTTATTAATCTGCATATTCTTTTTATCTTTACTTCAAAATATCTGTAGTACACTAAACATTAATTACTTGTAACATTTATAAACCAATATACCAGTGACATGGTATTGTTGATCAGCTGATATCCTAACATAATTAAAACACCATGGATACCTTTCAAAATTGAACAGTTACATGTAATACATTATCAACACTTACTTCTATTATGTTGATTGCCTGCCAGGCGTCTAATGATTGGCTTAGAAAAAAAATTACACACATAATAAAAATACATTTTATCAACAACTATATCTAACACACAACAATAAAATGATACCTTTAAAATTATAGTATGAACCTTATTTTACGAATAGCAATAAACCTGGATTATTAGCATACATCAAACAAACAATTCTCTTTTAAATAATTTATATAAAAATTTATAAACATTATTATTTAAAATTTTTCATTAACTCTTTTTATTTATCATCATGATGAATTTATCCTGTGTTGTAATCAGATTTTCAAAAATTCTAAATTTATTATTAATACATATTTTTAATCATTATGTTCCACAA
Organism: Magicicada septendecula; assembly: GCA_034769895.1. NCBI lineage: Eukaryota > Metazoa > Arthropoda > Insecta > Hemiptera > Cicadidae > Magicicada > Magicicada septendecula. The sequence goes on along the minus strand of CM068374.1, from coordinate 253,229,357 downwards.
AATAAACCATTTAACATTTATTTACTTATTAATTATTATTAAATCAAAATCTCACCAAACAATTTAATTACCTTATAAAATTCAAACACATAATATTCAATCACACTATCTAAACATCTCTACTTATTTAATTCAATTTATTATTAAAATTAAATATTCATTTGATTATTAAAATAACATATTTCCATTATTATCAACATTCTACAAATCATTAACTATTGTCTTCATAATTATTTTGTTATTTAATTAGAGTGCAAAAATATTAATAATATTATTATTATTAATACAACACTTTCTAAAACATATACACATTACATTTCCCAATACACACAAATGAATTCAATATTATTTACAAAATATACGTCAAAACTGTTCAAGCGTATCTCACTTCAGATGTCCAAATCAGCAAGGTCATTACCAGAATTTACAGTATCTAACAAGGTCTATACACTGATATTCTAGTTCAGCCACCATCGTCAAAAATTAATCTTGGTTCTAAATAACACTTTTCAATTGTATTGACACACATATTGTTGTCTTGTGTGTCATAACCAAACAATTTCAATTCATCTGTTATACCATAATAATCATTCACCAAGTCTGCGTTAAGTATTTCTGTTAACTCTCCGTCAGTAAATATTTCCAATATCGGGTTAGTTACTTTTGTATTATCAATTACATCATTCGGGTTTAAATATACTTCTAATATTTCTTTCAACTCCTCATAATCTCTCTTTAATTCATATAACTCTATCTCTCTCTCAACACACAATTCTCTATTTAAATCACTCTCATCATAACACCATCTCATACTTATAAATCATTCCGCACAGAGGGTATAAACTTATACAAATAAACTAAACTCAAATCTTCTACTAACACGGGACTCTTGCCCTTCAAAAACTCTTGTGACCACATTAAATCATCGTAAATAATAAAAGGAAAATTTCCCCTCTGTCCCCACTCTACTACAACATTATTTTTTCTCTCTCTCTCTAACTCACTGACACACATTAACATCTCATAATCACTGCATTCTATACTTTCATTAGTACTATTTGTTATTATATTTTCATCATTTGCTTCTACCTTATTCTTCACCCCCACTATACTCTCAAAATTGTCTACTATTTCGTCATTTTTACATTTTGTCATATTTAAAACATTGTCACCTAATTTCTCAGCCTTCTGTTCTAACTTATTTAAACTGTTTTTTATTGTTTCGTTTGTGCTTTCTATACATTTATTCATTTCTTGTATTTCATTTTTTAACTCATTATTCAGATTTTTTAGTTCATTAAATTTAGCGTCAGAGTCATTTTTTAATACATTGAATTTAGCGTCAGAATCACTCTTCTGTTCACTGAATTTTAACTCTAACATCGCCTGCTGCTTGTCTGAACTCTCTTTCATACTACATACCATGCTACATAAATATTTCATCATATTATTGTTATCTGAGTTTTTATTTTGAATTGGGGTTGAATGAATTCCTTCATCCATAATTCTTGGTTCTGTTTCACTTATTTCTATTTCATTCTGACTCACACTTGGAGTCGAGCGTGCTTCAAAGTTACTAATGTTCGAGTCGTCGAACACTTCGACACTCATTTTATTTACGTTATTTTCGTTATTTGACATTTTGTATTATTGATATGCTTAAATTAAATAAATTGCTTAAATGGATTAATTAAATAAATGGTGTCATTACTTAAATTTTGTAATATAATGCTAGGTCGCTATGCTAACCTAGAACACGTTTGTATCTCTGTCGATGCGGAATTCAATTAATTAATTATAATTAATTCAATTCGTCCCTGTTCGGGCGCCAATTGTGACTTGCTAATCAATCACATTTATTATTATAATGAAATGTCAAATTAAATTGTTTCTTACCGTTACGATAATTCTTACGGGGTCCCAGGATTCGGTCACATGTACCTAGATACAAACATGGTCTAGAGGTTACGCAAAGTACTGACACCACTCATTTTGGAAGAGAAGTAATATTTATTATTATTTAATCTTGACTGCTTGTAAACTCATTAAAATTCATTGAGATACATTACTGCAAAGTGATGCAACACCAACATAACACTTAGGAATTACAGCTTACCTTATTATTTCACAAGACACAAATGCAAATATCAAATAAAAACACAAATATACACAAAAAGCCGCCCAGCTTTGCCACACACTCTATCACACCCCATACAAACCCTTTTTTAAAATGTTCTAAAAAGCTAACAGAAAAATTAGTTTGATATGCGCGAGGTCCGCCGAGCACGTGCTTTCGTTTCGGTCACATTTTGTTAGTAGCTACACTTGAATCGTCACTGCACTGTTTGTAAGATCGGTCACTTCCTCGGGTCCCGGTCGGTCTTCCTGAATTAATTAGATTTTCCGAAAACTTGACCAACCGGGCCCGAAAACAAAATATATGCGTCTGTAACGGAACTCTGTATCTCGTTGACCACTTGGCGTCTCTGCCTAATGTCCACTGTCACGTAGAACGTAACAGGTACATGTTGCTTTGGAGAGAAGCTGTTGGTCACTGCCACGATTATTTTGTCGCCGCTCCTTGTTCCTCTGCTGTCGTGTAACCATTTTATATAAGGAATGGAGCTGACATATGTGTGTGTCCAGAGCTTAATATTGGGCTTGGCTCTGCTGATGTCATTTAAGTGGGCGTGGTCTAACCGACACTTCCGTAGTGAACCCAACGGAACGGTGAAAATTTCACTCTCTGGCCATCTTACTTTTTTGCCAACGCTTGGGTAGGCGCCCATGCTTGGTGTGCGCACGGGAGCGCAATGCCACACTCTCGCATAGTTCTTGGAATTTTGTGGAGGTGCAAATGCTCTGCCGCATTCCTCAACACCAACTGCGTCTTATAGCGTTGTTTCACTGTTCTGTTACGTTGCCCAATAATGCAGCTTTACCATACTTTATACCAGTCCGCCCGAAAACGAAATAAATAAAAATATAAATATATGCCCCAAACGGTTAAAATAAAGACACACAAAATTTGACCCGCTACACAATATTTAATTCAACTTTACTTCTCAGTCAATGTATGCCGCGCTACACTGCACGCGCCATGCAATTATTTTCTTGCAACATTCAATAAACAGTTAACTCAAAGAATATATACAGCCCACTACTTTATTTCATTTCTTACCAGCCAACTCATCACCTAACATTGTAAGACCAACTCAAGATTATTCGAGAGCGTCGAAGATGTGACAATGTCCTTTTGGAGTTACAAAATGGTCAGTTAGGAAGAAAATTAAGAAAGGTTCATGACACATGGGAAGTACTATCAGCAGTTCACCTTTACTACCGAACAAGGAATGTGGTGACGTATGCCATTCCACTGCATGCACCACTGTAATACTACATGTTTTGTTATATTAATTCTTTAATGCATTTTTATTATATGTAATATTAATAACTTTCACCAACATTTTGTTCAGGCACCATCTTGTTATAATACAAGAAACATTAGATTTGCTTACCTTTGTGGGCATAGTTCGTTTAAGCGAACTAGAAGTAGCGGAATGTGTTATCTGAAATAATTTACTCTTGCTTGAAATGTTTACCAATGACATTACCTTTTATTGTCATATTACATACAAATGAATGTGACTCTACTGTGCGAAACAAACATGCTACTATATGCCACGAGGCGTTGCGCCATGAGACGCAGTTTCACTATTCAAGTTAAAATTCCCCTTAAACATTTCACAAGGCCTCCAAAATAACATATTCAATTATATTTTTATGATATCATTATTAAAATAACTTTACAACCCAGCACTTATTAAATATACTTAGATATTCTCTCATTCACTCACGCTCGCATTCTTATGGTACAATTTTCTTTTAATTTTCCCCAAATTGAGCTCATTTTTTATTACTGAATTTAGTGATTGAAAATTTTGTACTGACCCTTATTTATACTTTTTGGGTACCCCCCGTTTTGTCACTTAGCTGAAATTAGTTCTGCAGACGTCCCATCGCTGAACTCGCACTATTGATGTTAAAATTTTATCAAACTTTGTGTTTACGTTTTACATGGTTTAACATTGAACTGTTACCTCACTTTTATACAAAATACTTCACTTTTACATTGCACAGGCAAACGTCCGAGACTGAGAACAATTTGCAATGCTTCAATTCCGAGGTGGGGAGTAACTACGTCACCAGTCTCTTTGTGTAGAGATCCACACCTTAGTTGTTTACAAGCACGTTACTACGCTTTTTGCATACTTTTGGATGACGTATACATGGGTGCAGCTTGTTGACACATTAGTATGACAAAATGATGTTGTTTCTGTGTGTATATTCCCGACCTTGATGCAATTTCTGTCCACTCGATATTGCGTAGTTGCAAACCTTCATAAAACTTTACTAGTTTCTTATATATGACTCTGAATAAAAATACCATTTAAATTGATTATTCCCCAAAACACAGTAGGGCCAGAATTGTACTGTTACAAAACCCCCTCAATGAGAGGATTTATGACGAAGCATAAAAACTCTCATTGACACACTCATACTTCCTAAAGGGATCAGCTAGGATATGTCGCCACAACCCCCTTACTGTTTATATAAAAAAAATACAATAACTTACCCTTGGTCCAATGATGGTGACAGTACCTGCATGACCTTACTGGACTTCTCCGGAGAGATCCCAACACCGCAAGGCCAATAGACACGTAACGCTCCTGCTCTGACGCGCTGGCCAGCTCAGGACCGCCGTCACAGCATCACCAGACACTGAAACAACAAATCAAAAATATCAAAATAGTGGCCTGGTATAATACTATATCCCTAACTGCTCTGTTTCCCCTTAGCTATGTGCTGGTTTGTGTTAAGAAGTACTGGGTTTTCTTTAACTTCTAACACCTAGATGATTACAAGAATTATTATATAGACGTTTCATTCTCTTATTTCACTACCATTTACATTTATAAAATATTATTATTATTAACAGAAATTCTATTTATCCGGCGCTGTTAATAATAATCATCCCCTTTTCTCCTCCACACACACTATTCCCCCCCCTGACCTGTTGCGTTCAGTTGCCTCCACAAGGACTGAGGCAGAAGGAGTGAGCACTTTTTTTTTCTTTTCTCTTTCTCCCATCCTTGCTTCAGTGTTACAAAAACTTCAAGGTAAGTACCCCTACTTATTATTTTAATATATGCCCCTAAGGTCTACCACCCCTACTTGGGTGAAAATAGCCTGTGCTAAAAAATAATCTTAGATTCCCTTTTTTAAACCCCATTAAATTTCTATGTTGAACCAATTTCAAAGGCAACCAACAATGGTCAGGTTTTACAGTTTCTGCCCACAGCTGGTTGTCGTCCAAAACCACGATCTGGGTTGGTAAGGCCGAGATCGCCCGAAATGTAGGGAATCGCATTTAAAACATGTTATACATACATACAATTCATGTTTAAATTCCTATGCTAATACATAATAAACATAATATATAATAATACACTCATAATTAACATTGCGATTATTACATTAAAATAAACAATTTACATTTAAGCTTGATCAAAATTTACACACCTTACATCTTTAAATTTGCGTATAAAATTATAAACATTACATTTTAATTTCAATTGAACTTTTATTTATTAGCCATCAATTATTTATCATTTACTACCATTTAATTCTTCACAATTTCAAATTTATTATTAACATTCATTTTACATTATATTTCATTTCTTATTACCTTTCTATTATGAATTTTCTACTTAACCCTTCACATTTTGATCATTGATTAGTCTGGGTGACTCCTGTATTCACTATGCTTTGACTTATTGAAATGGCATTAATATTTATAATCTTACTCCCTTTCTCCCTACTAACAACCAGATTTACATATTATGACACCAATCTCTCAATTATAACCACCTTCACTAATTCCACTTACCTCAATTTATTCTCCTCTTTGTACTAGGATGTGTGTTCCCAACCTGGCCATATACATTCCTAACCTTTTGCCCCCCACCAAATATCGGCAAACACTCCCTTAAACTACTCTATCACTTGCCACAACGCCGCACGCTGATCACTCCTTACACCACTACCCTTACTACAAAATATCACCATCAATTATTTAATCTCCATTTACATTACTCACCTTCTCTACATATAATCACTAACACCACTATGTCCCTAAAATATCTAATACTCTCTTTGTGTGTTACTGGTGTTTCAAAATTCTTATTTACCTAACTCCCATTAACTTTGACTAACTCAAATGCCTTTATTTTAATAATTATCACCCAGGCTCTATCCCTTTTTAACACTTTACATTACTGTGATCATTGACAATTGCATTAGAAAATTCATCCCTCACCTACTAATAACAATCCATCTCAATATCCAAATATATATTACATGCTTAATCATTTATTATTAATTAGAAGCTAAATCTCATAAAATCATTTAACTTCATTATCAAACTTTCTTTTGTACTACCTTAATTAAGTAATTAATCTTCAATTATTTAAAAGTTCATCATTACTTTCATCACTTGTTTAGTCAAAAAACAATGTTAATTGTTATTATTAAATCAATTAAACTATAACTTCCTGTTACATACATGGTTTACATAAAAATACATGTAATACACAACATCAAGAATACACAAATACATTGACATTGTAATGGTACAATCATGGTACGTTTTATAATTACCTTAAATATGGTAAATAAAACCATAACTATTGTATTTTCTTAGTTTGGTCATAATCAAACCAACCTTAAATAACCAGTATGAATATATAGTGAGTGGAGTGTATAATAATATTTGCCAGGATTTGGACCGATTCATAGCAAAAAACTGTGAAACATCACAAAAACAGTATGTAATTTGTTGCGATAAGAGTGCCGATCCTTAATTACGTCAGCGGCTGAGAATGTGTTTACACCAACAGCACGATGCTGTCAACAGCTTAACAAAGAACGTGTGACGTAGGTTCACCCCACCTCTGCAACATATAACAAAGACTCTTCGTCATTCCATCTGCAACAGTGAGCAGAGCCGGCCGGCCACCCGTTCACTCATACGTGAATTTTAATATTTAAACCACTGTAAGTGGTTAATAAACTATTTAACTAGTGTTTCAACGTCAAAGATGTGATCGGTAAAAGTCGACGAACTCGCGGTACGCGAAGTTCTCAAAACAATAGACATCCAACTATTTGGTGAGAACGCACAACAGCTACGACTTTGGTGAGAACGTTCCATCACACACAAGATTATTTTATTTTCACATCAAATTCCATTAAAATGACCACGTAACATATAAATTCAATTATTCAAAATGTCACTTTTAAAAAACAAATGAGCTCATAACATAACAAATTGTACCATGAGAGAGAGAGAGAGAGAGAGAGAGAGAGAGAGAGAGAGAGATTGCGTGTGCGTGAGTAATTACTAAGTGCCGGGTTGTGCACACCTAAATATATTACGATATGTAAGGATATAGTCACGTAAGTACATAATATTATATAATAACACATTTACCTGTATTATGATTTTGGAGGGTTTAGAGTTTGTTTATGTAAGATGTCTATAAAATAAAAAGGGTATTTCATTGGTAACAATTTTAAACAGATATCTTATTATTTCAAGCAACTTCCGTTCTTCCCAACTTCGCGTAACGAATTCCTGCCCTATAATGTATGACAACATATGTAATAAAGATGGCGCCCGAATTTTGTAAACATGACTATAAGTTTAACATGTAATCTATCGTATAATTAAAATCAGCAGAATCGTAAGGTTACAGATGGCGCCCGAACAGGGACTCGACATAAAATAAAATTTTATGTAGAGTACACCTACTGGTATGTGAAATAGTTACCTGAAGTAATAAGCGTTATAGTACGCAAAGCGTGCGCAAGGTAAGGTTAAAATTTGAGGTTATAAATAAATCTGTTTTAGTAAAACAAAATAATACAATATGAGTAATCAGGATAATATTACAATAGAAATCAGTACAACTGATGTAAATTTGACTGGCGAGATGGAGGTACAACCAAATCAAGCTAGTCAGACTGACGAGGCAAATACGCCTGTATCTGTAGAGACAACGAAAACCGATACATCCATATCAGCTATGTCAGATAGTAATAAGGATGAAACTAGTGCAATGATGCAATTACTATTAAAATTAGACAAAAAACTAGATGAGCAGAAAAACGATTCTCATATTAAATTCACAAATTTGAATGACAAATTTGATAAACAATTCAAAGAATTACAGAATGAAATAAAAGGTCAAAATTTTCACTTAGAGGAGAGAATTAACACAGTAGAAACACGTTGTGATAACATACAGAAAACCACATTAGCCATTGTTGATGATAAGTTCAGTAGTACAATTAATGATTTAGATACTAAAATTGATCTAGTTTATGACACAGTAAATAACACGATTAAAAGTCAATTAGAGTCACAAAGTACAGAAATACAACAGAAATGTTTAAATTTGGTAGAAAATCAATTAGAAGTTAAAACCAATATTGAAGTAAACAAACAGGTAGCAGTGAAAACTAATGTGTTACAAAATCATTTAGAGACAATTGAAGTAAATATGATTGTGAAGCTACTTTTTACACAAAATATATAAATACAAAATACAAATACCTAAGGGGTTCACTGTTGATTCAAACTTCCTAATAATTTCTTCAGGCGCCATCTTTATTGCCAACTGTAAAGGAAAACATTACCAAGGTTCGTTTCAGCGAACTAGGAGAACAGAACATGGTTATTCGAAATAAAAGAAAACTTTACTTTGTTTCCCCTTAATAGATTTTTTATTGACATTTTATTACTGCTAACACACTACCTCCTGACATCCCTACTATTAATTCAGATTAATGAAATTTATTTAGTATAGAATGGTAATTGAAACATAGTATATAAATTGAAAACAACAAACTTCTATAAAATTAAACATGAATTACCTTAACCTACCAACACAAACCAGCCTTCTTAATTTATCTAATTTTACTCACTCATACACACACACACACACACACACACACCTATATCCAACCCCAGATTTTAAGAGCTCAATTTAATTTATGAAAAAAAAACGTATTATATAGTATAATGTTGAAATGTCTACTTTCCTTTATTATGCTGCGTCGGCCTAATGGTGTTGAATTTCGCCACATGGTATGCGTTGTTTTACTGTTTTCACTGTCACATTTTTTACGTGTTACTGCCGAACTGTTAATATGTTTTAATTAGTTACTTTTGATGAATATTTAACCAAATACGGTTTGCACTCTGAAATGTATAGAAAGATTCACATTTTAGTTTGTCTGCGGGCCCGCACTTATGTTCCGAAACTTTACACACTTGTTGCTCGCGCGAGCATAGAATTTTGACTGGGGCGAACTACTTGCGCTAATTTGTGAAGCGACTGTTGTTCGCCAATTCTCATTGGTCTACAGTTTGTATTCGTTCGCCAGTGGACTGTTTTTGGCTTGTTGACAAAACTGGTGACACACATCGTTATATAAGTTGCTGACGCAACGCATCGCCTGATGTCTGGTTGTGTAACGTGTAAATAAAATATATCGAATTTTTAATACGTTATCCCCTTGGATAACCTCCCAGCCACACACACTATTTCAATTATGTAAGACTGTGGCGCCTTTTCGCTTCCACAGAGACTGTATATTTTGGAGCAGGGTTTTACCTCTCCGTGTCTCTGCTTCCGCTGTTAAGTTTAAAATTGTTGAACATCAACATGTTCTCGTTAATAATCATGCACCCTTAAACGGATCTACCACCTGGCTCTGCTGTTCCTCCTTGAACAGAGTGGCAGCCGCTGTTCCATAGTTTGGTGATTCCCCTTTTATTACCCCCCATCAATTTCAAAATACACCTTTACAACGATAACAGCTATGGCCAGTTATGGCAGCGCGCAATCGTAATGTGCCCCAACCATAGCTGTTAAAGCTAAACCAATTCCACGGTCAGGGTTCGGTGAGGCCGTGACCGCCCGAAAATTTGGGGAATCACAAGTAAAATATCTTTCGTAATATTAAATTTAAGAATTTATATTTAAATGACAATATTAATGTAGATGGGGTTTTAACCCACTTTATATGAAAGCTTAACCATTATTAACATAAAATATTAAATACAAAATTTACAACCTACCCCATAGCAGTTCCACACTACACTGTTATAATACATCACATAACACAATACACAAATAGCAATAAACCTGGATTATTAGCATACATCAAACAAACAATTCTCTTTTAAATAATTTATATAAAAATTTATAAACATTATTATTTAAAATTTTTCATTAACTCTTTTTATTTATCATCATGATGAATTTATCCTGTGTTGTAATCAGATTTTCAAAAATTCTAAATTTATTATTAACATATATTTTTAACCATTATTTTTATTTAGCGCAATTATTTCAAAATATTTCATTACTGAATTAACATATCAATCACTCCTGTCAACCTTTTTGTTATACATTATTCATATTGTAAAATTTCAATACTTACAGCCCATTTCTCAAAACATATACAACATACCACAATACTCTCACCTCACCACTGAAACATTTCACAACATATTAGTTCACCTCAAATAATTCAGCCATCTATTATCAAAATGATTTAAATTCCTTAAAAAGTTAATTATACAATATTGAAATAGTCAAACAAAATATTTAACATGTATTAAATTGTTTAATTAAATTCATTATTAACAATACAAAATTCATTACCATAAACTATTATTATTCAATTACTGTTTCTCAATATTAATGTTATTACTTATTTAACTGGCAAAATATTATTATTCTTATTACCACAATTACACACATTTATTTATTCAACATTCCACATATACACAATCAAAGTTACTACATTATTATTTACAAATTTCAAATTTACAAAATATTCGTCAACAACTGTTCAAGTGTATCTCACTTCATGTCCAAATCAGCAAGGTCATTACCAGAATTTACAGTATCTAACAAGGTCTATACACTGATATTCTAGTTCAGCCACCATCGTCATATATATATCTAGTGTATTTGTAACATTCATCAGTATTATCCACACACAAGTTATGATAATCATTACTATCATAATAATCTATCAACTCTATTTCATCCATTGTACCACTAGAAATCTTGTTACCATAAGTTAGGATTGTCCCGTCTATATCAGTGTTATTTGTTAATGTCAGGTAAATCGTTTTCTCATTTTTGTATTCCTCAACTACTACGTCAGGTAAGTCATCATAGTCAGGTAAGATATTATCAAAATTATTCTCTATCTCTCTTTCAACAGGTACGTCTTTCACATGATTCATCATCACCCCTTCTAGTATTTTTCTCAATTCATCATACTTTCTTTCTAACTTATATAGTTCTAATTCACTCTCAATACCTAACTCTCTTTCTTCATAGCACCACATCACACTCTCACAATTATTTCGGACAGAGGGTACAACATTATACAACATTAATTCATTTAACAATAAGGGTCTCTTGCCCTGAAAAAACAACATTAAATCATCATCATCATTATAAACAATAAGGGGAAAATTTGCCCTCTGTCCCCATTCAACTACTACATTATTCTTCCACTCTCTCTCTATTTCATAAACACTCATTAACATTTCATTATCGCATTCTAAAACTTCATCAGTACTATTTGTTATTATATTTTCATCATTTGCTTCTACATTATTCTTCACCCCCACTATACCCTCAAAATTGTCTACTATTTCGTCATTTTTACATTTTGTCTTACTTAAAACATTGTCACCTAATTTCTCGAACTTCTGTTCTAACTTATTTAAACTGTTTCTTATTATTTCGTTAGTGCTTTCTAAATGTTTATTCATTTCTTGTATTTCATGTTTCAACTCTTTATTCTGATTTTTTAATAACTCTTGCATATCGTTTGTCTGTTCATTAAAAAGTAATTTCATCATCTTGATCATCTCATTATCTTCAGCCGTTTTGTTCATGACTGGTGTTGAGTGAACACCTTCATGCATGATTTGAGATTCAGTTATGCTTATCTGGCTTTCATCTACACTGTCAGTGACGCCGACAGTTTCATGATTGTCTGCCATTTTTCTTAAAAAAATTTTTATATATATATCTTCATATAATCTTATTGTACATAACATATACTTATTGAAAAATATTCTACTCACCCATATTAAACATAACCTCTTACGTCTAATTTACGTATGCATAAAATTTTCTTTTCTACTTCAAACAATCATTCTGTTCTCCCCGTAGGCCTATATTTATATAATTATATTATATAAATCGTCCCTACGTTCGGAAGCCACTGTGAAGCTACTTTTTACACAAAATATATAAATACAAAATACAAATACCTAAGGGGTTCACTGTTGATTCAAACTTCCTAATAATTTCTTCAGGCGCCATCTTTATTGCCAACTGTAAAGGAAAACATTACCAAGGTTCGTTTCAGCGAACTAGGAGAACAGAACATGGTTATTCGAAATAAAAGAAAACTTTACTTTGTTTCCCCTTAATAGATTTTTTATTGACATTTTATTACTGCTAACACACTACCTCCTGACATCCCTACTATTAATTCAGATTAATGAAATTTATTTAGTATAGAATGGTAATTGAAACATAGTATATAAATTGAAAACAACAAACTTCTATAAAATTAAACATGAATTACCTTAACCTACCAACACAAACCAGCCTTCTTAATTTATCTAATTTTACTCACTCATACACACACACACACACACACACACACCTGTATCCAACCCCAGATTTTAAGAGCTCAATTTAATTTATGAAAAAAAAACGTATTATATAGTATAATGTTGAAATGTCTACTTTCCTTTATTATGCTGCGTCGGCCTAATGGTGTTGAATTTCGCCACATGGTATGCGTTGTTTTACTGTTTTCACTGTCACATTTTTTACGTGTTACTGCCGAACTGTTAATATGTTTTAATTAGTTACTTTTGATGAATATTTAACCAAATACGGTTTGCACTCTGAAATGTATAGAAAGATTCACATTTTAGTTTGTCTGCGGGCCCGCACTTATGTTCCGAAACTTTACACACTTGTTGCTCGCGCGAGCATAGAATTTTGACTGGGGCGAACTACTTGCGCTAATTTGTGAAGCGACTGTTGTTCGCCAATTCTCATTGGTCTACAGTTTGTATTCGTTCGCCAGTGGACTGTTTTTGGCTTGTTGACAAAACTGGTGACACACATCGTTATATAAGTTGCTGACGCAACGCATCGCCTGATGTCTGGTTGTGTAACGTGTTTACGTTTTTCGTGTTCGTCATTGTCCTTGAACTGACTTTGGTACAGTTTGCCGGTTATTAAAACTGTTTATATGAATATTGTCTAATAACTTTGTTTTCAACGCCTCAAGCAGTGTTGCCGTTGTTGGGATCGCTTCCACATAACAAATTTACCCAAGTCTGTAATTTCTGTCCCTATCACTCGACAAGTTAATTATTATTTATGAAAAAATACAAATTCTGTTATTACCCCAGGTATGCCCAAAAATGCCCCGCTACATGATAGATATCACCAAGAACTTAGAAACCATAGATAATACCATAACTGAACATGAGAGAAATACCAAGAGTAGATTTAATTTGTTACAAAATAAGATTAAAGAAATTGATGATTTAACTGTACAAAATAGTATGGATGTGCATGATAAATATGATATAATTGCAAATAATTTGAACAGCGTAAAAAATGAATTACGGGGAGAAATAAATAAAAATATATCAAGCATAAATGATAGGGTAATAGTAACTAGGGATTTCTATAATGAAATAGAACTAGAGAATTTTAGCCATGAAAACAGAGTAATACATCCCATGCGTTTTCTAAATCAAACAAGGGATTATAATTATTTTAGTAGTAGTAGCTGGGAAGTGAAATTAAACAAAATCATTAAATGTTTTAAGGGTAACTCAGTCATATGGGCTGAAGCTCATAGGTTAGAATGGGATTGTTACAATACTTTTGGGAAAGCATTTAAGGGTAAATATTGGACAGAAGAAGAGCAGGAGACTTTAAGAAGCCGTATTATGGGAACGGGTAATTTCATGGGACGTAACCTTGGTAATAATAATATTACTATCTATGTAACTAAATTGTACAATGAGGCAAAATATTTAGAGCCTCCCATACCCTTTAAATCATTTGTTGGGTATGTTAGTAAGCACTTACCCAGGGAAGTGCAGGTCACTTTGATGACTAAAGAAATAAAAAATCTTGATGAACTGGAAAGGGTATTAGATATACTACAAAGCATAAATGATCGTGAAATGGGTAGACATATTCAACCAAATATGACTAACCATAACAATGAGTTTAATAGGCCAAGGCCTTATTATAATAACAATGGTAATAAATATAATTTTCGAAATGATTTACAGCAACCAGGCGGTTGGAGTTGTTCTAGTTGCAGGAAGGAAAATCGTGCTCACATGCAGCACTGCTATTTCTGCAAAACGCCAAGGAGTAACCAAACCAAGCAATTCGTACCTGCGAATAGAGGAGCACCTAGTAACAGAGGATCACCATATCACCATCAGGGACCAACAAGAGGACGCCCTGTACCATCTACGAGTCATAACAAGACACAGCCGGAAAACTGAAGTCAACAGTGGTAAATAGGACCCGACCACTGTTCAGGGAAGCTCATGAGGTCCGACCCATCGAGAACATACAGTCCAACGTTATAAAAGCAGATATCGTTGCCGATTTATTGGAGGAGGAGAGTAACACGACATTGGAGGTGAGAGCTGGACTCACGGAGATACAGGTAACAATAGAGAATAGAAAATTTAAAACACTTGTTGATACAGGGAGTGAAATTTCAGTAATAGCCGAGAACATTTTAAGTGAATTGAAAGAATTTAATAGGAATATTCCAGTTTTACCCGTAGCAGGGGTTACAGTAATAGGAGTCACGGGGGTACGTAGTAAAAGGGTGACAAAACAGATACATTTAAGTTTCTCAATTGGAGATACGAATTTTGATAATACATTTTTGGTAGTCAAGGGGTTAAGTTTAGACATCATTTTGGGAAATGATTTTTTACAAAGAAATAAAGCTGTAATAAATTTTAAAGAAAAGGTGTTAGAGTTAGATGGGGGTGATCGGTCTGTGAAAATTAATTTTGAAAATGTGATAAATAAAGTTAGAACAACTGGTGTGAAATTGTTACAGAAAAGAGTAGCTGAGAATAACTTAGATACTAAAATAAATTTTTGTAGAGAGGGTCAGTATTTAGAAGATGTTGATAATGAAATGAGTAATATTAATAATGAAGTATGGGAGATAAGGGCAGATGAATTCTGTAGTGGGGGTGAGGTGATAAGGAGTGGCCAACGTATAGCGTTATGGCAGGTAATAGAGCAGTTTAAGAGAGTGTTTGCCGATATTCCAGGAAGGGCAAAAAATTATGAATGTATGTTACAGATAAAGGAACACACACCATTCATGCAGCGGAGCTATCCAGTGCCTTACTCTAAAAGACGAGCGGTGCAAGAGGAGTTAGATAAGATGTTAGAAAATGGGATCATCGAGAGGTCGGTGTCTCACTACTCAAATCCGTTAGTGGTGGTAATTAAGAAGGAAGGAGGAGTAAGATTGTGTCTAGACGCAAGGAAAATTAACCAAATTATTATACCAGACCGAGAATCACCAGAATCGATAAATGAGATCTTTCAAAAGTTTAGTGGCGTACGGTTTATGACATCATTGGATTTGACTGCTGGATATTGGATTAACTGGCAGGTACCATTAGCAGAGGTAAGTAGGCAATACACAGCATTTTTATTTAATGGAAAAAATTATCAGTTTAAGCGACTACCATTTGGGCTAAATACCAGCGTAGCTAGTTTCATTAAATGTTTGGATAGAATTTTGAGACCAAAAGATCTAGATTTTCTCACAGTATATGTGGACGACATTTTAATAGCTTCACGTACATTTGAAGACCATTTAGAACATTTAAAGTATGTGTTAGGAAAATTAGAAGCGGGAGGATTAACCGTAAATTGGGACAAGTCCAAATTTTTACAAACGAAGATTAATTTTTTAGGATTCATTATTACATCGGAAGGAATTTCTGCAAACCCGGACAAGGTTGAATCTATTATGCGCTTCCCTGAACCGCGAAACATCAAACAACTTCAGAGTTTTCTTGGGCTGTGCAACTTTTATAGGAAATTTCAAAGGAACTACGCCTACCTAACCGCAAAGTTAAGTGCGGTATTGCAGAAGAACCGACAATGGAAGTGGGGAGACGTGGAGCGTGGAGCCTTTGAAGAAATAAAATGCAAATTCAGTAACATGATTATGATGAACCACCCGGATTTTGACAAGATGTTTTATTTACAGACGGACGCCAGCAATGTAGCTGTGGGAGCAGAGCTGTATCAGGAGGATGATGAGAAGGAACATCGGACAATTGCGTTCGCTAGTCGATCCTTACTACCGGCTGAAAAGAATTACACTACCACAGAGAAAGAATTGCTCAGTATTGTGTTCGCAGTTGGTAAATTCAGAACGTACATCTTAGGAAACAAAACGATCATTAGAACTGATCATAAAGCTTTGTCATTCCTCAACACTTTTAAACTTGCTCATAGTCAATTAACCAGGTGGGTACTTGTTTTGCAAGAGTACAACTTCGAGTGGGAGTATATTAAAGGAACCGAAAATAAGGTACCCGACACTCTATCCAGAGTAGATTGTGAAAATAATAAAACAGGTAGGGACTTAAAAGAAATTGAAATTTTTCAGATTAGCCGAGAAGACAGAATCTTTGGAGAGGAGCTGAAGGATATTAACAACATGCAAAGAGCAGATGGTAAGTCTGGCAAAATAATACACAGTTTAGAGACAGAGCTGGATGAGTCTGAGTACAATCAATATTTTAAAATTTACAAAGGGTTATTGTTTAAGAAGGTAATAGGGGGTGAACGTGACTGGAGATTAGTGGTACCAGCAGTATTGGAAGAGAAAATTATTTGGGATTGTCATATACGATATGGTCATTTTGGGGCTAAAAAGTGTGTCAATGTTTTAAAAGAATCATGTATTTTCAGAAATATGGAGAGGCGAGTGAGACAGTTGCTGAGGAGTTGTGATTTGTGTCAAAAGTCGAAGGTGGTAAACTACAGAGTAGAAGGTGAGTTAAATTATATTAAGGTAGAAAGACCTTTTGATTTAGTTGCTGTGGATTTGTTTGGACCATTGCCGAAGGGTAGAGGCGGAGTAGTTTATATATTTGTATTGCTTGACACTTTCTCAAAATATGTAAAATTGTATAGCGTAAAAAGAGCTACCAGTAAGGTATTGAGTGAAAAGGTGACTAAAGACTATATGATTAACGTGGGTAAGCCAAAAGTAATTTTATCAGACCATGGGCCGCAGTTCATCAGCGGAAGATGGCGCCAGACCTTAGGATGGGAAGGCATCCTCACGAAGCATACGGCTGTGTATCATCCCCAGTCCAACCAGGCTGAGCGTGTAATGAGAGAAATAGGCAGGATCTTCAGAGCCTATTGTCACGCTAAACACAGCGAATGGCCATTGTATGTACGAAAGGTAGAAACTTGGCTGAATAGTACCACCCATGAGTCTACTGGCTATACACCTCATGAATTGGTAAGAGGAACACGCCCCTCAAGAATCTTGGAACAATTATTCGACTATCCACCTGAGAGTAGAACGACTAATATAAACATTAAAATCCGGTTGGCGAATGAAAACTTAATTAGCAAGGGCGAACAGAGAAAACGTAGACACGACGCAAGAGGTAAGTGGGTTAAGTATAATATAGGACAAATGGTATTAGTTAAAAGACATGACTTATCGAGTGCGCAAGACAAAGAAATTAAAAAATTCTTTCTCTTATATGAAGGACCGTATGAGGTCATAGAAGTTAAGATGCAAATTCTTATGTATTACAGAACAACGTAACTGGAGAGATAGTAGGAACACACAATGCTAAAAATTTAAAGTTGTACTGGTCGTCTTAGTTATTTTTTATATTGATGTTTTTATATTTTGAGTGTTTGAATATTAATGCAGTTTTATTGGTTTTACAGAAGGGACTCTCCCCCATTTTCGGGCGATCACAGATTCACCATCTCTGATCGTGGATTTTGGAATTCGGGAGGCAGACCATGGTTGGCGGAACTGACGTAAGGATGTGAAAGCAACGATGGTCTTCCTCCACACAAAATTGGTAGCAAGTAGAAAATTTAATCTTCTTATTGAACGGGGAGGGGGACCCCTAATTTTTGGGATATATGAAAAAAAAAAAAAAATTTAGCATTTATCCCATGAATTCTGGTTTTATTCTAAAAAATCATAGAATAGAATTTGAAAATTGTGTAACTTAATAGGTTAAACTCATTAAGGAGTTATATTTTTGTGTATAAACTAAGCAGATCAGAAGATCCATTGTTTTCCTGTAGTGTTAGAAAAGTGATGTTTTGGACTTGGAAAGTGTCTACAAATTTATTAATGTAACTAAAGTAAGAAATAACATTTTTTTAAAAAATGATATCTAAATTTTGATTTTGTGAAGTAACAACCTTACGGGGTTAAAAGGACATAGTGCTACTATGGTGAAATTTTGAGACTGTATTTTGAACATTATCATTATGTTTATTTAATAGTAGTCTTGTAATGGATTTGTGTATAACTTGTTAGTTGTAGGGTAGTCCCCGATTGGGACTACATAAGACACAATGTGTCAAATATCTTAGATTCCCCATATTTCGGGCGATTACTGTCTTACCAACACTACTCGTGGATCTGGACGACAACCAGCTGTGGCCAGAAATTGTAACCCTGACCATGGTTGGTTGCCTACAAAATTGGTTGAAATATGGAAATTTATTGGGAGGTTTAGGGGAAGCTATTATTTATTTTTAATAGGCTACTTCACCTTGGTTGGGGTGGTAGACCTTAGGGGTGTATTATAAATGTAATAGTAAGGGTACATGCCTTGAAGATTTTGTAATGCTAAAGCAAGGATGGGAGAGAGAGAAAAGAAAAAAGTGCTCACTCCTTCTGCCTCAGTCCTTGTGGAGGCAACTGAACGCAACAGTTCAGGGGGGGGCAATAGTGTGTGTGGAGGAGAATGAGGGATAAATATTATTAACAGCGCCAGATATTACCTGTTATAATAATAATAATAATGTTTTAATTTTTTATTTTTTTTACCATTCAATAAGATTTATAAATAAATAAATATACAGATTTATTAATTCTTTTATAGCAATATAATTTGTTTTTTCTCCAGGTTTGGGAGATATATACAGTAGTGTAATTTTCATATTTTCAATTAGAGTTTAATTTTTATATCAATGTGTTTATGTTGTAATTACAATAATTATAAAAGAGAATGAGATAAATATTATCGATAGTAATCGAAACCATTCATTAATGCAGGATTTGTCAATATGAAGAAGGGAAATTAATTCTTTCTAATTCTTGAGAATTATTTTTAGTAGTATAACTTTTATAACTTTATTAAGCCAACCCAGTGCTTATTAGCACAAACCAGCACTTAGCTAAGGGGAACCAGATCAGTTGAGGATAGAGTAATTTACCAAGTCACTATTTTGAGATTTTTCATTTATTGTTTCAGCGTTTGGTGATATGACAGCGGTCCTGAGCTGGCCAACGCGTCAGAGCAGGGGCGTTAAGAGCCTAAGTGGCCTTATGGTGTTGGGATCTCGCAGGAGACGTCCAGTAAGGTCATGTAGGTACGGTCATCATCATCAGACCAAGGGTGAGTTGTTATTTTCTTTTATATAAAATTGTAAGGGGGTTGTGGCGACTTATCCTGGCTGATCACTTTAGGAAGTATGAAAGGGTCAATGAAAGTTTTTGTGCTTCGACACACAATCTTTCATTGAGGGGGTTTTGTAATGGTACAATCATGGTACGTTTTATAATTACCTTAAATATGGTAAATAAAACCATAACTACTGTATTTTCTTAGTTTGGTCATAATCAAACCAACCTTAAATAACCAGTATGAATATATAGTGAGTGGAGTGTATAATAATATTTGCCAGGATTTGGACCGATTCATAGCAAAAAACTGTGAAACATCACAAAAACAGTATGTAATTTGTTGCGATAAGAGTGCCGATCCTTAATTACGTCAGCGGCTGAGAATGTGTTTACACCAACAGCACGATGCTGTCAACAGCTTAACAAAGAACGTGTGACGTAGGTTCACCCCACCTCTGCAACATATAACAAAGACTCTTCATCATTCCATCTGCAACAGTGAGCAGAGCTGGCCGGCCACCCGTTCACTCATACGTGAATTTTAATATTTAAACCACTGTAAGTGGTTAATAAACTATTTAACTAGTGTTTCAACGTCAAAGATGTGATCGGTAAAAGTCGACGAACTCGCGGTACGCGAAGTTCTCAAAACAATAGACATCCAACTATTTGGTGAGAACGCACAACAGCTACGACTTTGGTGAGAACGTTCCATCACACACAAGATTATTTTATTTTCACATCAAATTCCATTAAAATGACCACGTAACATATAAATTCAATTATTCAAAATGTCACTTTTAAAAAACAAATGAGCTCATAACATAACAAATTGTACCATGAGAGAGAGAGAGAGAGAGAGAGAGAGAGATTGCGTGTGCGTGAGTAATTACTAAGTGCCGGGTTGTGCACACCTAAATATATTACGATATGTAAGGATATAGTCACGTAAGTACATAATATTATATAATAACACATTTACCTGTATTATGATTTTGGAGGGTTTAGAGTTTGTTTATGTAAGATGTCTATAAAATAAAAAGGGTATTTCATTGGTAACAATTTTAAACAGATATCTTATTATTTCAAGCAACTTCCGTTCTTCCCAACTTCGCGTAACGAATTCCTGCCCTATAATGTATGACAACATATGTAATAAAGATGGCGCCCGAATTTTGTAAACATGACTATAAGTTTAACATGTAATCTATCGTATAATTAAAATCAGCAGAATCGTAAGGTTACCACATGAATACACAAAAAAAAATATACAATCCAACTTATTATTTGTTATTGTTGACCAAAATCAGTTCATAAAACAATCCATCTCAAAACCACTGTTTACATTGAGACTACTCAATTATTTGAATTAATATTTATAATATCTTATCTTACCTTCGGGTTCTCGTCCAAGGTCGTACAGACGAAAAAATCAGCTGCAGACAAGGTTATCTGGGTTCAAGTGCGAAATGATTACGCTAACGCATTTTATACTGTCTAAATTACACACTTATTTTTATTTATCGAAACTCACACCCTTCTTTTACGTTCTACAAATGACAGTATCTTTGTTAAATTTTGTTTTAAACTACTATTATGATTGACATTACTAAGTACATATAAGAAGATTGAAAATGAACCAGTATGTAACCTCTATATTACCACACACACACACTCTTTCTTTTTTGTTAATATTTAAATAAAATCCCCTCCCTTAGAGATCTCTGTTTCTTATTAAAGTGTCTATAAAAGTAAATTTTGTAATATAGTAATTAAAGTTTTTAAAAAGTGGTACTCATCCTAATAATGGTTTCACTCCAATCAACACCCATATTGTTCACATGTAATAACCGTGACACAAGTTCACTAGTTGACCGATTTCTGAGTTTTCTCGCACTCACGCCACTGTTGGTACTGATTTTCCGGGTTTTTTTTTTTTTAATGGTTCTCACTGATCTACTGGTTCCACGTTATAAAATATGATAAAGTCGGCCGACGTAATTTTATTCGCACTGAGATGTTGTTGTAGCGGGTCAGTTTTTGGTTGTTTTTGTTTTAACCGTTTGGGGCATTTATAGATTTTTATTCAGTTCGTTTTCGGTCGGGAGCTTTATAAAACATTGCGAAATAATTGTATTGTGCAACGTATTTGTCCGTACAACAGAACAGTGTTAAGAAACAGTTCGAAACCAAGCAGTAAGGCGCAGTTGTTGTTGAGGAATGCGGCGGAGCATCTGCACCTCCACAAAATTCTGAGAACTTTGTACCTGTGTGTGGTAGCGCACATACGCAACTGCTCAATCACGCTCAAAGGACGCTCTAACAAAAAACCAAGATGGCTAGAGAGAATAATATTTGTCGTTTTCTTCAAGATCCCCCGGAAGCACTGTTTTAAGTCCCACCCACTTTTATGACATTAGCCAGTGCCTAGTCGAAATCGTCTGCTATCGTCACTCCAACAACTACAGGCATGGCATAGGACGAAACTGGGACGACTAACTGGAAGGCATTGATGTCCGTCGTCTTGACTAAAATGCTCCCGGAGTGGGGAACGGGGAGACGCTATATAGTCCACGAGGTACAGAGTTCACCTACAGACGCTGATCGTGTTGTGCGGGCCCGGTCGGACGAACTTCAAAAAATATGAACAATCAGTATAATACCGTTTTAACACCGACCGGGACCCAAGGAATTAATAGATAATAGACTTACTACATTGGTTAACTGAGGAAACGAAGTTATAAATAGACAAGTTAACGGGCAACGAATCGGGCGAACGGAATCCACGTGTTTGGCCAGAATCGCGACAGTGAGGTGTTACCGATACAAAAATGAATTTATAAAAAATGTTAAGGGGTTTGTTAATATTTTGTGTGTGTGTGTGTGTGTGTAAAAAATGCAGGCTGGGCAGTCTGAATGGTATAAAATAAGGTAAGCCGTAGACTGTAAGTCAGATTATAACAGAGTCACGTGTTGCACAACACCTGCACATGTATTTACTAAATGTATGTTCTTAATTTCACTAAAGTAATAGTAAAACATTAAATGGAAATTCTCTTCTAAAATGAGTTGTGTCAGTACTTAGCATAACCCACAGACCATGTTTGTATCTAGGTACATGTGAACGAATCCTGGGACCCTGTAAGCTTTCGTAACGGTAAGTAACAAATTAATTGGAAATATAATAATAATAATATATGTGAGTGACGGTAAGTCACAATGGCGCCACGAAACAGGCACGAATATAATTAATTATAATTAATTAATTGGATTCCGCATCGACATGGATACAAGCATGTTCTAGGTTAGCTTAGTAACCTAACGGTAGATTACAAAATTTAAATAATTACTGTATTTATTTTATTTAATTTAATTAATTATTCTATTTAAGCAATTTATATAATTTCATTTATATCAATAATATAAAATGTCAAATAACGAAACTGACGTAAATAAAATGAGTGTCGAAGTTTTCGACGACTCAAACGTTAGTAACTATGAAATACACTCGACTCCAAGTGTGAGTCAGAGTGAAGCAGAAATAAGTATAACAGATCAAAGTAAAATAAATGAAGATTCAGGGATTCAAATAACCCCGAAATTAGATAGGGAAAGTAGAATTGATAGTAAAGAAGTCGGCTTCACTGACGGAAATATAGCAGCGCAATCTACTCCGTCGACAACACGAACTAAAGGGTTGTCGATGGAAGATCTGTTTAATCTAATGAAAACCATGTCTGAAAATATAAATAGCAATTATAAAAAGCAACAAATTGCTATGAAAACCATGTCTGAAAATATAAATAGCAATTATAAAGAGCAACAAAGTGATTCCAATGTCAAGTTTCACGAGTTAAAAAATGAAATACAAGAAATGAGTAAATGTGTAGAAAGTACTAATGAAACGATAAGATCCAGTTTGAATAAATTAGAACAGAGTGTGGAGCGAATGGGAGTACATGTGATGAGGACAGAGAAAAATAAAACAAATGAAAATTGTAATGACAAATGTAAAAATATGATACCAGAGAAAGAGTTAATAAATGATAACAATAATGTTGAAAATAATGAGAATAATAGTAATGTATTTGAAGAATTAGTATCGGAGACTGATACGGTAAAAATAAAGAATGAGAGTACTGATGAGTTGGTGGAAGGTAGGGATTATGAGATGTTAATGAGTGTTTATGAAGTAGAGAGAGAGTGGAGAAATAATGTTGTGGTAGAGTGGGGACAGAGGGCAAATTTTCCCTTTATTATTTATGATGTTTATGATGATTTATTGAGTCCACAAGTGTTGTGGTTGAAGGGCAAGAGTCCCGTATTGGTAGATGAATTGAGGTGTTTATTTTTGTGGAGTAATTGTGTACCCTCTGTCCGGAATAATTGTGAGAGTGTGATGTGGTGTTATGAAGAGAGAGAAGTAAATAGAGAATGGTATGTAACAGAATTGTATAATTTGAATAGAAAGTATGATGAATGGAAAGAAGGCTTAGAAATATATTTGAATAATAATGATTACAATGATTTGATAAAAATAATTAGACCGATAGTGAATGAATGTAATGACGGAGACTTAACAAAAATACCTAACGTAGACTGGTTTAATGAGTATTCTGGTAAAATGAGTGAATTTGGTTGTTCTGGTTATGACACACAAAGTAACCATTTGTTTGTAAATAAAAAGCAACAGTGTTATATAAAACCAAGATTAATTTTTGACGATGGTGGCTGAACTAGAATATCAGTGTATAGACCTTGTTTGAATTTTGTAAATTCTGGTAATGACATGGCAGATTTGGACATGAAGTGAGATACACTTGAACAGTTGTTGACGAATATTTTGTAAATTTGAAATTTGTAAATAATAATGTAGTAACTTTGATTGTGTATATGTAGAATGTTGAATAAATAAATGTGTGTAATTGTGATAATAAGAATAATAATATTTTGCCAGTTAAATAAGTAATAACATTAATATTGAGAAACAGTAATTGAATAATAATAGTTTAGGGTAATGAATTTTGTATTGTTAATAATGAATTTAATTAAACAATTTAATACATGTTAAATATTTTGTTTGACTATTTCAATATTGTATAATTAACTTTTTAAGGAATTTAAATCATTTTGATAATAGATGGCTGAATTATTTGAGGTGAACTAATATGTTGTGAAATGTTTCAGTGGTGAGGTGAGAGTATTGTGGTATGTTGTATATGTTTTGAGAAATGGGCTGTAAGTATTGAAATTTTACAATATGAATAATGTATAACAAAAAGGTTGACAGGAGTAATTGATATGTTAATTCAGTAATGAAATATTTTGAAATAATTGCGCTAAATAAAAATGATGGTTAAAAATATATGTTAATAATAAATTTAGAATTTTTGAAAATCTGATTACAACACAGGATAAATTCATCATGATGATAAATAAAAAGAGTTAATGAAAAACTTTAAATAATAATGTTTATAAATTTTTATATAAATTATTTAAAAGAGAATTGTTTGTTTGATGTATGCTGATAATCCAGGTTTATTGCTATTTGTGTATTGTGTTATGTGATGTATTATAACAGTGTAGTGTGGAACTGCTATGGGGGAAGGGTGTAGATTTTGTATTTAATATTTTATGTTAATAATGGTTAAGCTTCCATATAAAGTGGGTTAAAACCCCATCTAAATTAATATTGTCATTTAAATTTTAATTTAATATTACGAAAGATATTTTACTTGTGATTCCCCAAATTTTCGGGCGGTCACGGCCTCACCGAACCCTGACCGTGGAATTGGTTTAGCTTTAACAGCTATGGTTGGGGCACATTACGATTACGCGCTGACCATAACTGGCCATAGCTGTTATCGTTGTAAAGGTGTATTTTGAAATTGATGGGGGGTAATAAAAAGGGGAATCACCAAACTATGGAACAGCGGCTGCCACTCTGTTCGAGAAGGAACAGCAGAGCCAGGTGGTAGATCCGTTTAAGGGTGCATGATTATTAACGAGAACATGATGATGTTCACCAATTTTAACTTAACAGCGGAAGCAGAGACACGGAGAGGTAAACCCTGCTCCAAAATATACAGTCTCTGTGGAAGCGAAAGGGCGAAACAGTCCTCCATAATCTGAAATAGTGTGTGTGGCAGGGAGGTGACGTAAAGGAGTCACGAATTAAAAATTTTATGACAAAAGTTTTTGCGTATTCAAAGTTTAATCCAATTAAAAAATGCTTGTGCTCTGTCCACATAATTATATGCTCAGACTCGTAAAATAAGGTTCATACTATAATTTTAAAGGTATCATTTTATTGTTGTGTGTTAGATATAGTTGTTGATAAAATGTATTTTCATTATGTGTGTAATTTTTTTAAGCCAATCATTAGGCGCCTGGCAGGCAATCAACATAATAGAAGTAAGTGTTGATAATGTATTACATGTATTTGTTCAATTTTAAGATGTAGTTTCATTGTGTTTTTATTATGTTAGGATATCAGCTGATCAGCAATACCATGTCACTGGTATAGTGGTTTGTAAAGGTTACAAATAATTAATGTTTAGTGTACTACAGACATTTTGAAGTAAAGACAAAAAGAATATGAGAAATAAAATAACAATTTATGCAAATAAATAAAAGATAATTCATGGGTGATAAATGTTTTATGGGACATGCAGACCTGTCCAAGTTGAATTAAAAGTTGAATTTGCAAGAGTAGAGATGAATATAATGTAATGTTGGTTTTGAATTGATGTGATGTAACAGAGTTGGTGAAGTATTAATGCTGACACAGTGGTAATGGAGACTTTATGTAGAGTTTTTGAATGATATATATTTATGTTCATAATTAATGAGATTATTTGGTTGTATTTGTGGTAATGAAATGAGATTGAGATTTTGGGGATGGCAATTTTGTATTAGGGGGTAGTGTATTTGGGGAGTCCGCAACAAGGGTTGGGACGGGATAGGGACCGATTGGCGCCGGAAAGGGTTACCTAGGGGGAGTCCAGGGACCAACATAAGGGAATGAGTTTTGGGAAGGAAACACGTATCCTATACAAAGGGTTGGAGAGTATTTTTTTTTATATATGTAGAGAAGGCGGCGAATTGTGTTAAATGATAAGTTGGGGTTTAGAATGTCCTGATTAGTAGATATTTTTGATAGAGTTGGGTGTCTTGGGAGTTGCAGTTGATGAATATTAGAGTCAGAGGGAGAAAGTTTATATAGGTATAGAAATCTAATACAGAAAAATGAGAATAAACAATTTACATCACCCACAGTATATTAAGGTAAGATTGTTGAAAAGGCAGAGAGATTCATGATAAAGAATATGCAATTGTTTATTTTTTAAACCAGTGACAGAATTTTGATAGAAGTGAAAATAATGTAAAGTCAAGAAGTGTTTATTTTAAATAATTTAAATGTCAATCTGTTTATTATTTGTATTAATAATTTGTTTATTTTAAATATTTTATGTTACTATGTTTTGTATTTCAAGGTAGGATATTACAGATATTTAAAGTGTTTTCAAAAATCATACATAACATATGTAGGTCAAGGGTTTGGGACTTGACCTAGTTATGATCAGCTGATGAGTTCATACACCTACTGAGCTTGTAGAGTAGGAATTCAATTTTAATTTGTTTGTTTGATTAATTCAAACTAATATTTGAATAATTTTAATAAATGTTATTGAATAAATAAATTTAATAAAATTTTTTAATGAATAAATTTAAATTTTTTTTTGAATTTTAAAATTTTGAAAACTTTAAATTTTTTTGAAAAAAAAAAAAAAAAAAAATTTTTTTTTTGATTTTTCGCCTGCCAGCGAGTGAATATGTTGAGTAATGATTATGTTATTGTGTATGTATTAATGATGTTTCTTTTATTGTATTGCTTTATATTGGTAGGCTATAAATTGTTCTCATGCTAGAGTAAGGATGTATTTGTATTAATAGGAATGTTTAGGTTAAGTCATTGAAACAAAAATTAGAAAAAAGAGGAAGAGAATTTTTTGATAAACGATTATTTTTTGAATTTTGAATTTTTTAAATTTTTGATAAATTTTAAAAGAAAGTTTTATTCTTATGTGTTATGGTAATATGTAATGTTAGAGTGTGTGAGCCCAGTATTTGCTAAAGGCAGCCCAGCTTGCAAAAAAGGGGATCCACATCGGCGGAGGAGCTGGAACGATTTTAGCCAGGGATTGAGGATTTTTGGGGGTAGCATGTTAGAAGGCAAGGTGGGCTGTGGTGCGAGTCTGATCGATTTCTTGGTGTTGGGATCTCTTACGGAGAAGTCCAGTGATCTCGTTCAGATGAGTCCATGGTCGCTGAGCCAGGGGGGTCGTGTACCCATGAGATTAAGAACAAGGGGGTTGTGGCACCAGTTCCTCACCGGTCCTCTTCGGGGTTTATCGATGAGATTTCTTCTGTTGTGGACAGCAGAATTCTCATCGAGGGGGTATTGTAGCGGGTCAGTTTTTGGTTGTTTTTGTTTTAACCGTTTGGGGCATTTATAGATTTTTATTCAGTTCGTTTTCGGTCGGGAGCTTTATAAAACATTGCGAAATAATTGTATTGTGCAACGTATTTGTCCGTACAACAGAACAGTGTTAAGAAACAGTTCGAAACCAAGCAGTAAGGCGCAGTTGTTGTTGAGGAATGCGGCGGAGCATCTGCACCTCCACAAAATTCTGAGAACTTTGTACCTGTGTGTGGTAGCGCACATACGCAACTGCTCAATCACGCTCAAAGGACGCTCTAACAAAAAACCAAGATGGCTAGAGAGAATAATATTTGTCGTTTTCTTCAAGATCCCCCGGAAGCACTGTTTTAAGTCCCACCCACTTTTATGACATTAGCCAGTGCCTAGTCGAAATCGTCTGCTATCGTCACTCCAACAACTACAGGCATGGCATAGGACGAAACTGGGACGACTAACTGGAAGGCATTGATGTCCGTCGTCTTGACTAAAATGCTCCCGGAGTGGGGAACGGGGAGACGCTATATAGTCCACGAGGTACAGAGTTCACCTACAGACGCTGATCGTGTTGTGCGGGCCCGGTCGGACGAACTTCAAAAAATATGAACAATCAGTATAATACCGTTTTAACACCGACCGGGACCCAAGGAATTAATAGATAATAGACTTACTACATTGGTTAACTGAGGAAACGAAGTTATAAATAGACAAGTTAACGGGCAACGAAATCCACGTGTTTGGCCAGAATCGCGACAGTGAGGTGTTACCGATACAAAAATGAATTTATAAAAAATGTTAAGGGGTTTGTTAATATTTTGTGTGTGTGTGTGTGTAAAAAATGCAGGCTGGGCAGTCTGAATGGTATAAAATAAGGTAAGCCGTAGACTGTAAGTCAGATTATAACAGAGTCACGTGTTGCACAACACCTGCACATGTATTTACTAAATGTATGTTCTTAATTTCACTAAAGTAATAGTAAAACATTAAATGGAAATTCTCTTCTAAAATGAGTTGTGTCAGTACTTAGCATAACCCACAGACCATGTTTGTATCTAGGTACATGTGAACGAATCCTGGGACCCTGTAAGCTTTCGTAACGGTAAGTAACAAATTAATTGGAAATATAATAATAATAATATATGTGAGTGACGGTAAGTCACAATGGCGCCACGAAACAGGCACGAATATAATTAATTATAATTAATTAATTGGATTCCGCATCGACATGGATACAAGCATGTTCTAGGTTAGCTTAGTAACCTAACGGTAGATTACAAAATTTAAATAATTACTGTATTTATTTTATTTAATTTAATTAATTATTCTATTTAAGCAATTTATATAATTTCATTTATATCAATAATATAAAATGTCAAATAACGAAACTGACGTAAATAAAATGAGTGTCGAAGTTTTCGACGACTCAAACGTTAGTAACTATGAAATACACTCGACTCCAAGTGTGAGTCAGAGTGAAGCAGAAATAAGTATAACAGATCAAAGTAAAATAAATGAAGATTCAGGGATTCAAATAACCCCGAAATTAGATAGGGAAAGTAGAATTGATAGTAAAGAAGTCGGCTTCACTGACGGAAATATAGCAGCGCAATCTACTCCGTCGACAACACGAACTAAAGGGTTGTCGATGGAAGATCTGTTTAATCTAATGAAAACCATGTCTGAAAATATAAATAGCAATTATAAAAAGCAACAAATTGCTATGAAAACCATGTCTGAAAATATAAATAGCAATTATAAAGAGCAACAAAGTGATTCCAATGTCAAGTTTCACGAGTTAAAAAATGAAATACAAGAAATGAGTAAATGTGTAGAAAGTACTAATGAAACGATAAGATCCAGTTTGAATAAATTAGAACAGAGTGTGGAGCGAATGGGAGTACATGTGATGAGGACAGAGAAAAATAAAACAAATGAAAATTGTAATGACAAATGTAAAAATATGATACCAGAGAAAGAGTTAATAAATGATAACAATAATGTTGAAAATAATGAGAATAATAGTAATGTATTTGAAGAATTAGTATCGGAGACTGATACGGTAAAAATAAAGAATGAGAGTACTGATGAGTTGGTGGAAGGTAGGGATTATGAGATGTTAATGAGTGTTTATGAAGTAGAGAGAGAGTGGAGAAATAATGTTGTGGTAGAGTGGGGACAGAGGGCAAATTTTCCCTTTATTATTTATGATGTTTATGATGATTTATTGAGTCCACAAGTGTTGTGGTTGAAGGGCAAGAGTCCCGTATTGGTAGATGAATTGAGGTGTTTATTTTTGTGGAGTAATTGTGTACCCTCTGTCCGGAATAATTGTGAGAGTGTGATGTGGTGTTATGAAGAGAGAGAAGTAAATAGAGAATGGTATGTAACAGAATTGTATAATTTGAATAGAAAGTATGATGAATGGAAAGAAGGCTTAGAAATATATTTGAATAATAATGATTACAATGATTTGATAAAAATAATTAGACCGATAGTGAATGAATGTAATGACGGAGACTTAACAAAAATACCTAACGTAGACTGGTTTAATGAGTATTCTGGTAAAATGAGTGAATTTGGTTGTTCTGGTTATGACACACAAAGTAACCATTTGTTTGTAAATAAAAAGCAACAGTGTTATATAAAACCAAGATTAATTTTTGACGATGGTGGCTGAACTAGAATATCAGTGTATAGACCTTGTTTGAATTTTGTAAATTCTGGTAATGACATGGCAGATTTGGACATGAAGTGAGATACACTTGAACAGTTGTTGACGAATATTTTGTAAATTTGAAATTTGTAAATAATAATGTAGTAACTTTGATTGTGTATATGTAGAATGTTGAATAAATAAATGTGTGTAATTGTGATAATAAGAATAATAATATTTTGCCAGTTAAATAAGTAATAACATTAATATTGAGAAACAGTAATTGAATAATAATAGTTTAGGGTAATGAATTTTGTATTGTTAATAATGAATTTAATTAAACAATTTAATACATGTTAAATATTTTGTTTGACTATTTCAATATTGTATAATTAACTTTTTAAGGAATTTAAATCATTTTGATAATAGATGGCTGAATTATTTGAGGTGAACTAATATGTTGTGAAATGTTTCAGTGGTGAGGTGAGAGTATTGTGGTATGTTGTATATGTTTTGAGAAATGGGCTGTAAGTATTGAAATTTTACAATATGAATAATGTATAACAAAAAGGTTGACAGGAGTAATTGATATGTTAATTCAGTAATGAAATATTTTGAAATAATTGCGCTAAATAAAAATGATGGTTAAAAATATATGTTAATAATAAATTTAGAATTTTTGAAAATCTGATTACAACACAGGATAAATTCATCATGATGATAAATAAAAAGAGTTAATGAAAAACTTTAAATAATAATGTTTATAAATTTTTATATAAATTATTTAAAAGAGAATTGTTTGTTTGATGTATGCTGATAATCCAGGTTTATTGCTATTTGTGTATTGTGTTATGTGATGTATTATAACAGTGTAGTGTGGAACTGCTATGGGGGAAGGGTGTAGATTTTGTATTTAATATTTTATGTTAATAATGGTTAAGCTTCCATATAAAGTGGGTTAAAACCCCATCTAAATTAATATTGTCATTTAAATTTTAATTTAATATTACGAAAGATATTTTACTTGTGATTCCCCAAATTTTCGGGCGGTCACGGCCTCACCGAACCCTGACCGTGGAATTGGTTTAGCTTTAACAGCTATGGTTGGGGCACATTACGATTACGCGCTGACCATAACTGGCCATAGCTGTTATCGTTGTAAAGGTGTATTTTGAAATTGATGGGGGGTAATAAAAAGGGGAATCACCAAACTATGGAACAGCGGCTGCCACTCTGTTCGAGAAGGAACAGCAGAGCCAGGTGGTAGATCCGTTTAAGGGTGCATGATTATTAACGAGAACATGATGATGTTCACCAATTTTAACTTAACAGCGGAAGCAGAGACACGGAGAGGTAAACCCTGCTCCAAAATATACAGTCTCTGTGGAAGCGAAAGGGCGAAACAGTCCTCCATAATCTGAAATAGTGTGTGTGGCAGGGAGGTGACGTAAAGGAGTCACGAATTTAAAATTTTATGACAAAAGTTTTTGCGTATTCAAAGTTTAATCCAATTAAAAAATGCTTGTGCTCTGTCCACATAATTATATGCTCAGACTCGTAAAATAAGGTTCATACTATAATTTTAAAGGTATCATTTTATTGTTGTGTGTTAGATATAGTTGTTGATAAAATGTATTTTCATTATGTGTGTAATTTTTTTAAGCCAATCATTAGGCGCCTGGCAGGCAATCAACATAATAGAAGTAAGTGTTGATAATGTATTACATGTATTTGTTCAATTTTAAGATGTAGTTTCATTGTGTTTTTATTATGTTAGGATATCAGCTGATCAGCAATACCATGTCACTGGTATAGTGGTTTGTAAAGGTTACAAATAATTAATGTTTAGTGTACTACAGACATTTTGAAGTAAAGACAAAAAGAATATGAGAAATAAAATAACAATTTATGCAAATAAATAAAAGATAATTCATGGGTGATAAATGTTTTATGGGACATGCAGACCTGTCCAAGTTGAATTAAAAGTTGAATTTGCAAGAGTAGAGATGAATATAATGTAATGTTGGTTTTGAATTGATGTGATGTAACAGAGTTGGTGAAGTATTAATGCTGACACAGTGGTAATGGAGACTTTATGTAGAGTTTTGAATGATATATATTTATGTTCATAATTAATGAGATTATTTGGTTGTATTTGTGGTAATGAAATGAGATTGAGATTTTGGGGATGGCAATTTTGTATTAGGGGGTAGTGTATTTGGGGAGTCCGCAACAAGGGTTGGGACGGGATAGGGACCGATTGGCGCCGGAAAGGGTTACCTAGGGGGAGTCCAGGGACCAACATAAGGGAATGAGTTTTGGGAAGGAAACACGTATCCTATACAAAGGGTTGGAGAGTATTTTTTTTTATATATGTAGAGAAGGCGGCGAATTGTGTTAAATGATAAGTTGGGGTTTAGAATGTCCTGATTAGTAGATATTTTTGATAGAGTTGGGTGTCTTGGGAGTTGCAGTTGATGAATATTAGAGTCAGAGGGAGAAAGTTTATATAGGTATAGAAATCTAATACAGAAAAACGAGAATAAACAATTTACATCACCCACAGTATATTAAGGTAAGATTGTTGAAAAGGCAGAGAGATTCATGATAAAGAATATGCAATTGTTTATTTTTTAAACCAGTGACAGAATTTTGATAGAAGTGAAAATAATGTAAAGTCAAGAAGTGTTTATTTTAAATAATTTAAATGTCAATCTGTTTATTATTTGTATTAATAATTTGTTTATTTTAAATATTTTATGTTACTATGTTTTGTATTTCAAGGTAGGATATTACAGATATTTAAAGTGTTTTCAAAAATCATACATAACATATGTAGGTCAAGGGTTTGGGACTTGACCTAGTTATGATCAGCTGATGAGTTCATACACCTACTGAGCTTGTAGAGTAGGAATTCAATTTTAATTTGTTTGTTTGATTAATTCAAACTAATATTTGAATAATTTTAATAAATGTTATTGAATAAATAAATTTAATAAAATTTTTTAATGAATAAATTAAAATTTTTTTTTGAATTTTAAAATTTTGAAAACTTTAAATTTTTTTGAAAAAAAAAAAAAAAAAAATTTTTTTTTTGATTTTTCGCCTGCCAGCGAGTGAATATGTTGAGTAATGATTATGTTATTGTGTATGTATTAATGATGTTTCTTTTATTGTATTGCTTTATATTGGTAGGCTATAAATTGTTCTCATGCTAGAGTAAGGATGTATTTGTATTAATAGGAATGTTTAGGTTAAGTCATTGAAACAAAAATTAGAAAAAAGAGGAAGAGAATTTTTTGATAAACGATTATTTTTTGAATTTTGAATTTTTTAAATTTTTGATAAATTTTAAAAGAAAGTTTTATTCTTATGTGTTATGGTAATATGTAATGTTAGAGTGTGTGAGCCCAGTATTTGCTAAAGGCAGCCCAGCTTGCAAAAAAGGGGATCCACATCGGCGGAGGAGCTGGAACGATTTTAGCCAGGGATTGAGGATTTTTGGGGGTAGCATGTTAGAAGGCAAGGTGGGCTGTGGTGCGAGTCTGATCGATTTCTTGGTGTTGGGATCTCTTACGGAGAAGTCCAGTGATCTCGTTCAGATGAGTCCATGGTCGCTGAGCCAGGGGGGTCGTGTACCCATGAGATTAAGAACAAGGGGGTTGTGGCACCAGTTCCTCACCGGTCCTCTTCGGGGTTTATCGATGAGATTTCTTCTGTTGTGGACAGCAGAATTCTCATCGAGGGGGTATTGTAGCGGGTCAGTTTTTGGTTGTTTTTGTTTTAACCGTTTGGGGCATTTATAGATTTTTATTCAGTTCGTTTTCGGTCGGGAGCTTTATAAAACATTGCGAAATAATTGTATTGTGCAACGTATTTGTCCGTACAACAGAACAGTGTTAAGAAACAGTTCGAAACCAAGCAGTAAGGCGCAGTTGTTGTTGAGGAATGCGGCGGAGCATCTGCACCTCCACAAAATTCTGAGAACTTTGTACCTGTGTGTGGTAGCGCACATACGCAACTGCTCAATCACGCTCAAAGGACGCTCTAACAAAAAACCAAGATGGCTAGAGAGAATAATATTTGTCGTTTTCTTCAAGATCCCCCGGAAGCACTGTTTTAAGTCCCACCCACTTTTATGACATTAGCCAGTGCCTAGTCGAAATCGTCTGCTATCGTCACTCCAACAACTACAGGCATGGCATAGGACGAAACTGGGACGACTAACTGGAAGGCATTGATGTCCGTCGTCTTGACTAAAATGCTCCCGGAGTGGGGAACGGGGAGACGCTATATAGTCCACGAGGTACAGAGTTCACCTACAGACGCTGATCGTGTTGTGCGGGCCCGGTCGGACGAACTTCAAAAAATATGAACAATCAGTATAATACCGTTTTAACACCGACCGGGACCCAAGGAATTAATAGATAATAGACTTACTACATTGGTTAACTGAGGAAACGAAGTTATAAATAGACAAGTTAACGGGCAACGAATCGGGCGAACGGAATCCACGTGTTTGGCCAGAATCGCGACAGTGAGGTGTTACCGATACAAAAATGAATTTATAAAAAATGTTAAGGGGTTTGTTAATATTTTGTGTGTGTGTGTGTGTGTAAAAAATGCAGGCTGGGCAGTCTGAATGGTATAAAATAAGGTAAGCCGTAGACTGTAAGTCAGATTATAACAGAGTCACGTGTTGCACAACACCTGCACATGTATTTACTAAATGTATGTTCTTAATTTCACTAAAGTAATAGTAAAACATTAAATGGAAATTCTCTTCTAAAATGAGTTGTGTCAGTACTTAGCATAACCCACAGACCATGTTTGTATCTAGGTACATGTGAACGAATCCTGGGACCCTGTAAGCTTTCGTAACGGTAAGTAACAAATTAATTGGAAATATAATAATAATAATATATGTGAGTGACGGTAAGTCACAATGGCGCCACGAAACAGGCACGAATATAATTAATTATAATTAATTAATTGGATTCCGCATCGACATGGATACAAGCATGTTCTAGGTTAGCTTAGTAACCTAACGGTAGATTACAAAATTTAAATAATTACTGTATTTATTTTATTTTATTTAATTAATTATTCTATTTAAGCAATTTATATAATTTCATTTATATCAATAATATAAAATGTCAAATAACGAAACTGACGTAAATAAAATGAGTGTCGAAGTTTTCGACGACTCAAACGTTAGTAACTATGAAATACACTCGACTCCAAGTGTGAGTCAGAGTGAAGCAGAAATAAGTATAACAGATCAAAGTAAAATAAATGAAGATTCAGGGATTCAAATAACCCCGAAATTAGATAGGGAAAGTAGAATTGATAGTAAAGAAGTCGGCTTCACTGACGGAAATATAGCAGCGCAATCTACTCCGTCGACAACACGAACTAAAGGGTTGTCGATGGAAGATCTGTTTAATCTAATGAAAACCATGTCTGAAAATATAAATAGCAATTATAAAAAGCAACAAATTGCTATGAAAACCATGTCTGAAAATATAAATAGCAATTATAAAGAGCAACAAAGTGATTCCAATGTCAAGTTTCACGAGTTAAAAAATGAAATAAAAGAAATGAGTAAATGTGTAGAAAGTACTAATGAAACGATAAGATCCAGTTTGAATAAATTAGAACAGAGTGTGGAGCGAATGGGAGTACATGTGATGAGGACAGAGAAAAATAAAACAAATGAAAATTGTAATGACAAATGTAAAAATATGATACCAGAGAAAGAGTTAATAAATGATAACAATAATGTTGAAAATAATGAGAATAATAGTAATGTATTTGAAGAATTAGTATCGGAGACTGATACGGTAAAAATAAAGAATGAGAGTACTGATGAGTTGGTGGAAGGTAGGGATTATGAGATGTTAATGAGTGTTTATGAAGTAGAGAGAGAGTGGAGAAATAATGTTGTGGTAGAGTGGGGACAGAGGGCAAATTTTCCCTTTATTATTTATGATGTTTATGATGATTTATTGAGTCCACAAGTGTTGTGGTTGAAGGGCAAGAGTCCCGTATTGGTAGATGAATTGAGGTGTTTATTTTTGTGGAGTAATTGTGTACCCTCTGTCCGGAATAATTGTGAGAGTGTGATGTGGTGTTATGAAGAGAGAGAAGTAAATAGAGAATGGTATGTAACAGAATTGTATAATTTGAATAGAAAGTATGATGAATGGAAAGAAGGCTTAGAAATATATTTGAATAATAATGATTACAATGATTTGATAAAAATAATTAGACCGATAGTGAATGAATGTAATGACGGAGACTTAACAAAAATACCTAACGTAGACTGGTTTAATGAGTATTCTGGTAAAATGAGTGAATTTGGTTGTTCTGGTTATGACACACAAAGTAACCATTTGTTTGTAAATAAAAAGCAACAGTGTTATATAAAACCAAGATTAATTTTTGACGATGGTGGCTGAACTAGAATATCAGTGTATAGACCTTGTTTGAATTTTGTAAATTCTGGTAATGACATGGCAGATTTGGACATGAAGTGAGATACACTTGAACAGTTGTTGACGAATATTTTGTAAATTTGAAATTTGTAAATAATAATGTAGTAACTTTGATTGTGTATATGTAGAATGTTGAATAAATAAATGTGTGTAATTGTGATAATAAGAATAATAATATTTTGCCAGTTAAATAAGTAATAACATTAATATTGAGAAACAGTAATTGAATAATAATAGTTTAGGGTAATGAATTTTGTATTGTTAATAATGAATTTAATTAAACAATTTAATACATGTTAAATATTTTGTTTGACTATTTCAATATTGTATAATTAACTTTTTAAGGAATTTAAATCATTTTGATAATAGATGGCTGAATTATTTGAGGTGAACTAATATGTTGTGAAATGTTTCAGTGGTGAGGTGAGAGTATTGTGGTATGTTGTATATGTTTTGAGAAATGGGCTGTAAGTATTGAAATTTTACAATATGAATAATGTATAACAAAAAGGTTGACAGGAGTAATTGATATGTTAATTCAGTAATGAAATATTTTGAAATAATTGCGCTAAATAAAAATGATGGTTAAAAATATATGTTAATAATAAATTTAGAATTTTTGAAAATCTGATTACAACACAGGATAAATTCATCATGATGATAAATAAAAAGAGTTAATGAAAAACTTTAAATAATAATGTTTATAAATTTTTATATAAATTATTTAAAAGAGAATTGTTTGTTTGATGTATGCTGATAATCCAGGTTTATTGCTATTTGTGTATTGTGTTATGTGATGTATTATAACAGTGTAGTGTGGAACTGCTATGGGGGAAGGGTGTAGATTTTGTATTTAATATTTTATGTTAATAATGGTTAAGCTTCCATATAAAGTGGGTTAAAACCCCATCTAAATTAATA
Organism: Magicicada septendecula; assembly: GCA_034769895.1. Classification (NCBI taxonomy): domain Eukaryota; kingdom Metazoa; phylum Arthropoda; class Insecta; order Hemiptera; family Cicadidae; genus Magicicada; species Magicicada septendecula. Next base: position 253,190,914 of record CM068374.1, on the reverse strand, counting down.
TTGTCATTTAAATTTTAATTTAATATTACGAAAGATATTTTACTTGTGATTCCCCAAATTTTCGGGCGGTCACGGCCTCACCGAACCCTGACCGTGGAATTGGTTTAGCTTTAACAGCTATGGTTGGGGCACATTACGATTACGCGCTGACCATAACTGGCCATAGCTGTTATCGTTGTAAAGGTGTATTTTGAAATTGATGGGGGGTAATAAAAAGGGGAATCACCAAACTATGGAACAGCGGCTGCCACTCTGTTCGAGAAGGAACAGCAGAGCCAGGTGGTAGATCCGTTTAAGGGTGCATGATTATTAACGAGAACATGATGATGTTCACCAATTTTAACTTAACAGCGGAAGCAGAGACACGGAGAGGTAAACCCTGCTCCAAAATATACAGTCTCTGTGGAAGCGAAAGGGCGAAACAGTCCTCCATAATCTGAAATAGTGTGTGTGGCAGGGAGGTGACGTAAAGGAGTCACGAATTTAAAATTTTATGACAAAAGTTTTTGCGTATTCAAAGTTTAATCCAATTAAAAAATGCTTGTGCTCTGTCCACATAATTATATGCTCAGACTCGTAAAATAAGGTTCATACTATAATTTTAAAGGTATCATTTTATTGTTGTGTGTTAGATATAGTTGTTGATAAAATGTATTTTCATTATGTGTGTAATTTTTTTAAGCCAATCATTAGGCGCCTGGCAGGCAATCAACATAATAGAAGTAAGTGTTGATAATGTATTACATGTATTTGTTCAATTTTAAGATGTAGTTTCATTGTGTTTTTATTATGTTAGGATATCAGCTGATCAGCAATACCATGTCACTGGTATAGTGGTTTGTAAAGGTTACAAATAATTAATGTTTAGTGTACTACAGACATTTTGAAGTAAAGACAAAAAGAATATGAGAAATAAAATAACAATTTATGCAAATAAATAAAAGATAATTCATGGGTGATAAATGTTTTATGGGACATGCAGACCTGTCCAAGTTGAATTAAAAGTTGAATTTGCAAGAGTAGAGATGAATATAATGTAATGTTGGTTTTGAATTGATGTGATGTAACAGAGTTGGTGAAGTATTAATGCTGACACAGTGGTAATGGAGACTTTATGTAGAGTTTTGAATGATATATATTTATGTTCATAATTAATGAGATTATTTGGTTGTATTTGTGGTAATGAAATGAGATTGAGATTTTGGGGATGGCAATTTTGTATTAGGGGGTAGTGTATTTGGGGAGTCCGCAACAAGGGTTGGGACGGGATAGGGACCGATTGGCGCCGGAAAGGGTTACCTAGGGGGAGTCCAGGGACCAACATAAGGGAATGAGTTTTGGGAAGGAAACACGTATCCTATACAAAGGGTTGGAGAGTATTTTTTTTTATATATGTAGAGAAGGCGGCGAATTGTGTTAAATGATAAGTTGGGGTTTAGAATGTCCTGATTAGTAGATATTTTTGATAGAGTTGGGTGTCTTGGGAGTTGCAGTTGATGAATATTAGAGTCAGAGGGAGAAAGTTTATATAGGTATAGAAATCTAATACAGAAAAACGAGAATAAACAATTTACATCACCCACAGTATATTAAGGTAAGATTGTTGAAAAGGCAGAGAGATTCATGACAAAGAATATGCAATTGTTTATTTTTTAAACCAGTGACAGAATTTTGATAGAAGTGAAAATAATGTAAAGTCAAGAAGTGTTTATTTTAAATAATTTAAATGTCAATCTGTTTATTATTTGTATTAATAATTTGTTTATTTTAAATATTTTATGTTACTATGTTTTGTATTTCAAGGTAGGATATTACAGATATTTAAAGTGTTTTCAAAAATCATACATAACATATGTAGGTCAAGGGTTTGGGACTTGACCTAGTTATGATCAGCTGATGAGTTCATACACCTACTGAGCTTGTAGAGTAGGAATTCAATTTTAATTTGTTTGTTTGATTAATTCAAACTAATATTTGAATAATTTTAATAAATGTTATTGAATAAATAAATTTAATAAAATTTTTTAATGAATAAATTTAAATTTTTTTTTGAATTTTAAAATTTTGAAAACTTTAAATTTTTTTGAAAAAAAAAAAAAAAAAAATTTTTTTTTTGATTTTTCGCCTGCCAGCGAGTGAATATGTTGAGTAATGATTATGTTATTGTGTATGTATTAATGATGTTTCTTTTATTGTATTGCTTTATATTGGTAGGCTATAAATTGTTCTCATGCTAGAGTAAGGATGTATTTGTATTAATAGGAATGTTTAGGTTAAGTCATTGAAACAAAAATTAGAAAAAAGAGGAAGAGAATTTTTTGATAAACGATTATTTTTTGAATTTTGAATTTTTTAAATTTTTGATAAATTTTAAAAGAAAGTTTTATTCTTATGTGTTATGGTAATATGTAATGTTAGAGTGTGTGAGCCCAGTATTTGCTAAAGGCAGCCCAGCTTGCAAAAAAGGGGATCCACATCGGCGGAGGAGCTGGAACGATTTTAGCCAGGGATTGAGGATTTTTGGGGGTAGCATGTTAGAAGGCAAGGTGGGCTGTGGTGCGAGTCTGATCGATTTCTCGGTGTTGGGATCTCTTACGGAGAAGTCCAGTGATCTCGTTCAGATGAGTCCATGGTCGCTGAGCCAGGGGGGTCGTGTACCCATGAGATTAAGAACAAGGGGGTTGTGGCACCAGTTCCTCACCGGTCCTCTTCGGGGTTTATCGATGAGATTTCTTCTGTTGTGGACAGCAGAATTCTCATCGAGGGGGTATTGTAGCGGGTCAGTTTTTGGTTGTTTTTGTTTTAACCGTTTGGGGCATTTATAGATTTTTATTCAGTTCGTTTTCGGTCGGGAGCTTTATAAAACATTGCGAAATAATTGTATTGTGCAACGTATTTGTCCGTACAACAGAACAGTGTTAAGAAACAGTTCGAAACCAAGCAGTAAGGCGCAGTTGTTGTTGAGGAATGCGGCGGAGCATCTGCACCTCCACAAAATTCTGAGAACTTTGTACCTGTGTGTGGTAGCGCACATACGCAACTGCTCAATCACGCTCAAAGGACGCTCTAACAAAAAACCAAGATGGCTAGAGAGAATAATATTTGTCGTTTTCTTCAAGATCCCCCGGAAGCACTGTTTTAAGTCCCACCCACTTTTATGACATTAGCCAGTGCCTAGTCGAAATCGTCTGCTATCGTCACTCCAACAACTACAGGCATGGCATAGGACGAAACTGGGACGACTAACTGGAAGGCATTGATGTCCGTCGTCTTGACTAAAATGCTCCCGGAGTGGGGAACGGGGAGACGCTATATAGTCCACGAGGTACAGAGTTCACCTACAGACGCTGATCGTGTTGTGCGGGCCCGGTCGGACGAACTTCAAAAAATATGAACAATCAGTATAATACCGTTTTAACACCGACCGGGACCCAAGGAATTAATAGATAATAGACTTACTACATTGGTTAACTGAGGAAACGAAGTTATAAATAGACAAGTTAACGGGCAACGAATCGGGCGAACGGAATCCACGTGTTTGGCCAGAATCGCGACAGTGAGGTGTTACCGATACAAAAATGAATTTATAAAAAATGTTAAGGGGTTTGTTAATATTTTGTGTGTGTGTGTGTGTAAAAAATGCAGGCTGGGCAGTCTGAATGGTATAAAATAAGGTAAGCCGTAGACTGTAAGTCAGATTATAACAGAGTCACGTGTTGCACAACACCTGCACATGTATTTACTAAATGTATGTTCTTAATTTCACTAAAGTAATAGTAAAACATTAAATGGAAATTCTCTTCTAAAATGAGTTGTGTCAGTACTTAGCATAACCCACAGACCATGTTTGTATCTAGGTACATGTGAACGAATCCTGGGACCCTGTAAGCTTTCGTAACGGTAAGTAACAAATTAATTGGAAATATAATAATAATAATATATGTGAGTGACGGTAAGTCACATTGTAGGTTGGCCGCGCGCTATACTGTTTATACACTTTTATACAGGTTTTATTACTTTAGTGCTATTTAGTACATTAATACTTGAATGGATAGGCCGACGATTAATTACGGCCTATCTTGCACCCGAGGCCACCGTTTTACTTATAAGACTGTATGCTACACTTTACTGTCTGTTGTTGCTTCTGTGGTGACAATCTGCATACTGTGATTCACAAGGGAGACTGATGGCAAGCTATTACATAATATGTGCTAACATTGTGTTGCACTGGGGCACCTCACAGGTTGTTACTGACAATTGAAAATTAAAACTGAATTGATATAAAATAAAATTGAAACTGGGGTAGCACACAATTCTGTACCGTTACAATACCCCCCCCCAATGAGAGGTTGAAGGCCGAAGCCTACAAACTCTCATTGCCTAAAACGTAAGAGGATCAGTGAGGATATGGCACCGCAACCCCCTGAACTCTCTACTAAAATCATGGGTACTTACCCCCTTAGTCCGGCGACTGTGGCAGCACCCATCCGCTCTTACTGGACTTCTCTGTTCGAGATCCCAACACCATAAGCTCGGACGGATACCCGCCACAGTATCACCTGACTCTAAAACATTCAATTAAAAGATTACCAAACGGCCTTCCATCACTCCATATCCCCCACTGATTTGTTTCCTCTTAGCCGTACTGGTTCATTTTTTAGTATAAAATATAATGTGCATTTGACTACCTAGTGATATGACTTCTAAATCGTCCAGCAGTTACCTAGAACAATTAAAATTTAACTATCAGGCCCATCGGCTCTTCTTCAATAAGTTACATGGTTCAGCAATATAGCTTAACCCTAGATAATACAGTATTATACAATATAAGTTTACAGTAGTACATATGCGCTCCAGACAAATTAAATAATGTTCCCCGCACAATATTACCCAGCCAAAATAACACATCAATTATACAAGTTATATCCTTAACTACTTTATATATATAGAATAAAAAAAATTTTATTTTATTTTGTTCTCTACTACCCCCCTGATAACTATCTTATCCCAAACATTTCCTTCAGTTTTCAGTTTTAAATGAATATTGTAATCATTATATTTTCCATCAATTATTATTTAATCTACCATTACGTTTGGAATTTGAATCAGAATAAATTTAAATTTATTATTAAAAATCATCTTTCAATTAATTTAATTACCAAATTAATTTTTATTTTATTTAATCAACAATTTCAGAATTAATTACATTTTTTCAAAATGATTCTCCATTAACAAAATCCTATCACACAAATATTAACTGTCTTACAATCAAAACATTACGTCATTTCCTTATTATTTAAAAAATTTACCTTCATTTCTTCACATCTGGCGTTTCATAATAGAATGCTCATAGCACTGATTCATCAGAATAAAACAATTATCAACTTCAACACCTGGCTACAAACATTAGTCAAAACATACAACACACCTGTTTACATTGACAGTTGTCTGCCAGACTGTTTTATAAACACTGTTATAAACACTCACTCAGTCTAAACATTCTGCTTACAACACATACTGACGCATGTGCTTACTCCAAATTTCAATTTCTATAAATCTTTTAGTTAACATATTTATCAACTTGTACCAATTCATACCAAATTTAATTTTGCTTCATTAATAAAATTTACCCTTTTAAATTACTTTAATAGCCACCTACACTCAAAATAATTTAATTACATTATTTAAAACAACTTTGATTTAAACACAGTACAAAATAGACTTCATGAATACCTTTTGTTCATTATTTTAGTGAAATAAAATATTATTTATTATTATATCTTTCCCTCTCATTACAAACACATGTTACACATAAGCTATAATATACATTGCAACAAAATACTATTAACACAATACATTTAACATTAACACATTTATTTATAGATTTTCGTCATGTTTTTTATCATTTACCACACGTCATTACCTAAATCAGCAAGGTCAGAACCATATACTAAGGTATTTAAAATGTCCGTTCATGGAGTTTATATTCAACCTCCATCATCATTTAATAGTCTTATTTTTATATAATACTTATCGTCCCTACTCACACGCAATTCATTATTATTATTTATATAATGGTTTTCTAATATTTCAAATTGTTTCATAAAACCCACATAATAATTTACTGGATTATCCCACATTATTATCAAATCATAAAACCTGTCTACATCATTAATTTTGGTCTTGTCTCCGTCAGTATTTGTTATTACAATCACATCATTGAAATTTTTATCACAATAGACGTCAGCTGTTGCTAATACGCTGACCCTATCTACAGGTAAGTTTATTTTATTATTGTCAATACAATCATCAATCTTTATTTTACAAGGTGAGTCAATTTGTTCCTCTCTCTCAATGCATAAACTCTGTACTAATATTTCATAATCTCTATTCACCTTAAATATTTCTATTTCTCTCTCTCTATTTCTCTCATCACAATATTTCTCACAACATTTCACATTCTCTCTCTCACTCCATGCAGAGGGTACCACTTTGTTACTACAACATCTGGCTCTACCAGATGCACAAAAAACCAAGGGACAATTATTTGTAGACCATACGTCTCCCAAATACACTCGTGAAGCATTTTCTTCACCCACAACCACACCACGGGAAAATTTTACCCTCTGTATACTCTCTTCATACTCTCTCTCTAACTGATTAACATTTGTTAACAACGCTTCATTACTAAACTCTACTTCAACAAAATCTTCCTTATCACTCTCAACATTAATCTCCTTATTCTCTAATACCACGTTTTTATACATATCATTATAATTCTCATTTGTTTTGCATTCATCACTTACCTTGTTATTAATTGTTTGATTTGCTTTACTTTTAATCTGTTCTCCCACTGACTTTACCACTTTCTCAATATCTCGTTTCAATTCGTTACACTCACTCTCACACTTAATTTTTACTTCATTAATATCAATTTTAAGTTCATCAAATTTATTGTCAAATTGACTGTTAAATTCACTTTTAATTTCATTGATTTCGTTTTTCAATTCTCTAAAATTGCTATCTTGTTTTTCTACACTGTTATACATCATATTATACAATCTTGTTAACATATTATCGTCATCAGGTTTCTTATTTTGATTTACTACAATAGGTGTTGGATGGATTGCAACTTCATTCATGATTTTCGATTCATCTAAATTACTTTCACTCGTTAACAGTGACTCTGTTTGAATATCTGAGTCGCCTTTATTGGCCAACTCAGTTGACATGTTTTCATACATAGATTTATTTTTGGCTTCATTGCCGACAACTACATCAATTTCATTTATTTTCTCCATTATGAAATTACTTTATTTAACCAGGCCCTCACTTCCAAATAACCTGTTCTGCAGCTTAATTAGGTCTGATCTGTGTGATTTATATTAAATCACGCAAATCGTCCCTGTTCGGGCGCCATTGAGACTACTCAATTATTTGAATTAATATTTATAATATCTTATCTTACCTTCGGGTTCTCGTCCAAGGTTGTACAGACGAAAAATCAGCTGCAGACAAGGTTATCTGGGTTCAAGTGTGAAATGATTACGCTAACGCATTTTATACTGTCTAAATTACACACTTATTTTTATTTATCGAAACTCACACCCTTCTTTTACGTTCTACAAATGACAGTATCTTTGTTAAATTTTGTTTTAAACTACTATTATGATTGACATTACTAAGTACATATAAGAAGATTGAAAATGAACCAGTATGTAACCTCTATATTACCACACACACACTCTTTCTTTTTTGTTAATATTTAAATAAAATCCCCTCCCTTAGAGATCTCTGTTTCTTATTAAAGTGTCTATAAAAGTAAATTTTGTAATATAGTAATTAAAGTTTTAAAAAGTGGTACTCATCCTAATAATGGTTTCACTCCAATCAACACCCATATTGTTCACATGTAATAACCGTGACACAAGTTCACTAGTTGATCGATTTCTGAGTTCTCTCGCACTCACGCCACTGTTGGTACTGAATTTCCGGGGGGGTTTTTTTTTTAATGGTTCTCACTGATCTACTGGTTCCACGTTATAAAATATGATAAAGTCGGCCGACGTAATTTTATTCACACTGAGATGTTGTAGGTTGGCCGCGCGCTGTACTGTTTATACACTTTTATACAGGTTTTATTACTTTAGTGCTATTTAGTACATTAAAACTTGAATGGATAGGCCGACGATTAATTACGGCCTATCTTGCACCCGAGGCCACCGTTTTACTTATAAGACTGTATGCTACACTTTACTGTCTGTTGTTGCTTCTGTGGTGACAATCTGCATACTGTGATTCACAAGGGAGACTGCTGGCAAGCTATTACGTAATATGTCTAGACATCATTGTTTATGCTAACATTGTGTTGCACTGGGGCACCTCACAGGTTGATACTGACAATTGAAAATTAAAACTGAAGTGATATAAAATAAAACTGAAACTGGGGTAGCACACAATTCTGTACCGTTACAACATAATTAAATGTTCATAAACAATAAAACACTTTATCCTCCATCATCGAACAACAGTCGAATCTTAGGTCTACATACATTATTTTTTATTAAATATATTATTATTATCAATATATTTATTTAAATTTTTATATCTTTCCACAATGTCGTTTGAATTAATAGGCTTATTACATATCAATTTATCATGTACCATGTCATCATAGGGTATGGTCCTGTCACCTTTAGTATTATCTGTCCTGATTAGGTAAGTTATAAAGTCATTACTATCGTCATCACCGTTATCTACTACTACACACTTTACTTCACAAGGTAAGTAATTGTTATCATTATTATCATCATCTACTATTTCTGCTATCTCAGCTTTAATACAAGGTACGTATTCACTATAATTATCTACCATCTCTACTCCTAACCTTTCTACAAATTCTCTATAATTTCTATTTACTTTATATATCTCTACCTCTCTCTTTCTCTCATAATATCTCTCTCTCTCAATATATCTCTCACTCTCAAAATATGCAGGGGACACTAACTCATAATTACTGCACCACCTATGAAGTGCACAAAAAATCCAGGGAACTTTATTTGCAGACCTATCGTCTTCCAACTACAGTTGTAACGTGACAAATCAGGGGATATTATTTTATTAAAATTTTTTGGGGTTTGTTAAAAAATATTCATAAACGTAATTTCCATTTGTGACCAGGCCACGTGTTGAATTGAAACAGTGTCCTAACAAAGGAACAATACGCCTTCGCAGTTGTGCAATCATTACTGAGGAATGTACTCAGCGTCATTTCCTAGAACTTTGCGAGTGTGTGGCAGTACGTCCGAGCGCGTCACACCAGCAGGTGCGCGGACCGACGCTGATTTGTGAAACTCAAAGATGGCTAAAGACAAAATTTGTACGAGCACATGTTCCAGGTTGACGGATGTGAGTCCTAAGTCCAACCCTTTTTGTGATGTCAGCCAGTGCTGAACAAATATCATCTACCACCAACACACAATCAACTGCATGGGTTAAATGGAACACAACAAGCGACGAAGAACCACAAGGCCTTGTTTTCCGCTTTGAAAAAAGACGTAATCTAGTTGGCCGTGAAGGTAGAGACGTTTCAGCAGTCCTTGAACAACTACAACAGCTAATAGACGCAGTTAGTGCCGCGTGGGCCCGGTCGGGTTAAACTTTCTAAATATGAATAATTAAATACAATACTGCCTTCATACCGACCGGGACCCAAGGAAATAATGGGTTTAACAAATTTCTAGCGTGCGAAGTGCAGTTATCAGCGACAAGTTAATTTATCGGTGAGATAAGAAACACGTGTTCGGCCGAAGTCTCGGTAGTGAACAATTAAGTAGTAGTGTTTGTGTAAAACAAAAATATGGGGTTATAATAATTTAAAGGTTTAAAATTAATATGAATGAGAGAGAGAGAGAGAGAGAGCAGGCTGGGCTATCCTTATAAATTTTATATAAATAAAACCTAATAATTCAATTACCATGTTTACACCATACGATTGACCGTATTTCTATTTTTATATAATTTTCAAAGAGAAGAACAGTAAACAGAGTTATTTCAGAATATAAAATGTGTTAGTTTAGTCATTTTGCCATTACCATTTCCTCATTTCTGTGCTGCAAGATTCGTCTAAACGTTCCCGGATTTCTTCTGAATTATTATTGGGGGGTAGTCAGATTGCAAAATTGTCCCATGTTTTATTTAAGGTAAAGTATAAAGGTTTCGATATTATAACCAAAAAATATCGTGGCGACTCTGGGCTTCTGGTTGAAATTTAAAAAGCAAGTAAGTGAGAAAAATCGCAGGTAAGTTCCTGGCAGTAGTTTTTATTATTTATGTATTTCGATAAAGTTTGTTTAGTAACACAGTAAAGCCCCAATTATCCGCGGAATTGGGTGGCAAGGGCACCGCGGATAGTGAAAATCGCGGATAACCCGAGAAAAGACTAAAAATGAGGTGTAAACACGAAAAAAAATATTTCAGCATAAAAACTATGTTTTATTGTACAAAAAACATAATATGTAAAACTTTTAAAATATGTACAGTACAGCAGAAACCTTTGCTCTACGTCTAAATCACTAAAATAAAGAACAGTAAACAAAAAAACAATACTGTACTGTTAACAAAAAGTGTTCAGTTACGCCTTTTTAAAAAAATCAGTCACTCGTTTTTGCTTCTTGCTTTGGAAACACCTTTTCTTTACTCTAGATTGTAATTTCCTTAACATGAGTTTTTCTGCCAGATGTGCGTCGTCATCTTGTTCCTCTAAATACTGAAGCAATCCGTCTACGTGCTGCAAAGCAGTTTCGTGTGTCACCGCGCAGGCGCCTCGTCTTCTTCACTTTCACTTTGTTCTTCTTCGTTCTCGTTCACTCCCATTGCTTTGTTCGTTATTGCTACGTCAGTCAGTCATTCAAACCCCGGCTCAATTGCATCGCATTCCAGCCATTCTTCTATGTTCTCTTCGTCGACATTCTCACCTCCCGGAACGGATGTCACTAGGTCAACAAGTGTAGCGGTCGGCATGACTTCATTCTCTTCTTCACAAATGTTTTGGTTGACATTTGTTTCGATACTCAGAAAGAGTTTTCTCCATGATTTAACAAGGGTTGAGGGTTTGATGTAATCCCATGCAGACGCAATATCGTAAATGCTATCCAAAATTGTATAATTCTTCCAAAATTCTTTGAGATCACAGCCTTCTTCGATTTTTGACAGTAACAACTTTGTTCTGTATGTTCTCTTCATGGTTGCAATGACTCCCTGGTCCATAGGTTGTATCAGCGCAGTAACATTTGGGGGCAAAAACTTTGCAAAGATTTGCCCGTCAGAAGATTTAAGCACACATGTAGCTGGGTGTGAAGGCGCGTTGTCAATTAACAAAACAGCCTTCTTTGGCGAATTTTTTGAGTCAAGATGTTTACGTACTTGAGGCACAAAAATGTTTTCAAACCATTCTTGAAAAATCTGCTGGTTCATCCAACCTTTTTTTTGGTTGAAATAATCAACTGGTAAATTTTCTGCTCTTGTCCCCTTAAAAGACCTCGGTTTCTTAGATTTACCGATTACAAGAAGCCCAAGTTTGTGACTACCCGCAGCGTTGCTGCATGGCAAGATTGTAATTCTTTCCTTGCTACTTTTGTGACCTGCCACTTGATGTTCACTTTCAAATGCTAAAGTACGAGTGGGAAGACACTTCCAAAAAAGCCCTGATTCATCAGCGTTATAAATTTGTTCATATGACAGATCTTCAGACAACACAAACTCTTCAAAATCACGTTGAAAATCATCAGCTGCTTGTTGATCACCACTCAGCTTCTCTCCGTGTAGACCAATCTCTCTAATTCCATGACGTTTCTTAAAACGATGTAACCAACTGGACGATGCATCAAAATTTCCTTCAAGGCCTAACAAATCAAAAAAGATTTTTGCTTTAGCTGCAATGGTAGGACCAGACACGGGGGTGCCCTCACTTCACACCTGAGCTAACCATTCCGCTAATGCAGAGTCAAATTGATTATAGGTGGATTTCTTCATTGTTTTTCGTTTTTTCATCCCAGAAGCACTGTCCGACACTGAGGCAAAGGCTAACAGTTTGTCTTTTTGCTTTAAAACGTCTCGCACTGTTGTTTCCTTGATCCCGTAATTCAAACACCGTTTTTTTTACTCTCTCTAAAATTTCGTTATCACTATCGATATCCACACAATTATTTTCTAACACCATATTTCTATTTGTATTGTCATAATTCTCAACACCACTTACCTTATTATTTGTCATCTGACCGTCTTTATTTATGTTCAGTTTACCTGTTTCTCCACTATTCTCTACCTCCATTTCATCTAAACGTGCATGTATTTCATCGATTCGTTTATTAAAGTTAACGTTTCGTTTTTCGAGTTCATTTTTCATTTCATTGATTTCTCATCAAATTTGGTATTTATCTGATCGTATTTCAGGTTGGAATCGCTTTTTTGTTCATCCAACTTTACATAAAATTTATCTATCATTACATCAAATTTATTTAACTTCATACTCTGTTCATCAAATTTCTCATCGAATTTATTAAACTTCTCATCAAATTTATGTAACAATAATTGTATCATGGCATTTGTCTCGTCTGTTTTCTTTTCAGACTGAGTTGAGATGGGTGTTATTTGAACTGTATTTAATTTGACTAATTCAGTGGCACTGGACTCACCGATCTGGCTAATTGGGGTTAATTGAACGCCCATCTCACTCATAAATGTTTCGTCAGTTATGCTGACATTTTCGTCATTATTTTTATTAGTACTCATTTTGCTTATTTATAACACATGCATGCACATAATCTTATAACATAACCCTATCTTTACGTCTATGTTTACGTATCTCCAAATTATATATTACTTCAGGTAACTGTTCCGCTCTTTCCAGTAGGCTTACTCCACATAAAATCACATTTTATGTCGAGTCCCTGTTCCAGAAGCCATTGTTATATTAATTCTTTAATGCATTTTTATTATATGTAATATTAATAACTTTCACCAACATTTTGTTCAGGCGCCATCTTGTTATAATACAAGAAACATTAGATTTGCTTACCTTTGTGGGCAGAGTTCGTTTAAGCGAACTAGAAGTAGCGGAATGTGTTATCTGAAATAATTTACTCTTGCTTGAAATGTTTACCAATGACATTACCTTTATTGTCATATTACGTACAAATGAATGTGACTCTACTGTGCGAAACAAACACGCTACTATACGCCACGAGGCGTTGCGTCATGAGACGCAGTTCCACTATTCAAGTTAAAATTCCCCTTAAACATTTCACAAGCCCTCCAAAATAACATATTCAATTATATTTTTATGATATCATTATTAAAATAACTTTACAACCCAGCACTTATTAAATATACTTAGATATTCTCTCATTCACTCACGCTCGCATTCTTATGGTACAATTTTCTTTTAATTTTCCCCAAATTGAGCTCATTTTTTATTACTGAATTTAGTGATTGAAAATTTTGTATTGACCCTTATTTATACTTTTTGGGTAGCCCCCCGTTTTGTCACTTAGCTGAAATTAGTCCTGCAGACGTCCCATCGCTGAACTCGCACTATTGATGTTAAAATTTTATCAAACTTTGTGTTTACGTTTTACATGGTTTAACGTTGAACTGTTACCTCACTTTTATACAAAATACTTCGCTTTTACATTGCACAGGCGAACGTCCGAGACTTAGTTTTAATAAATTTAGATATACAGCCGGCCGGCGTAACTGACGATTCGTGACTGAGAACGATTTACAATGCTTCAATTCCGAGGTGGGGAGTAACTACGTCACCAGTCTCTTTGTGTAGAGATCCACACCTTAGTTGTTTACAAGCGCATTACTACGCTTTTTGCATACTTTTGGATGACGTATACATGGGTGCAGCTTGTTGACACATTAGTATGACAAAATGATGTTGTTGTTTCTGCGTGTATATTCCCGACCTTGGAGCAATTTCTGTCCACTCGATATTGCATAGTTGCAAACCTTCATAAAACTTTACTAGTTTCTTATATATGACTGAATAAAAATACCATTTAAATTGATTATTCGCCAAAACACAGTAGGGCCAGAATTGTACTGTTACAGTTTAAAATACGTTTAACATAGTTTCGGTGTGACTTGACTGTCTGTTACAAGGTATTTCTTATAGCAAATAGAAAAACACACTTTAACAAAATATTCTATAAATTACATTTACATATACTGCACGAACGTTCACTCTACTACGCACTCAAAATTACAACTAAATATGTCTTCTGAACGTCTGAACAATGCTTTCAGAACCAGTATTACCCCACCAACACAAGCACGCACTATCATTCAGTAGACCCCCGCTCCTCAGGCGTCTCAGCAGCAAAACTGGTGTGCATACAGTAGTTAGCCTACAGAAAGTGCAGAAAATTGCTAAAAGTTCTTTAGGCTATTATGTATCTGTAACGCATTTGAGGTTGCCTACAAAAAATGCCTACATACCTCTGTACGCTGTTTTTTTTTTTATTGTAATTAAAGAATACTGAATAAATGTTAACAAGTTTTTTCTTAATTTTTCATGTTTTCATCCCTAAATTTAGTTCACAATTTTTTAGGATTACAGATTCTCTATGGTATGCAACATATATTATTTTTTTTTATATATAACGTAATAATATACATGCACAATACATTATTATTAGTATTGTATAGTACTTGCAAGACAGGAATATGGTTTGCAAGGAGCTCAGCTTTATAAGAGTTCTGAGAAGAAATCATCCCAAACTAACCCTAATTATTATGAAGTTTAGGTTGCCAAGTGTCACCAAGACATTACATATGATTCGAACATATTTTTTTTTTAAATTTCTTTAAATTTGTCAAGTTAAACTTGGGACCTTTATATAAAGTGACCCTCGATTTAAACTTGGGACCTTTATATAAAGTGACCCTCGATATAAAGCGCTTTTTGGCTGGTCCGCAGAAGAACGTTATATCAAGGTTTCACTGTATAACAAACAATTTTTTACTGATTTCCTATTTGAACTTTTGGATAGTTAAAATATTTTACTGGCCCCTTCAGTATCTGATGTTAATTGAAGGTTCCATAGTTGATCTTAACATTCCCGGCATTTAAAAGATTTTTAATTTCAGGCAACTTGTAACGGGACAAACTGTAATTTTGTTTGTAATTTCAGTAAATTCATTTTAACCATTGGTAGACGACTTTTGAATTAACTCTTTTATTTACCCAGAGTGTACTTTTGGTCACTGACTATAGCTCCGTGACAGGTACGACAAAGCACAGGAATGTTAATTGTCAGAAGGGTGTGTATTTGTGCGTACGAGCACGCAGGTGTGCCTTTTTTTCCCGACGTGAAAATCACGTACAGAAATTCCATAGCCGAACATGCAATGGAAAGAGTCAATCAGCGTTCGAATTTACGACCCCGTGGCCAGCGAGACGGGCTGTAGAGCATACCCACGCTTCACTTGACGCCAGGCAGTTGAAAAATAGACATTAAAAAGTGCAGTCAATACTCCAGGGAACAGTCTCAGTAAATTAGTGACGAGAGGCCGTGCATGTAAGCATGCGCGGCCTGCCCAAAAGTATTTAAAAGTATACATGAACAATGATTCAATTATAGTGATGGTTTTGTAAAATGTGGAGAGTGGAATAAAAAGAGCTAGCCAACATAGTGCGCAGTCGTAGGAACCACGTGCAGTGAAGTACTATAATAACGCAGCTATTTCGGCAGAAAAGTGAAAGAAAATAAATAATCAAAGAGCTCAGTAAATAAACGGGGGGGTAGAAGAAAATCTGTAATTAGTGTGTGTGTGTGTGTGTGTGTGTGTGTGTGTGTGTGTGTGTGTGTGAGGGAAGAAGGGATAATATTAAGAAATAAAGGTACTGGTTTGGCGATAGAGGTTAGTATAAGACAATTTTATATAATAGAGATTAATCAAAAGAACAGATTAAAGAAGTAAGAATAAAAAAGAAATTTTAATTGCCTAAAAAATAAAATGAGATTTAACATAAAAATTGTGTTAGAACATTCATTACGCCACACCCGATAACCTGAGTTCTGCATCGAGAATTTGTCTAAACGAAACCTGTGAATCTTCTGATCTAAGGGCATTACATGGTCAAAATTAATTAAGGGTAAGTAAGTATCATGGTTTTGATGTATATCCTTAAAACATCACGGCGACCCTTTTTAGCGAGTTTGGAATCTTCTGGGGAGTTTTTATCAAAAAGGTAAGTTTAACGGAATCAGGGTAAGTGGAATTAGGGTGCGTATAAAAAGGTAAAAAGTTAATTTCTTAACAAACTATGGACTATACCAACATTATAAAGTTGATCTGTGCATTTATAGTACAGGGAGAGTCACAAAATTTGACAAATTCAATGATTTGCAAACGCATAAGAAAAAACAACACTATTTTGATATATTTCAATTCGTAAAAGCTTTTCATCAGTTTTCTAGATTTTAAAAACACACAGAAAAAAGAGAACTATGGAATACTCATTTATTTTCTGATAGTTTGTGTAATGTTTTAGCAATAGCAGTATCAAACAAATTTGGACAAATGATGTTATAAGAGAAAAGCCCACAAGAATCAGTAACACCCTACTTAGTTTTTAAAACTGGCTAGTTTATCATGGTGACTATAAGTCAGAAAATACGAATAACCATGCATGTTCTGAACAGAAGGTATCAAATAGCACTTATCCTTAAAGAAAGGGTCAAAGATGCTGAAATTTGGGGCACTAATAAATTCTAAACTTAATATTCAAGCCTGGACACATCATGATATAATAAATACATATATGGGTACCCCCCACAAACACACTACTACTAGACTATAAGAGTTGGATCAGTACTAATATTCAGGTCTGGACACATCATGTTACAATAAATACACATGTGGGTACCCCAAACAAACACTACTACTAGGACTACAAGAGTTGGATCAGTACTAATATTTAAGTCTGGACACATCATGTTAAAATAAATACATATGTGGGTACCTCCCACAAACTCACTACTACTAGACTACAAGAGTTGGATCAGTACTAATATTCAGGTCTGGACACATGATGTTACAATAAATACATATGTGGGTACCCCCCACAAACACACTACTACTAGACTATAAGAGTTGGATCAGTACTAATATTCAGGTCTGGACACATCATGTTACAATAAATACACATGTGGGTACCCCAAACAAACACTACTACTAGGACTACAAGAGTTGGATCAGTACTAATATTTAAGTCTGGACACATCATGTTAAAATAAATACATATGTGGGTACCTCCCACAAACTCACTACTACTAGACCACAAGAGTTGGATCAGTACTAATATTCAGGTCTGGACACATCATGTTACAATAAATACATATGTGGGTACCTCCCACGACATACTAGTACTAGACTACAAGAGTTGGATCAGTACTAATATTCAGGTCTGGACACATGATGTTACAATAAATACATATGTGGGTACCCCCCACAAACACACTACTACTAGACTACAAGAGTTGGATCAGTACTAATATTCAAGCCTGGACACATCATGTTACAATAAATACATATGTGGGCACCCCCTCTCTCTTTCTGTCTATCACACACACACACACACACACACACACACACACACACACACACACACACACACACACACACACACACACACACACACACACACACACACACACACACACACACACACACACAATTAGACTACAAGAGTTGGATCAATACTATAGTATCCATACAGGAAGACAATGATATTTGTCCTGAAACAACCAACACTTAATTTTAACCACATCAAATATGAATCTTCACACAATATCCTGTCTGTAATGAAAAGTCAGCTGTTTAGGGTAACACATTGCTTACCTGCTGGCTGCAGTGATAAGGGTTTTCAATTTTTGACAACGTGAATGGAGAAGTTGCGTACGCACGCAACGTGTAGTAAATAGTGTTTGTTTTTTCATACTGGGATACAACCAGAGTGAACCGTCGCGGGCTATTCTCGGTCAGCAGAATCTTACACAGATAATGTGGACTATTGATGCGCACACCATCAATGTACGGAGGTGGATCGTCTGTAACATTTGACCACCCAATACTCATGTCAAATTTAATATCTATATAGGTTATCACATAATTCATACAGCTATTAAAAATATCTATATTGTAGAATCTTCAGTAGCAAAAGTAAGCAAGATTGCAGAAGATCCAGTTTCATTTGCATCTTTTCTTTTATTGTTAAACAAAATAAATACTGCTAGACTTGTGGCAGGTGCTTGCTGTATAAATACGGAATACGTATGTAGTTAGTGAGGATGGCGCTTCATAAAATGGGTGAAATATTTGGTGTTGGTAATGGGTGAAATTAAAAACGTTTCGTATAAAAAAAAAAAAAAAAAAAAAAAAAAAAAAAAAAAAAAAAAAACTAAGTACACTATGGTTCAGTTGGGTTCCTCTAATAGGTCTGGAGGATTTTCATATTACAGGTATTAAATTAAAATATACCATTGAGGATTTTTTTTTTTTTTTTTTAAGTGTTCTTAGAGCCATCACTTCTCACCATCACACAACAGATTACATACAGGCCATATGAGATCAGGAACGAGTAGACACAGAGCATAGTAATATAACAGACACAATATATTATCAAGTAGCCACTGTTGAAACAATACCTGTACAGACTTGGAGTATTAAATAATTCAACTACAACTCTTATGTGCTGTTTGTATTGTCTGATTCCTGTTGTGCCTAATGCCTATAAACTACTTACGTGTACCGTAGTTGGTCGTGTTTTCGACTAGATATTGTACATAAATTAGATTATACAGAGGTAGATAAAACTCATTTATGATTAAACTCCGCACATATTTTTGTAAAAAATTACTCACAATTAGCTTGTTTCTTATGTTAGTTCCAAGGTGTTTAGTTTTATAAACTATTGTGGTGTAAGGTGAAACTCTTTTAGTTTTGGTGAAAACTCTCTTATGAGTAATCGGTACATGAGGCTTTCATGGCTGGTGTCAACTGTGTTGCAATTTAATTGACTTCTATCTGGGCTATTAGCCTGTGGTCCATTACTGCCACAATGAACAGATGTTTTGCCTCATTGTTGGTGAGGCAAAAGCATCTTGTTAAATAGGATTTGGCATCCTTTGCTGTGGGATCAATCATAGTGCGCTGGACTCTGATTGGCCAATGGTGAATTTAGCTTGCAATGTGCCAACTCTATGAATTAATTTAAACGGTTCTGCTCAGTGCTGCAAACAATCTTTTGCTACAGTACTGTGGTTAACTGGTGAAGACCTGTACCAGTTCTCGAATCGTTTTACACTGAAGATGGCCTCAAACGGTGAGGCCAAAACGTCTGTGCACTGGGGCAATAGTGGGCCACGGCCTAACAGCCCGGAGAGAAGTCAATTAAATTTCTATTATCTGAGGTTTCCTCCAGTGCGAATGAACTTAGTCTAGCGAGTTCTACACTGTTCTTTTGAACAAAGATTGAATACACATTTTAAATATTATGCAGTAAATTATGAAAACGGTTGAATGATCCAGCGAGTACACTAACAACTGCTAAAAGTGGTGGATAGACAGTGCATACCTGCTTGCCCATTTTGCTCAGCAAAGTGTTCAGTAGTGGACACTGAAAGTGTATTGTAGTAACCTTTCTTTTATGAACAAGACTGTTAGAAGAGGTGGAGTACGGCTGTGGCATACAAGGAACACAAAGTGACCAGCACTAAGTTTCAGGCATCTCATTATTACACCAGGTACTCATTTCTACAGGCTGAGTTGGTTTCGAAGCTGAAACATGTCTTGATTTTATGCTGCATCCAGAAATCAAATCTAGACCTTTGCCAACCCACTGGTCTACTACACTCCAGATAAGGTTTTATTTCTTTTTCAATTAATGTTATTACATTTATTGTAATAATAAAATGTAAAATTGTAATGGTACATTGTATTTAGGTAACAAAAACAGATTTTCGTGGGTGAGACACATCGGACAGCTTGGAATTTTGTGTACGTGACTTTCGCGTGGGAAGTGTTGGCATTGGTCGACTAAGGTGTAAATATTCAGCAGCTGTATGTGCTTAAAAGTCGGTTTTGCATGCCCAAGGAGCATTACATCAGCCACACTGGCCGATTTTCTCACAGAAGAGTGGAAAAAGCCAGGATAGCACAGGAGCAGGGGTAGAATACTTGTGCGCAGTGTCAGGCAGCCTTGGAAAAGATCAGAGAGAGCTCACCACGTCTCATACACAAAGTTGGTATCGTGAGGTAAAAAGGTAATAAAAAGTATTAGCAGTCACAATCTTAATGCCCAGCAGTACAGATAGCAATGGCATACAAGAAGGTCGTGCCTCGGTAAAAATGTAGTGGAGTACAAACAGTGTCAGCAGTGCCTTGGGTGAAATATAATTACAAATAAAGTGTAATTACAGTGTTAATAAAGTTCTAAAAGTATCACAAACAACTGGACAGTGTGCACATGTAAAACGTACAACCTGGCCATACTACGTACGTGCTAAATGCGAAGTACTATCGGCCATGTGGTGCTCACGAGAGAACTGGAATACGAAAAACAGATAAGTAGTAAACAAAAAAATAAAGTCATGAATGTGAGGTAAATTTGGCCAAATAAAATCTATCAACAGAAATGAGGGAATAAATGTTACTCAAAACAGCAGAGTGTGTGTGAGAGAGCGAGAGAGTGAAAAAGGGAGTGGGAGAAGTAAAAGAAAAGTGTTAAAAAGTACTGGTTTGCTTGGCTTTATATACATTTAATATAATTGCAGTTAAAACGACAGAAGAAATAATAATATTTCATGAAAATAATAAAACGGATAAAAATGAACATTAATATGAAGATGTGTTAAATTATTTTTACGTCGCCTCGCCATAACCTACACTCTGTGTTCAACAAATTCGTCTAACGAATCTCAGAGTCTTGTGATAAGGGAAAGCTTTTGTTTTAATTTGTTTTCATGGGGAAGTTGATACGGTTTCCATATTTCCTGGTGTAAAAATGTGGTGGTGACCCAAGGGCTTTTGGTTTTTAGGAATCTTCTAAAGGTAAGTAAAGGGCTTTATTTTCTTCTTAATATGCAAATTATTTGAATGATTACAAAATGTATTGAATCTTAATCCTTTACACTACAGTACAAAGAAGCTGTAACTGTTTAAACTAGTCTTTTATCTGCAAAATATTGTTTCAGACTCGCAGAGTTTAGGTTGGACTGTACTTTGCAAATACTTTATAAACACTGCGTATATAACAACAATAACACGACGGGTACTTACTTGGATAATACACTCTGTTGCCCTCATTCTTGTACACCAGCACTGTAATGTACTCTGTGTTCTCCCGGAAGTCGTCTATACGGGTTATGTGTCTTGTCAGCAGCACCCAGATGGCACCTTTGTTGTCAGTCGTCTCCAGACAAAACTGTGGGTTCTCACCGATGTTGTAAGCGTCCTTTATTGGCCCCAACCCAGCTGACCATGACCTACAATCACATGTAAATACAAAAAATGTTAATAATTTAGAAAATTGACAACAATACTCTATCAAAATTACAACACTTCATGACAGAGTGACCAAAAAAGACACAAGACAGTTAAAATGAACTGTAAAACTTTTGGACTGCAGTTACAGAAATAGAACACTATTCAGACCAACTAAATTATCTGCTGAATCCGCAATATCAGGCAGAACAAGTCTAAATCAACTAAATTCCTCAAAGTTTTAAAATGGATTTCCTCCACTTTCCCCAATGCCTTTGTTCTGTTTCTTCGAACATACAATGGCAAATTTTTCTCCACTCAAAAGTCAGTATGAGAACTTCCTGTAATTCTGCTAAATAGACCAAACTGATTCACGTAGACAAACAGTAAAATCTTTGTGTGTCAATTTTATTGATAAAAAAATAGTACAGTACTGCCATCCACAAAAGCGGTCTGCTATAGGCTTCTTTGTAAGTTCATAAAATTCCTGCTGATAAATAATAAGTTAAAAATGTCAAAAATTTCCATGTGTCTGGGAATGTTATGAGTGTAACTTCTACAAATAATTAGGCTTAATATAAAAAATTTGAGCTTAATATAAACAATAAGCCTAAGGTTTTTATATTTAGGCTTATATAACAAAAATTTGTGACAAACTGGCCCATACTCTTACTTACATAAATGGAGCAGTACTTACTGATGTATACAATATGTGTAGGAAAACATCTGTGGATTCCAATTCAAATAGAAGACATCGTAAAACTGCAGAATACTCTCATAATCGATCCAGAATACACCATTGTCAAACATCTGTGCACTGTTTGGATCGTAATCGAGGGCCCTCCGCAGCTCCGGTGTCCAGTGAATAGTGTCCAGCTCGGAATAATTGCCTCGCCACCGTACGTGTGACCAAGGATTCTTTAACTGCACTAACCTCTTACCCTAAAACACCGCACACACATATTTGTTTATAAAATACAAACTAAGATAAATGTTTTAAAATGCACAGTAATTTTTTGTTTTAACATGTATTTATTATACATGTTAAATTTTGAATACCTGGGCTACAGTGTGTCTTATAATACAAGGAACAACATTGTGAATAAGTTGCATAAGTTCAACCTTATGTGCGGGGCAATAGATGAACCCTTAAGTCAACAAGTAAAGAAACATGCCTAAAAGTTGTAGAATTCTACCCTTCCCACACTTCTTTATAGGTCTGAGAATTGGAATTTTTAACAAAAGGCCAGGCCAGTAGTATCCAAGCGGCTGAAATGAAATTTCTCAGGCACGTGGCAAGGTATACTCTCCACGATCATCGAAGAAACAGACATATATTGTAGCATGACAGATAATCCACTAAGTAATAATTCCATTATGATCATAAATAAATTTAAATTACATTAACTCAAAAGAAAATTCAAAGGAAAATAATTAAATATCAAAGAAAAATACCACCATAAAGGAAAAAGTAAAATTAAATCATAAAAACGCAACAAAAAAGTATCAAGATAATTAAATCCGAAGAAACTAAAATAAAATCAGGATAATACCCAGGTAGGATAGGAGCAGGTAATAAAGAAGATACCCCGAACCAACCAACGGACAAAATAAAACCAAATTA
This sequence comes from Magicicada septendecula, assembly GCA_034769895.1. Lineage (NCBI taxonomy): Eukaryota > Metazoa > Arthropoda > Insecta > Hemiptera > Cicadidae > Magicicada > Magicicada septendecula. Next base: position 253,167,735 of record CM068374.1, on the reverse strand, counting down.
CCTTGGAAAACCCAAGAAGGAAGAAGTGAAGAAAAGAATATGTAGGATGGGAGGACTACGAGGAATACCCATGAATAAACCTACTACTAACAATAACAAACCCCGAACTAAATTTTAATGTCACCCAAAGAAAGTATAACACCCCAAAACCTCACAGAAATGTAAAATAATTATAAACAAAAGTGTTTAGTAGTGTAAATAGAAGTGCACCAACTAAAGTTATTATATAATAAAATAAACAAATCTTCACAGTCCATTATAACTAAAGGTTTGGTCTTAGAATATTGTAAAACTCAAATATAAATTAGACCCACCAGTGTAAGTGAACCAGTGCAAGTGATTTAAATATAATAAACTTAAAGTAAATGTGTAACTGTTACTTTAACTATGTGCTATTAAATAACTTTAATATTTTATATAAATACCGAGATGACATGACATGAAATATTATTATGAAAATATTTATAATGTTTCATAGAAGAGGCCACTTTTTATCAAAAAAAATTCTTTGAAATGTAAATGATAAAGAGAGCAGGTGGGGAATAATTACTGTGACAGGGGATTAAAATGTAATACACAATATAAACAGAACGGACTGCAATCAATTTAAGTTTAACAAAAAATAAAAATTAAATGGCTAATTATGTTTGTGTAAAGCCTATGAACTCCACATTTCAAGGTGGTATATAGAATAAGGATTATGATTAAGATAAGAATGTTTATTATGTATAACAGTGTTCACACAGCCTAAAATGTCTCTGTATGTATACTATACTAGTTTATAAAATGTTTATGTATTTTTAAAAATAGTTAAAACTAAAATGTCTAACTTTTAAGACTAGTAATTAATTTTCAATATTGTTTTTGTATTATGAGCATGAATACAATGCTACATGTACCAATAGTTATATAAGGAGATTTTATTTAATATTGTGTTAACTTTAGAAAGTCAGAAGGGGTATAGAAATAACATTATTCGAAAAACAGTATATGTAAAACTATAAAATCTAGGCCAAATAGGAAATTCCAAATAACATTATAATTGAGTAAGGAAGTTAAATAAACCAAGTAAACTAATGAGATTTATATAAGGTGAATCAATCACCAACTACTATAACTGAAACTATACTTTAAAAGAATATAAAAAGATGTATAAAATTATTTAAAAATTTGCAAAATGTAATACCTAACAATTTCAAAGGAGGAATAGTAAATTCATGAATTATAACTAAAAGAATGATCAATTGATAAATTTGTAAGATATTAAGGAAAGTTAAAGATTTATATCAATCTGAAATTTATTATAATCATATTTATAACACATAAGATGGCTAAAATTTTGGACAAGAACAGGAAGCAGATATTGAGCCTATATTTCCAAAATGACAGAAATATAGCAATTTTGACAAAAAACTTTATAAAGATGGACTATTGTATGTCAAATTAAGCAGAAGGAGTTAAAGAAACCAATTATGTAATTACTAGTTCATGAAAGTAATCAATAACCAAAATATATTCTGAATATAATGTACTTTAAATCATATGCATAGGAAGCGAATACTAATTGAAACAATACTTTCCTAATATTAACTTGGCAAGATATTTCAGGAGACAAAGGAAGTAAAACAGTTCTTATTTAACATTGAGAGTGAACAGTTGAATTAAGCTCGCGCTAATAACACGGATAGCGAATACGTTAATGGCGTATAACGGTTGAGCCTATCTTACATTAAAATAGTCGAGAGTTACGGAAAAATTGTACTTAAACCTAACTTCAGTGAATATCACAACCACAAACGGTGAAAACAATTAAAACTGAACGGAATACCAGTGAATTAAAATAATAAAACTATAAAACAAGAAAAATAACTTAACCAAACGAACATCACATTTTTCGGCATACACGCAACAGAAGTGAACACACCTAATACAAAACATTTAATCAGTGAACACGGAACACTTAACCAGGACACCTCTCACAACACAATAGACATTATTCAACATCGCAGAACCAAGGAAGCAGTTGAGAAGGCAGCTTTATTAGCAGAAAATTCAGCGTCATCATTCCAGTTTTACTGCAAATACGAAGTGTCGGCCATTTTGAAAAATCCCATCATGCAACACAACCTCCACTGATTGAATTCGTCGTTCGCTGTTGGTAAAACGATTCAACTTTATAAACATTATATATCATTAGTTCATTTTGTAATTATTAATTATTAAGATATATTTTGTGAATGTTATACTTTCTATACTTGCCCCTTCTCTGACTATTATAATTATAACCGTTCAACGAACCAGTCGAAATATTCCTATATAATAACCTGTATTAATAATCGATTACCCCTGTGCAAGAGTCGAGTGTTCTGTATGTGATAATCGATTTTAAATCGATATTATTAAATTTGTCAATAAAATATACTAATTCTACGCTTTGATTTAATTTTTATTTTAGAATTTTTATAAATAAAGAGTTAATTCACAACAGGATCAAAGAAAAAGGCGACATTACTCAAGTGGGAGTAATATACTTGAGAAAGAAGAAAGATAGCCAATCGATTAGCGAAATGAGACAATCCGATTAACTCTAAATTTATTTACAGTGAAAAAGAAGCGAATTTATTGACATAATTAACACAGATTAAAACAAAATTTTCATGCGACACTATTACAAGGATTATTATTTAAATTATTGAACATAAAAACAGACATAAAAATATATTTTTTGAAAATTTTTAAAAATAAAATAAAATTTTGTTTTGTTTTGTACACGAACGAAACATTGTTATTTGTAAACAGAAGAAGTTATTGTTACAAATTGGCGTCCAACTGAAGGGCTTTAATTAGCGAGATTGACGGACTACAGTAACTTGCCCAATTGCTAGTTCAAGCTTGGCAGCGGTTATACAGTCAAAGAAGGAAGCAACATGCAACGGCGTGCGACTTCAAAGAAAAGGGCGGCAGAGGCCGAAAGGGAAGTCGATATGGGGGACAAGGAGGCAACACCCGTGGAAGATATAGAAATGATATTACCCCCAGAGGAACCAAAACAACCCGCACTAATAGATGTACAACCAGAAGTACCAACACAAACCGGGGAGGTTACATTCCAGGAAACCCTAATGAGAATAATGGAAATGAATAAGAACATAGAATCCAAGATAGAGGAAACCAATCGGAAAATGGACTCTACTAAAGAAGAATCGAGTAAGGAAAGGAAGGAAGACAAACAGTCCTTGAAGGAAGATTTGAATGAAATAAATAAGAACATAGAATCCACGAAAGAAGGATTAAGGAAGGACATTGAAGAAAATAGTAAGAAGATGGAAGAGAAGATTGAAGAAAATAGTAAGAAGATGGAAGAGATAATGGAAGAAAATAGTAAGAAGATGGAAGAGAACAATCGATCCTTGAGTCAGAAAATTGATAAAACTAATCAAAGGATGGAGGAAAACAATAAGAAGATGGAGGAGAAACTGGATGAGAATAACCAACGGTTAAGAGAAGAATTAAGAGAAGTCAACCAGGAGAACATGAACAAGGTAGACGAGAGAATAGAGTTGGCAAAGGAAGAGTTGAGTAGGAAAATCAATGACAATAAGAGATCCATAAATAAAAAATTGGAACAAGAGGCAATAACAATAAACCAACAAATCAGGGAAGTTGACGAAAGATGTCGCCAAACTGAGAGTGAAGTACAGGAAGTCAGGGAAGTAGTAATACCGAAATTACCCAGATCAAAGAACACAATAAGACAAAGTTGGAAGAAAACCGAAAGGAAACACAGGAGGAAATAAGTAAGGTACGTAACCAAGTCACAGAAAGGTGCGACGGGATGGAAGCGGTGATGACGAATATCACCGGGCAAGTGCGGCAGAGCCAGGAAGAGATGGAGGTAATCCGAAACTGACCAACTAACTTCACTAATTTCCCCATGAATGAGAATAGAGAATGGCTAAACTTTCGCCAATACAAAAGGAAACCCATGGAGTTCTTGGCCCGGATAGAAGAATATATTGCCAAACACAGGGGCAACAACCGGGAGTTGTTAGATGAGTCATTTCGGGAAATGACGGATCACTGGTGGATGGCCAACCGTAGTGATATCGAGGATTACCAGCAGTTCAAGAACTTATTTAAAGCGAAATACTGGTCTGAGACTACCCAAAATTTAATACGTGACAACATCTGTCACGGCCGTTACAAACAACAGGTGGGTAGCTCAATGACTGCATACTTCCTCGGCAAAGTATGTATGGCTAAACATTTGGAACCAGCCATACCAGAAGAATGCCTCATTAATAAATTATCATATCACTATGATGAAGAGGTAATTCGAGCAAGGAGAGGCAGCCAAATCAAGACCATACAGGCCATGACTGAACTTCTCGAAAATTACGAGAACGAGGAGTATTACCGACAAAGCCGGAGGAGGAATGATCGGCCAGAACCCAGGAACCATCCGTATACCAACAACGGTACCAACAACAACAACAACAACAATGGGTACCAGGGAAACCGCGCCAATCCACCAAATAATAACAGCAACAACGATAATAATAATAATAATAACACAAACCACGTTCAAAATAACCAAAATAATAATAGAACGAATAAGCCCCACGTTGTGGATGTCAATTTGTAACGACGAGATCTGTATGTGCTCTGTTGATGTGTATTTCGTGTGTTCGCCTCACACGTTGTGGTCGTTACTTTATGTTTACGCTGACGATGTCCGTAGCGATCTCTCGAATTACCAGTACACGCGAGTGGAAACCTTACCTGTTCTTTAATATGTGGTTGTATTTCCCGGGTGGCGCCAAATTGTTTTATCTGAAAACAATTAAAAAATAGGACTATCGATCGTTCGTTCTATGACAGTATGGTAAATTCAAATTACTCCCGCCACGTGCATATTTCTTAATCTCGCTGTTAGTTCGCCGAGTTTCTGACGTGAGCGCTTACCGTCACTTTTGCTCGTCGCTAAAATACACAAATCATATAATGCACTTTCCTATGAAATAAAGAACAGTGGTTACCACTCTGTACTAGTTTATTAAATTGTGATTAGTAGTTATTCAGTATTATACAAAATTATATTTTGTTATTAAACAAATTTGCTCCGGCAGTGAGACAATTATTTCCCAAGGTAGGCGAACGATTCTGAACGATTTAGTCAGACATGGCGTCTACTGAATGTTTATTTTTAATTTCGTTCAATGAATCTGAATTCTTGTGGTTTACAAAAAAATATCAATTTGATTACAATAAAGTACAGTACCTTACATTACTTGTACTTATATACTATAAGGTGTAATTACAATTTGTTCCTGAAGTGTTAAAAAGTGTGTCAAAAGTTCGTAATTTTTATACAGGTTATTTTCTAGTTTCATATAAGTTTAGTGTTTTATTTTTAATTAATCCTTATTATCAGTTCATAGTGAGAGTTAATAGTGTTGTGATAAAAAGTTCATAATTTTGTTCCTTTAATTCGGGTAATTCAGCAATACTTATCAAATCTGTTGAATTATGGTGAAGAGTTATTCAATTGAAATAGGTCGGGTCCTTTTGTCATCAATCTTCCATCATTTTGGGATTTAATTACGCCTGGCATCTTTTTCGTATAAGTTGATCGAAATTTATTAATTTGGAATTTAATAATCTGGTTCTTGGCCTCGGTTGTATGGACTAATTCTTCATCAGACTGCTTGGTTCTTCATGTTAGTAATTTTGGTTACTTTTTATTGTATTAAATTAAAATTTGAGTCATTTACGGCTTGGCATCTATTCGTCTTGATTATCTTTTTTCTTATTTATATTGCCATTGTTTATCATTTGTCTATTATTTACTATTCTCTATAAAATATAACACAACATATAGGCGTATGGTCTGTATACTTCCTTCAGCCATATTCCTTTTCATAAACTTAATTGAACAAATCTTTAACAGTTATTATGCTACTCTTGTTTACATTTTGTTTATTCTTATTTATTTTTTGGTGACAAACATCATCACACTATTTACTTTATCTAATTAACTATCCATTTGAACATAGGATGTTTATTGATTTTGCATTTATATTCTTTACCACGTTTTTTCTTTTCTAAACTTTACTATCTAACTATGGTAACACTAACATTTTGACTCTCCATGGGATTTTTTCCCTGAATACCCTTGTATTCCTAATCTACAATTACTCTTAATCCTAATAATAACAATATTCTTAATTTCTAGCACTTGTCACCATTAAACAGTAGTGTTTATCACTAATTTTTAGGTGTCTATACCTATCAATAGGGTTTCTATTTATTTTGGGGGGTTTACACTGACACTTTGCACTTTTTTATGGCATTTAAGTGTTACTAGTGGGTATTCCCTAACATTAAATTCTCTTTCTCATTTAATCATGTTCACTATCTATCTATCTCTCACTTTACAATGGTTAGTTATACTGTTAACAAGTTTCATGCCATTATAGAGTTATTTATAACATTTAAACTCTATTTCTTTGGTTAGTGTACTTTAGATTGTCTTTACTTTATTGGATTTTAATAATTATCATTTACATTGATTAACTAGTCGATACTAATAATTATCATTTACATTGATTAACTAGTCGATACTAATAATTATCATTTACATTTATTATTTATTGGTTTCTTTTTCATTACTTTATTTCAGTGTAACATTTCTCCTTTTATGTTCTATATTATTCGTTGTGTCTTTTCATTTCTTCTCATTTTATTTCATTTATACTTTGTTTGTTTCCTTTTCATTTACCTTCTCATTTGATTTTATTTTATTTCATTTTATTGAGTCAATCACTTGGGTTGGGTCATAGTCGTTTGTCGCGTCATAGTCATTTTATTTTCATTAGTTTAAACATTTAATATAGTTGATTCATCGTTTTTCCCCTGGTATTGGTGTGGCTTTTTGTATTGTAACATAATGCCTCTCCTTCAAAATTGATCATTTTGGTAAAACACTAGCATAGTTTTTTATGAAATTATCAGTTATATATAATTTTTTCCTTTTTCTTCATGTTTAATTCTTCTTCCTTATTTCTCTTTTTACTTGTTTCACTCCTTTTTGTTTAGATCTCTTTTTATTCATTTCCATTAGTGCGTTCTCCCCGTTATATAATTTTTTTCCCTAACTTTTAGTAGTTGGTTTATTCCATTACTAACTTTTTTTTTCTGAGATCAGAGGAACATCATCTCTGCTCAGTTAATTGATTGCTGGACCTATTCTCAGTCAATCTTAAATACCTGTTCGTCATCTTGTGACTTTCATTAATAATAATATTTTTGGGGATTGTCCATTTCATGGTTTTTTAGATCATTTTAACATTTTACTCATTCTTCCTTCCGCTGTACCTTTGCTATATTCTGTTATCTACTCACACAGTTGATTGTTTTTATTTATTTAGTTGTTAATTTCATTATTTCTAACTTTTAATTAGTTTATTTTTCTCTTCTTCTAGTCATCATTTTAATTATTTCACACATCTTGTCTCTTCTTCTTCTTTGTTGATTACCATTATTTTGCTTTAGCCACTTGCTGTATATTTGCTTTATACTTTATTTCTTTTTCTTTCTTGTACCAGTTAATTTTTTTTTCTTTGAACATTCTATATTCTTTATTATTTTTATGTATTTGTCTTGGCAGTTCTTGTTTGGTTTTATTTTTATTTATTTTAATTGGTCTCCTTTCTAATTCTCTTATATTATTAATTCTTGTTTTCACTTTATTTGTTTATTTTGTTTTGTCTCATTTATTTTCTAAATATTATTGTAAGTTGTTGTTCTTACATTTAGGAATTTTTGTAATTTATTCCCTTATTTTTTTTATTATTGTACCTCATATGTTATCTAAATAATATCGTAAGGTGATCTTACATCTTTTTTGAATTTTGTAATTCTTTATTTTTTATGATTGTTCATGTTTCCTCGTAAAACTTCTTGATGGAAACTTGGTTATATACTCCTTTGATCTTTTTAGTGGTTATATTGCTTATTTCGTACGTATTGTTGCCATTGTCTTTTGTTATGACATAAGGTCCTACGTATAACAATAATAGTTTCTTGGCTATACCTTCGAATGTACTAGGTAGTTCACGATTTTTGATTAAGACCTTTTCTCCTAAATTATATTTAATTATTTTGGTCTGGTTCTGGGAATATTTATTTTTTTGTTTCTCTATCTTCTCCATGATTCGGTTGTAGCATTTATTTTCTTCATACGGGTCTTCTGGGTTGGTTGGAAAGTCTATCAAATCCTGAATCGCTCGATGTGGCTTTCTTCCAAACATCATAGAATATGGTGTGTTTTCAATGAAATGGTGGTAACTTATGTTCAAAAATTCTTCAGTTGAAGTTACATATTTTTGCCATTCTCTTTATCATGACAGTACGTTCTCAAAATGCGTCCCACCTCTCTCAATACTCTTTCTGCGGGATTACTGCTTGGGTGGTATACGGATGTTTTATATGTTTTTATATTTAATTTCAATAATTCATCTCTCCACTTTCTTCCTTTAAATTGCGTTCTGTGATTGGTTATTATTGTATATGGTTTTCCAACTTCTGTTATGTATTTGTTTTTTATTAATTCTAATATTTTCTTGGTTATTGCTCTGTTTATAGCATATAACTTGGTGTAATGGTCCAATAGAATCACAATGAACTTGAATCTATGTCTCCCTCCGCTACGTGGGAATGGTCCACATACGTCAAGAAACACTTTTTCAAGTTTTTTATTTGATGTGATGGGTATCATCATTCCATCCTTTCTTTCGTTATTGGTTTTGACCATTTGGCATATAGCGCATGTTTTAATATTTTTATTTACCTTTCTTGTTATACTTTTAATGAACAGTTCTTCTAAAGCTTTAACCATTTTTAGGGTTCCCATGTGTCCGTATCTGACATGGTAGTCTTTAATTAATTTGTTTTCTAGAGATGTTGGAACTATTAGCTTCCAATTTCCATGATTTTGTTTTGTTTTGATGAACACTACATCTTTGTGTAGGCAATAAAATCTGTTAACAATCTCTTCGGATTCCATCAGTCTCTTCATATGTTTGCTAATTTGGTATCTTGTTTCTGCTGTTGTACGATCTCATTTACTATTTCTTCCAGGTCCTTCCTATCCTTCAACATATAATACACCTTGGCGATTTTCTCCTTCAAATGTCTGATTATCTACATTTATTCTGGATAATATGTCAGCCGCTACGTTCTTCCGGCCTGGAATATATTCCCACGTGATGTGGTACTCCTGCAGAGTGAGGATCCAACAGGTAAGTCTACCATGACTTAATTTGCATTGTTTGAGAAATGATATCGACTTATGGTCGCTTCTGACTGTAATGTGGTACCCTAGGATGTATGTTCTAAATTTTCCACACGCAAACACTATACTTAGCAACTCCTTTTCCGTAACATTGTAGTTACGCTCACAACTATTTAATACTCTGCTGGCAAAGCTGATGACCAGGTGGTGTCCTTCTTTATCTTCTTGATACAGTTCAGCGCCCAGACTGACGTCACTGGCATTGCAATTCAGATAGAAGGGTTGTTCAAAGTTGGGATGATGCAGCATCACTGTTTCTACGAATTTTTGTTTTATGAGTGTTAGTACTTCATCCTGTTCGGTTCCCCAGGTCCACTTGTCTTTAGATGAGAGTTGTTTTGAAAATTTTGCAGTTAAATAAGAGTAGTTATTTTGAAATTTCCGGTAGTAATTGCAAATACCTAGGAAGGATTGCAACTGCTTCTTATTTTTAGGTGTGGGGAATTTCTGGATGACTTCTACCTTTTCTTGGGACGGAGATATTCCCTGCTCTGTTAGGTTAAATCCCAGGAATTTTACTTCTTCTGCTATGAACTTGGATTTATCCAGCTTTAGTGTTACATTGTTGTTGGAGAGTTTATTCAACACTTGTTCTATTCGTGCACAGTGTTTGTCCCAGTCTGATGATGTTATCAGTAGGTCGTCCACATATACTGTTGTGAACTGCAGAGCCTCTTGACCTAGGACTTGGTCCATGCACTTTACAAACACTGCAACAGAGTTGATGAGGCTGAAAGGTAACCTCTTAAACTGATAATTCCTCCCGTCGAAGATAAATGCCATATACTGTCTACTGAGTGGGTGCACCTCCACCTGCCAGTACCCACATACTGGTATCCCAGGTACTAATGTATTTTGTTCCGTGGAACTTTTTCAAAATCTCTTTAATTTCCCCAGGCGATGTTCGGTCATTAATGATCATTTTATTGATTTCCCGGGCGTCTAAACAGATCCGGACTTTACCACTCTTTTTGGGTATAGCTACTATAGGACTTGTGTGTGGAGATTGGCTATACTCAATGATGTCCTCCTCCATCATTCTATTTATCTCCGCTCTGACTTCGTTTTTGAGAGAGTATGCTATGGGGTAGGATTTTTCTATGAAAATCTACTGGTTCCCGGAAATTAATCTTACATTGGTATCCCTTGACCTTGCCTGGAGTATTGGAGAAAACGTGTTGGTATTTTTTATATATTGTTATTAGATTTTCAACTTGTGTTTTGGTTATTTCTTTGGAATATTCTTATCTCCTCGATTTTCTTTTCCCATAGTTCCATATTTTCCTCTCCATCATTCACAATTATGGATGGTTCATGTTCTCTGCAATAATAATTTTTTAAGCCTGGATCCTGATTCACAGCTGTAGGGTAGCAGATCCTGATTGGTGTAGGGTTGCAGTTTATAACGTTTGCTGACCATATTCCTCGTTCAGATGTTAATAACACTATCCCTTGTTGTAGGTTGATTACTGTGTTGTCGTAACACGTCGCACCCTATGAGCATATTGAATGGTAGTCCACTCGCTACCAGGAAAACAATAGGTATTGTTAAGTTTTCGCTGTTCAATTCCAATGAGACTTGTTTTCTTATTGTTTTGTTTTGTTTACCAGTTGCCCCAATTATGATGATGTTATTGATTGGCAGAGTGGGAATTGGTATATTGGAGTTAGCTTGGATCCGCTCGAGCTCTGTCTGGTTTATCAGGGATATGTTTGATCCCGTGTCGATCATTATGATGGTTATTGTTCCGTTTATTGTAGCCTGTATGTGAACGATTTCACTGTTAATTCTTGGCAGCTGGTTGTCCTCTTCTTCCAGGAGTTCTTCTCTTATATTTTTTAGGTAGTTGCTGGAGACGACTGTTATAATTTTATTCTTGTTTCGTTGCGTCATTTGTCGTAGTAACCCAAGTGATTGGTCATGTGAAGGGCGTTCTTTGGTTTTCACTGACCTTGTTAGTTTAAATGTGGTTGCACATTGTTGGCCAGACTATCGGACTGGTTCGTCGCTGTTTCATTTATAGGTCCTGGTTGAATGCTCATGCTGTTCCCTGACACTTCTGTAATCCTATTTTCTTGAAATGGATTATTATTTGAGGTCATTGTATTATACCAGGAGTTTGCCTGTGTGTTTGGGCAGTACCTCCTCTGGTTTGGCTGACTCCTCCCATTAATGAAGTTGACTTGTCGTCGAACGTCATCTCTGTTTTGATTATTCCCGGTTCCCCTATTGTACTGGTCATTCGGGTTAAAGTTATTGCCGTGGTAATTCCTATTATTGGGGTGGCCGTTAGGGCATTGGTTCAGTCCCGTTCCCCGGTAATTGTTGTTGGTGTGAAACAATAGAATTTATTCATATAATAAAGTCCCTGTATTCGGGCATCAATGAGACAACTGAATTTATTTCAATTAATAAAATATATTAAATTTATCGTTTGCATCTTACCTTCGGGCTCTCTTCCAGGGTCCTACAGACGAAACCAGCTGCAGAAGGATTATTTGAGTTGAGTGGTGAAAATATAATAACACAGTTTATTCTGGCTAAAACAACTTATTTGGATTTTATTTAATGAAATTAGATAATGTTTTACAGCTATGTAATAACGTATCAAATTCTATGCTGGTTGATTACTACATTGATTAAAAGTTTCTTTAGTTTCCTGTTAAATGGAAATCACATAGTTGATTAAAAGTTTCTTTAGTTTCCTGTTAAATGGAAATCACATATAAAGTATCGATATGCCAAAATGAGAAAAAAACAATTCTTACAATTACTGTTTCTATGACTACAACAAGGTGTTAAAATGTTTAGTACCCAGTACTTTGTCTCACTCACTCATTCACACTTTTTACATTTTTATCTTTTAACCCCCGTTCTTAGAGCTCTGTGTTTATATTTATTTCATGGATTTATAGAATTGATTTGGTAGTGTTGTGAAGGGTACTTAACCAATCCACGGCGTTCCTAACGGTTTCATCACTGCCTCATGTTATTCGCTGTTTCTGATCACTCCGAAATGTTATTTCAACAGTTTATGAATTTTTTCACTGTCGCGGTATACTCCGCCTTATTTAGTTTACCATGGTTTCAAATTACACTTTACACTTTTGTAACTTTTTGTCGGCCGACTTTCCTTTGCTCGAGCATTTAGGTTTGGAGTTAGTTGACCGCGATATTGTTTATGCACTTTTATAGATGTTTTATTGGATAGGCCGATTATAGTATTTTCGGCCTATCTTGCACCTGAGGCCACCGTTTAACTTGTAGACGACTGTATTCAGCTACTGTCTGATGCAAACTGGGGTGATAGTGTTCTTACTTTGATTCACACAGAGACCGAGCTGGCAGGCTGTTGCGTAATACGTCTGGCTGGGCAGACTCAGACATTAAACATAAATAGTCTGCAATAACATTGTATGTATATGTATTCACCCACAGGTGAATACTGACTACTTTAAAATTAACTGATTTAAATTGAAACCCTTGTAGCACACAATTCTGTACAGTTAGAGGTGGAATTGTTGTTTGGGTCATTCCTGTTATATGGTTAGTTACCTTGATTGTAATTTGGTTGGTTCCCCCGATACTGATTGCCGTTGACATTCCGGTTGTTATTTTGGGGGTTGTTATTCGATGGGTTGTAGTTCGGCGTATTCTGATTCTCACTCCATCTGTTGTACTTCAGGTTGACCATTCTATTCCTTTTATATTGGTCGTCATTCTCGTGGTCCTCCAATAAACTTGCCATTCCTTGGATAGTTTTTATTTGGCCCTGTCTCCTGGCTTTTTGGACCGCATCCTCATAATGGTACCCCAACTGTATCACCAATGATTCCTCCGGTATCCTCGGTTCTAAATTTCTTGCTAAGCACACTTTACCTAGAAAGTACGAGGGTGTGTCCCGCTTGTGGTTCGTACCTCCCGTTGCTTATATCATTTCTGACCACGTTTTGGGTAGAATCCAACCAATATTTATCTCGGAACTGCGTTTTGAATTCTTGAGTGCTGTTTATCTCTGGTCTGGTGGCCGTCCACCAATTGTCATGGGTGTCCCTGAACATCTCATCAATTAGGCTTCTCACCATTGTCCATCTCGTTTCCCTGTTTTTTTCAATTAGTTCCTCCACTCTTTTGAGGAATTCCATAGGGTTACGCCAGTAGCTGCGAAAGTTTATTATCTCCCGGTTCTCGCTGGTGATGATGTGGGTGTTGTGACAGGGTTTCTCCCTCAGTGCGTCCAGCTCTTCTTGCATTTGTCTTTCCCTTTGGCTAATTCCCTGGATCTTCTCCTTGTTTTCTTGGTTCTGTCCGTCTACTTTGTTGAGGTTGGTATATACCCTTTCCACACGTTCACTTATATCTGTCTGTATTTCCTTGTGTCTTTCTTCAAGCTTTTTCAGCACCTCCTGTTTATTTTTTGTGCATTCTATGGTTGTTATTTGATGAAGTTCCTCAAATCTATTTTTTCCTTCCTCCTCGACGTTGCTTATTTTGTTGATTAACTCCTCCCGGACTTGTACTACAGTTTCATTCATTTCGGTGATTGTTTGTTTTATCTCTTCCCGATATTCTACCAACTGTTGTCTCAACTCAGCTTTGGTTTTCTTGCTATCTTCCTTCAATTGTCGTTGGAGTGTTTCATTATTATTCTCGATCTTATTATTCAGTATTTCTAGATCTTTCTTGATCTGTCTCTTTAACTCCTCACTCTCTTCTAAGATCTCTTGGTTTCTCTTCAAGGCTTCATGGTTACTTTCCATCTTGTTATTCAGAAGTTCTGTGTCCTCCTTGAGTTGTTTCTTTAACTCTTCACTATTTTGTCTGAAGAATTCCCTGTCTTCCTTTCTTTGTTCTCTTGTTTCTTCCTTCATTTGGTTCATTTTTTCATTATTTTTTCCGAATTGCTCCATCATAACCCTCATTATTTCCAGGAAATTTGTGTCCATTGATTGGGTTGAATTGTCTGGTTGGTCGCCGACTATTACTTCTACTTCCGGTTCTGGTTAGGTTGGGTTTTCTGGTTGGTCCCCTTGGGCATCCTCTTCGATCATTTCCTCGATCATTTCTTCAATCATTTCCATTTCTTCTTCGTCAGTACCCTCAGTTCCCTTCTTAGATTTTCCCCTGGTGGTCATGGAATGTTTCATACTTTTTCGTAACCGCCGCTAGTCTTCTATTCTAGCCACACTAGTCGGTCGCCAATTTGTAATGTTTATACGTCCTCCTCTCTTAAAGCCATGCGATGGAGCGCCAATTTGTAACGAGAAGATCTTTGCGTTCCTTAGAGCCCCACGTTGTGGACGTCAATTTGTAACGATGAGATCTGTATGTGCTCTGTTGATGTGTATTTCGTGTGTTCGCCTCAAACGTTGTGGTCGTTACTTTATGTTTACGCTGACGATGTCCGTAGCGATCTCTCGAATTACCAGTACACGCGAGTGGAAACCTTACCTGTTCTTTAATATGTGGTTGTATTTCCCGGGTGGCGCCAAATTGTTTTATCTGAAAACAATTAAAAATAGGACTATCGATCGTTCGTTCTATGACAGTATGGTAAATTCAAATTACTCCCGCCACGTGCATACTTCTTAATCTCGCTGTTAGTTCACCGAGTTTCCGACGTTAGCGCTTACCGTCACTTTTGCTCGTCGCTAAAATACACAAATCATATAACGCACTTTCCTATGAAATAAAGAACAGTGGTTACCACTCTGTACTAGTTTATTAAATTGTGATTAGTAGTTATTCAGTATTATACAAAATTATATTTTGTTATTAAACAAATTTGCTCCGGCAGTGAGACAATTATTTCCCAAGGTAGGCGAACGATTCTGAACGATTTAGTCAGACATGGCGTCTACTGAATGTTTATTTTTAATTTCGTTCAATGAATCTGAATTCTTGTGGTTTACGAAAAAATATCAATTTGATTACAATAAAGTACACTACCTTACATTACTTGTACTTATATACTATAAGGTGTAATTACAATTTGTTCCTGAAGTGTTAAAAAGTGTGTCAAAAGTTCGTAATTTTTATACAGGTTATTTTCTAGTTTCATATAAGTTGTGTTTTATTTTTAATTAATTCTTGAAAGAAATTTGATTATCAGTTCATAGTGAGAGTTAATAGTGTTGTGATAAAAAGTTCATAATTTTAATTACCTTGTTGATTTATCCTCTTCGTTCACTTTATAAAATATTATTATATATATAAACTTTCACAATATGAACTTACTTTCTTTATCACTTCCCCATACGTTTCGAGGTGATGTTCCTCTTCCTCAGTGGGAGTAAATACTGAATGTCATTTTACAGAATAACGGTTATGGACTATAGGTGTGTGTGGTGGGGGTTGATGGTGGGAGGGTATTGGCGCTGAGGTTCAAATTGTGTGTTTGGATCAGTGTATCGAATAGTGTATGTGATCTATAATGTAATTGTTCATTTAATATGTTGTTTGGTTGTAGTGCGTGATATCTATATATTTCAAATTGTTCAGCTGTGTTTAGTTTTCTACTTTTAGGTAAGCAGTGTAATATTTCCATGTTGTGTTCTATGTTTGTGTAACTGTAGTTTTCGTTTTGTAAATGTGTGGCAAATGTGGAATGTATGTAGTTTGTGGTGAGGGCTTTTAAATGTTCTGAAAATCTGGAGGAAAAAGATCTGCCCGTCTGGCCGCGATGTAGAATTGGTGACAACCATTACAATTTAATTTATATACTCCTGTTTTGCTGTATGTGTCTGTGTCTTTTGTTAGTATTATTTATGTGTTTCGTAATGGTGTTGTTGGTTCTGTAGGCTACTTTATAATTATGTTTTCTAAATGTGTTTGCAATTTTGTGCGTATTGGAATTGTAGTATGTAAGTGTTATGTATTTACTGGGTTGTGTGCTGTTGGTCTGATGTGTTTTACATTTTATGTTTAGGATGTGTTTGTGTAGTTTATTTATTAAATTGGGGTTGTATCCATTTTTGACTGCTATATATTTGATTGTGTTTAATTCTTCTTGGTAGTCATGTGTGTTTAGGGGTATTGAAGTGAGCCTATGGAGCAAGTAGTTGAAAGCTGCATGTTTGTGTTGAGTTGGGTGGTTGAATGAGTTATGTATGACCATGTCTGATGTGGTGGGTTTCCTGTATATTGGTGAAGAGTTATTCAATTGAAATAGGTCGGGTCCTTTTGTCATAAATCTTCCATCATTTTGGGATTTAATTACGCCTGGCGTCTTTTTCGTATAAGTTGATGGAAATTTATTAATTTGGAATTTAATAATCTGGTCCTTGGCCTCGGTTGTATGGACTAATTCTTCATCAGACTGCTTGGTTCTTCATGTTAGTAATTTTGGTTACTTTTTATTGTTTTAAATTAAAATTTGAGTCATTTACGGCTTGGCGTCTATTCGTCTTGAGCTTCAATAATGGACTAACAGTTTCTAATGGAGTATTCATAAATAACGTCTGGTTGCTATGGCAACAGGTTGCCTCTCATTGGCTATTCATGACTTAAGCCCATTGTTATAATATTTGA
The DNA here is from genome assembly GCA_034769895.1 of Magicicada septendecula. Taxonomy (NCBI): domain Eukaryota; kingdom Metazoa; phylum Arthropoda; class Insecta; order Hemiptera; family Cicadidae; genus Magicicada; species Magicicada septendecula. The sequence goes on along the minus strand of CM068374.1, from coordinate 253,150,849 downwards.
ATTTTTATTCAAAATGACTAAATATCTTCTGATTGCTATTATTCTTCTGTTCTTCTTATCAATGTATGAGATATTATCACAACTGTTCCTATTTTCTTTCAAAGATCATTTTGATATCCCTCAAAGCTGGGTTTGCTTGTATATTAATGTTTTGACAATTATGTTGATACTAGGGGAATACCCGTGCTTCGCTACGGAGTTTCACGTTGTACGTAATGAAAATGTTAGTTTAATTAATAAAGTTCAATTAAAGTAGGTTTCTTAAAAATAAATAGCTGTTGCCCATGACTTCGTTCGCGTGGTCTTCAGTTTAATGCGATAATATATTTATAACAGAATCTATTCTATTGGGTTGCCATAGTAACCAAATCTAATAGTTTGGGGGACCCCCCAGAGGATCGTATCGAAAAAACACCTGTCCTATGTTGGTTCTCCCGTTGCGTAAAATATTTGTGCCAAGTTTGGTTGAAATCGGTCTAATAGTTTAGGAAGAGATGTGCAAGACCCCAAAGGACCCCCCAAAGGATTGTATTGAAAAAAACACTTGTCCTATGTTGGTTCAGTGGTTTAGGAGGAGATGTGGAAGACCCCAAAGGACCCCATCGAAAAAACACCTATCCTATGTTGGTTCTCCCGTTGCGTAAAATATTTGTGCCAAGTTTGGTTGAAATCGGTCCAGTGGTTTAGGAGAAGATGTGGAAGACCCCAAAGGACCCCATCGAAAAAACACCTATCCTATGTTGGTTCTCCCTTTGCGTAAAATATTTGTGCCAAGTTTGGTTGAAATCGGTCCAGTGGTTTAGGAGAAGATGTGGAAGACCCCAAAGAACCCCCAAAAGGACCCCATCAAAAAAACACCTATCCTATGTTGGTTCTCCCTTTGCGTAAAATATTTGTGCCAAGTTTGGTTGAAATCGGTACAGTGGTTTAGGAGAAGATGTGGAAGACCCCAAAGAACCCCCAAAAGGACCCCATTGAAAAAACACCTATCCTATGTTGGTTCTCCCTTTGCGTAAAATATTTGTGCCAAGTTTGGTTGAAATCGGTACAGTGGTTTAGGAGAAGATGTGGAAGACCCCAAAGAACCCCCAAAAGGACCCCCATCGAAAAAACACCTATCCTATGTTGGTTCTCCCTTTGCGTAAAATATTTGTGCCAAGTTTGGTTGAAATCGGTACAGTGGTTTAGGAGGAGATGTGGAAGACCCCAAAGAACCCCCCAAAGGACCCCATCGAAAAAACACCACTAATTCAGAAACCTTCGCGGGCGTGCGCACAACAACTCACCGAAGTTTCATTGCAATCCGATGAATGGTATAGGAACGCATACGGGACAAACAAAGAAACATTCATTTTTATATATAATTTCCTGGAACCCGATCGCAGCGCCACCTACCGGGTCCAATTGTGAATCTAAACCATCCAGGGACCCACTCAAACACACACACAAAATTTCATCAAAATCGGTCCAGCCGTCTAGGAGGAGTTCAGTGACATACACACGCACACACGAAATATATATATAAAGATTATCAAATTACATTTCTTTCTTATTTTATGTCCTTAATTTAACATTTATCTCTTAATATGATTCACTAATTATCATTGACTAGTTACTTGCCTTGGATTTGGTAATATAATAGTTAATTTCTTACAATCTGTTGTTTTTGGGTTTTTTCAGTTAGGCATTTCATAGGCCTAAGTAGTAATTGACTATATTTTCTTATTTTATACAAATTAAATATTATTTTACCCTTATACATGTTTTGTTTTGGTGTTACAAATGATTTGTTTACTTTTTGAATTGATTTGGGTCTGTTTTATAATAATTGTATGTTTTCATTATTTTACATATTATGGTTTGTCTATTATTTTCTAACTGCTTTTCCAGTATTATTAGGTTTGTATGAATTTATCTTTTTTCTTATTTATATTGCCATTGTTTATCATTTGTCTATTATTTACTATTCTCTATAAAATATAACACAACATATAGGCTTATGGTCTGTATACTTCCTTCAGCCATATTCCTTTTCATAAACTTAATTGAACAAATCTTTAACAGTTATTATGCTACTCTTGTTTACATTTTGTTTATTCTTATTTATTTTTTGGTGACAAACATCATCACACTATTTACTTTATTTAATTAACTATCCCTTTGAACATAGGATGTTTATTGATTTTGCATTTATATTCTTTACCACATTTTTTCTTTTCTAAACTTTACTATTTAATTTTTGTTATATTAATTATTTAATTACCTTTCATTAATATGTGATATCAATAAATTTAATCAACAGTTTGTTCAGGCGCCATCTTGTTATAATACAAGAAATATTAGATTTGCTTACCTTTAAGGGCAGAGTTCGGTTAAGCGAACTCGAAGTAGCGGAATGTGTTATCTGAAATAATTTACTCTTGCTTGAAATGTTTACCAATGACATTACCTTTTATTGTCATATTACGTACAGAACATGTGACTCTACCGTGCACAACAAGCACGCTGCTATACACCATGAGGCATTGCGCCATGAGACACAGTTTCACTATGTGACGGTATGAACGTCCGTCATAAGGAATTATGGTGTTAAAGCATGGTGCATTGTATTTTTATTGTATTTTCATGTGTAAAAGAGAGTTAGGTCAACTTCCCCCATATCTAAATAAACGACGCAGTTTCGTCTATACAATTCATCTCAAGGCCAAGAGCGTATGTGCAAAATAAAACGCACTCGATGGTTGCATGAATCGACAAAGCCAAATTGTTATAACAAAATATGACACACGTCATAATTATGACGGAAAACAATGTCGTCATCTGCCTCAGACAAAGGGTTAATAACAATTAATCCCCACCACCTGTCAGCCCAGTCTGCAGAACTTCGTCATGGTGACAACATGTTAAAATTTCGCTGGTCCAAAATAGCTAGTTTAAGTGTTTTATTTAAATCCACAAAATGTAATCAAAAGTCAATAGTGAACAAATACTAATAATCATCATGTAAATTCAGTGCAGAGAACAGACGAAAGACAGATAGTACAACCAACAACTAAGTACGTCAACCATCGACTATACCATGGAGAAAGTCTGAGCCGCAGCTTAACAACATTTCAGGAAAGTCCGAATTCATATTACTATTAAATTATCAAAATTAGAGCTCTAAATTCTAACGAACAAAAAATTTAAATGCATCAAAAATAAAACCTGTAACGATAGTATGTGAGAGAGAGAGAGAGAGCGAAAGAGAATGCCGGCAACCATTAAACTAGACATTGGTTTATGTGTTGTGAAAGGGGTTATATAAACTAAATGAGTAAATAAGATCGGAATTGCAATATAAAAATGTTCTTTTTGTCTTAGTATGTTCAATTACATAACATAGAAAACAATAACGATAATTAATGCTGAATAGCGGAACTGCAGGGCCGCCATTTTTGTTAAATATGACTCCATTATGAGCTGAGCTTTTGTAACGTGATTGAGAATATATAGAAATATTAAACTAGTGTTTTATTATAAACCAATGTGTATGAATTGTTTTTTCAATAACCCCGACAACTGTTTCCGCTTCTCGTTCAACGATACTTTGGAACCCTTAGGTGTGAATGAAATAACTAATGTTGACGATCTGAACACGTGGCTACCGGAAGTATGGTACATCAAACACGAGGTATGCAAATAAAATATAATTTTATTGTATGTATTCATAAATTTATTATCAATATAAATATAAGAGTAACAATGGCGCCCAGAATCAGGGACTTTATTTATTTGTATTGTAAAATATAAAAGGAACAATGGCAGCCCGCAACAGGGACTTTATATAATAAATTATTTTATGTAAATGAACCAGAGTGCGGAAACAGACGGGCAGCGAAATAAAGCATAACACGAGAATAACATGTTACAATGATTGGTTATGTTATTTTTTAATTAAAATAGAAAGCAACAATTGAAAGTAAAGAAAGTTTGACCAAATATTATATTAAAATGGCAAACAATAGTGAGATGAGTATTACTGAATCGCAAATTATGAGCGAAGGCGATCAATCAACACCAATCATAAGCAAAAGAACTGAAGAGAACGAGATTGTAAAAATAATGCAAACACTTTTTGAAATACAAAATAATAAATATGACGAGAAATTTACCGATTTAAAAAGTGACATTAATGAAATTAAGAAACAAAATTGTAATTTGGATGAAAGAATAAATGAGATACATGCACGGTTAGATGAGATTGAAAGAGGGGGTAAGGAGAGTTTAAGTGAGTATGGTGGGCAGAGGGCAAATTTTCCCAGTGATAGGAGTGGAGTAAAGACTCCAAAATTGTTGTTTGAGGACTAAGGTTCCTCTAGAATTTATGTGGGAGACATGTGGTTTCCAAATGATCCCTTAGTTTTACCTGGTGAAGCCAGGGGGTGTTTTTATGAAGTAGTAGTGCCCTATGCAAATATAGAAAGAGAGAGTGTTGCGTGGTGTTGTTGTGAGGAACATTGTGAGAGAAGGAGGGAGATCGAGATTTTTAAAATAAATAGAACTTATGAAGAATTTATGGAAAGATTAGGTGTAGAGAAACTGAGATTGTAATGAAACTGAGATAGCAGTAGATGATAATGAAAATAATGACTTTGCAAATTACCTAATTATGACTAATTATACTGAAGGTGACAGAACCATACCCGATCATGAATTATATGAGTTTGCAGAAAATGATAAAAATTTGAATAGTTGGTACTTTTATAATGATAATATAAGGTATCCAATAATAAATAATTTGTATAGACCTAAGATAAGATTATTGTTTGACGATGGAGGATAATTATTTTATTGTGTTAATGAAAATTTAATTATGTGGACAGTGTTTTTGAAATGGACTGTTTTATAAACTGATTTATGGTAAATGGTTAAATGATAATTTGGATTGTATATTTTTTGTGTGTATTAATGTCAATGTATTTGTGTATTCTTGATGTTGTGTATTTTATGTATTTTTTTTATGTAAACCATGTACTGTAGAATTTTAAATATTCAAGAATAATTAATTATGAGGATGATTTTAAATGAGATTATGAGATTCAGATTCTAGTGAGTAATAAATGATTAAGAATGTAATATATTGGGATATTGAGATGTATTGTTATTAGTAGGTGAGGGATGAATTTTCTAATGCAATTGTCAATGATCACAGTAATGTAAAGTGTTAAAGAGGGGTAGAGGTTTGCGTGATGATGATAAATAAGGCATGTGAGTTAAGCAGAGTTATTGGGAGTTAGAGAGAATAAGAAGTTGAGATACAGATAATATATATAAAGAGGGTATTAGATATTTTACGGACACAGTAGTAGTGATTATATGTAGAGAGGTGAGTAATGTGAATGGTAAATATATTTATTGATGATGATATTTTGTAGCAAGGATAGTGGTGTAAGGAGTGATCAGCGTGCAGCGTGGCAAGAGACCAGCGTGCGACGTTGTGGCAAGGGATAGAGTAGTTTAAGGGAGTGTTTGCCGATATTTGGTGGAGGGCAAATGGTTAGGTATGTATATGGCCAGGTAGGGTACACACATCCTAGTACAAAGGCGAGCGGTGCCAGAGGAAATGGATAAAATTAGAAGGGGGTTGTTATGGAGATATTGGTGTCATAATATGTAAATCTGGTTGTTAGCAGTGGTTGTTAGAAAGAAAGGTGAGTAAGGTTAGATAGATAAAGGCCAAAATAAGAGATAGATAATAGTGAATAATAGAGAGTCACCCAAACTAGATGAGTATTGATGAAAAGGTTAGAAAAGGAAAATTCATAGTAGAAAGGTGATGGAACAGAAAGATTAATAATAAATTTGAAATTTCTATAGAATCTAATGATACAATAAATATTAACTAATTAAAAGTTGAAAAGAGAATTGATAATAATAATGTTATAAAGTTTTGAGACAAGTTATTTAAATGTGAACTATGTAATGTAAATGTAACAATGTTAATGTTTGATGTTCCATGTTTTATTATATTTTATTGTTATTAGTAGCAATGGTAACAAATATTAAGTAAAGAAATAATGTCGATAATGGTGTTGGTTATAAAGTATATAATTATGATTCGGTTGCAAAGAAATATCAGTATAAAGAAAACTGAGTCAAGAAAATTTAAAATATTTGAAGTGTTTGCCATAATAGGTATATTTTTTTGATTTTATATACAATGATAGAGATAGTGGTTGTTGCTTTGAAAATTAAAATTTGTTTTGTGCTTAGTATAATAATATGTTTTCTTGTGGTGAGAGAAGTAAGTTAATGTTGACTGGAGTCAGAAAATTTTAATAAACGCAGGAATGTTGAAAAGGGAAATGGATTTTCTGTCTTAAATCTTGTTTTTTTGTTTGTTATTTGAAAATTTACTAGTTAAAGGAACCAATGTCTAGGAACATAAACCAATGCATCTAAGGGGAGACATATCAGTTGTAGATATGGGAATAGATAAGGCCACTATTTTAAATTTTGTATTCAATGTTTCAGAGTTAGATGGTGTTATGAGAGCGGTCCTGAGCTGGCCTACGCGTCAGAGCAGAAGCGTTAAGTGCCGAATGGCCTTATCGTGTTGGGATCTCGAGATAGAAGTCCAGTAAGGTCAGGCAGGTACGAACATCATCATTGGACCAAGGGTAAGTGATTAAAATTTTTTTATATAAACACTAGAGGGGGTTGTGGGAACATATCTGGGCTGATCCCTTTAGGAAGTGTGAATGAGTCAATGAGAGTTTTTATGCTTCGGCATAAAACCTCTCATTAAGGGGGGTTTTGTGACGGTACGAACGTCCGTCGTAAGGAATTATGGTGTTAAAGCATGGTGCATTGCATTTTTTATTGTATTTTCATGTGTAAAAGAGTTAGGTCAACTTCCCCCATATCTAAATAAACGACGCAGTTTCGTTTATACAATTCATCTCAAGGCCAAAAGCGTACGTGCAAAATAAAACGCACTCGATGGTTGCATGAATCGACAAAGCCAAATTGTTATAACAAAATATGACACACGTCATAATGATGACGGAAAACACTGTCATCATCTGCCTCAGACAAAGGGTTAATAACAATTAATCCCCACCACCTGTCGACAATACGACAAAATGTCGGCCCAGTCTGCAGAACTTCGTCATGGTGACAACACGTTAAAATTTCGCTGGTCCAAAATAGCTAGTTAGAGTGTTTTATTTAAATCCACAAAATGTAATCAAAAGTCAACAGTGAACAAATACTAATAATCATCATGTAAATTCAGTGCAGAGAACAGACGAAAGACAGATAGTACAACCAACAACTAAGTACGTCAACCATCGACTATACCATGGAGAAAGTCTGAGCCGCAGCTTAACAACATTTCAGGAAAGTCCGAATTCATATTACTATTAAATTATCAAAATTAGAGCTCTAAATTCTAACGAACAAAAAATTTAAATGCATCAAAAATAAAACCTGTAACGATAGTATGTGAGAGAGAGAGAGAGAGAGAGAGAGAGAGAGAGAGAGAGAGAGAGAGAGAGAGAGAGAGAGAGAGAGAGAGAGAGAGAGAGAGAGAGAGAGAGAGAGAGAGAGAGAGAGAGAGCGAAAGAGAATGCCGGCAACCATTAAACTAGACATTGGTTTATGTGTTGTGAAAGGGGTTATATAAACTAAATGAGTAAATAAGATCGCAATTGCAATATAAAAATGTTCTTCTTGCCTTAGTATGTTCAATTACATAACAGAGAAAACAATAACGATAATTAATGATGAATAGCGGAACTGCAGAGCCGCCATTTTTGTTAAATATGACTCCATTATGAGCTCAGCTTTTGTAATGTGATTGAGAATATATAGAAACTAGGGGAATACCGGTGCTTCGCTACGGAGTTTCACGTTGTACGTAATGAAAATGTTAGTTTAATTAATAAAGTTCAATTAAAGTAGGTTTCTTAAAAATAAATAGCTGTTGCCCATGACTTCGTTCGCGTGGTCTTCAGTTAATGCGATAATATATTTATAACAGAATCTATTCTAATTGGGTTGCCATAGTAACCAAATCTAATAGTTTGGGGGACCCCCCAGAGGATCGTATCGAAAAAAACACCTGTCCTATGTTGGTTCTCCCGTTGCGTAAAATATTTGTGCCAAGTTTGGTTGAAATCGGTCTAAATAGTTTAGGAAGAGATGTGCAAGACCCCAAAGGACCCCCCAAAGGATTGTATCGAAAAAAACACTTGTCCTATGTTGGTTCAGTGGTTTAGGAGGAGATGTGGAAGACCCCAAAGGACCCCATCGAAAAAACACCTATCCTATGTTGGTTCTCCGTTGCGTAAAATATTTGTGCCAAGTTTGGTTGAAATCGGTCCAGTGGTTTAGGAGAAGATGTGGAAGACCCCAAAGGACCCATCGAAAAAACACCTATCCTATGTTGGTTCTCCCTTTGCGTAAAATATTTGTGCCAAGTTTGGTTGAAATCGGTCCAGTGGTTTAGGAGAAGATGTGGAAGACCCCAAAGAACCCCCAAAAGGACCCCATCAAAAAAAACACCTATCCTATGTTGGTTCTCCCTTTGCGTAAAATATTTGTGCCAAGTTAGTTGAAATCGGTACAGTGGTTTAGGAGAAGATTTGGAAGACCCCAAAGAACCCCCAAAGGACCCCATTGAAAAAACACCTTATCCTATGTTGGTTCTCCCTTTGCGTAAAATATTTGTGCCAAGTTTGGTTGAAATCGGTACAGTGGTTTAGGAGAAGATGTGGAAGACCCCAAAGAACCCCCAAAAGGACCCCATCGAAAAAACACCTATCCTATGTTGGTTCTCCCTTTGCGTAAAATATTTGTGCCAAGTTTGGTTGAAATCGGTACAGTGGTTTAGGAGGAGATGTGGAAGACCCCAAAGAACCCCCCAAAGGACCCCATCGAAAAAACACCACTAATTCAGAAACCTTCGCGGGCGTGCGCACAACAACTCACCGAAGTTTCATTGCAATCCGATGAATGGTATAGGAACGCATACGGGACAAACAAAGAAACATTCATTTTTATATATAATTTCCTGGAACCCGATCGCAGCGCCACCTACCGGGTCCAATTGTGAATCTAAACCATCCAGGGACCCACTCAAACACACACACAAAATTTCATCAAAATCGGTCCAGCCGTCTAGGAGGAGTTCAGTGACATACACACGCACACACGAAATATATATATAAAGATATTAAACTAGTGTTTTATTATAAACCAATGTGTATGAATCGTTATTTCAATAACCCCGACTGTTTCCGCCTCTCGTTCAACGATACTTTGGAACCCTTAGGTGTGAATGAAATAACTAATGTTGACGATCTGAACACGTGGCTACTGGAAGTATGGTACATCAAACACGAGGTATGCAAATAAAATATAATTTTATTGTATGTATTCATAAATTTATTATCAATATAAATATAAAAGTAACAACTATTCAAGTTAAAATTCCCCTTAAACATTTCAATAGCTCTCCAAAATAACATATTCAATTATATTTTTATGATATCATGATTAGAATTACTCACAACCTAGCACTTATTAAACGTAGTTAGACATTCTCTCATTCACTCACGCTCACATTCTTGGTACAATTTTCTTTTAATTTTCCCCAAATTGAGCTCATTTTATTAGTTATTTCTGAAAATTTTTGTATTGACCCTTATTTAATATTTTGTGTACCCCCCATTTGTCACTTAGCTGAAATTAGTCCTCCAGACGTCCCATCGCTGAACTCGCACTATAGGTGTTAAAACTTTACTAAACTTTGTTTTTATGTTTTATTATGGTTTAACGTTGAACTGTTACTTAGTTTTATATAAAATACTTCACTTCTGCGTTGTACGAGCGGACGTCCGAGACTTAGTTTTGTAAAATTTATATATAGAGCCGGCTGGCGTAATGGATGATTCGTGACTGGGAACGATCTGCAACGCTTCAATTCGGAAGTGGGGAGTAACTACGTCACCAGTTCCTTTGTGTAGAGATCCACACCTTAGTTGTTTACAAGCACAGAAACTGCGTGGTTGCACACTTTTGGATGACGTATACATGGGTGCAGCTTGTTGACACATTAGTATAGCAAAATAATGTTGTTGTTTCTGCGTGTATACTCCCGACCTTGAAACAATTCCTGTCCACTCGATATTGAGTAGTTGCAAACCTTCATAAAACCTTACTAGTTTCTTATATATGACTTTGAATAAAAATACAATTTAAATCAATTATTCCCCAAAATACAGTAGGGCCAGAATTGTACTGTTACATGGTAACACTAACATTTTGACTCTCCATGGGATTTTTCCCCTGAATACCCTTGTATTCCTAATCCACAATTACTCTTAATCCTAATAATAACAATATTCTTAATTTCTAGCACTTGTCACTATTAAACAGTAGTGTTTATCACTGGTTTTTAGGTGTCTATACATATCAATAGGGTTTCTATTTATTTTGGGGGGTTTACACTGGCACTTTGCACTTTTTTATGGTATTTAAGTGTTACTAGAGTTAACTGCCTGGAAGTAGTATCGTCAAGGTCACACCGCTTACTTACAGCGTTGGCACTAAGCAACAGTTTCCCTTTCTTCCAAAAAATGCTACACAAGTAAGTAGGCCTACTTAATGTAAAGAATATAACAAAGTGATTTTTAAATTAAATATTTACTTTGTTGTTATCAATAAGGCTTCCATTAAAATCACTTTTTGTGCTTTAAACTGTTGAACATACTAAAATCAATGACAATAGAAGACTGAAAAAACAACGATACATTTTGAAGGTTCACAGATGCCTACTGCAGACATTTTATAGATAAAATTTAATGTTATTTAAAGTAAAAAACATTTTACAATCTTACGAGTATCACACAGTTGTTCTGGTTTTGTAAGATAGTGTAATGTAAGGTTAACTTGCGTTTTACTGTATTTTTTTAAGTAAAATTTTACAGGGAGAAAGTTTCTAATACATACATTAGAATACATTGTCAATAATTCTTAATAATAATTACATCACAATTAATACATTGTTAATAATTAATTAACAATGAATTTCTGTAACTTATACATAACATTCAATGCAATGCGTCAGCTATTGTTTGTTTGAACGAATTTTCATACGCATCCTGTGTCTTAAGCTTGCCCCATTTAATTATTGAAGAGACACCGCACTATTCGTGACTCTGAAAAATATTATATTTTTATTTCCTGCACTGCTTATTAATAATTAAGTAAAAATTTAGAACTATACTATAAGATGTTACATGCACAAGTAGCATAAAAATAATCATATGTATAAACGTGAAACGAGTTGGATGTCTTAAGAAAATAAGGATAATTTTATAAACAACAAATACAAATGCGTCATGAAATAAATTTATAATTCTATATTTTATGAACTGTCCTTACAAATTTTATAATTAAAATTTTCCTTATTTTATAAACTATAGAATTCCTTATGAGTATTATAAATAATAGTCAGTACTGTAACTGAAATGGGATTGGCTTTTGCCACAACAGCGACAAATTTGTTTACAGAAATTGCTCAGTCCTATTTATCTTTGTGCAACAGAAGAAAGGTAGTAGCGCGGCCAGTAAACATACACATTTTTGAGGGGAGTGTAAAATGACAAAGTCATTCATAAAAGTGTCAGACAGCAATATTTACCGAAAAAACATGCCGACAGGGTATACGCAATTTGCATACCAAATGTGTACATATACCTAACAGAACTTCCGAACCATATGGCTTAGGAATGACCGTGCAGAGAACAAAAACAGATTCATTTACAAAAAGGAAAAGACCGTGAGTATGAAACAATTAAAGCGACAACAGCAGGCAAGGTCAGCGTTCTCAGACAACTGTCAGTCTGTAGGATTACCACCCATGAGGAAAACAGTAAAACTTTAAATAAGTAAGTTCACTGTACGGAAAACACAAAATAACTGACCTAATGGTACTTCGTAAAGTTAGGGTGTGTATTGCTACAAGCTTTAGATTCTAACATAAGAAAAACCAGCGCAGTATAAATCGCAGATTCAGAGAACTGCAATTCGTAACGAAAGAAGTCAAAGAAAGAGAAGAAACGCAAAGATAGAAATTCTGTAGATATTTACGCGACAACAAAAAATATGTTGCCGACTCACACAAATTTTTATAGCTCAAATACTGGTGCCCAGAATTTAACTGAGTAATGTTACCCACAACTAATTATTCCTGATAAAAAAAATTCATTTACGTGATACGCATAAATAAATTTGAAACGAGCAATATAAGGTGGATGTATGAAATTTGTTTTCGTAACACTGCTAAAACGCTATACACTGTACTAGCCGGCAACAACGCTTGGGGAGGGGCGTGGAGGTGACAGGGAGAAGCAGTGAAAGTGAGTGACCTTGACGGTACTATTTCCATGCAGTTAACTTTAGTGGGTATTCCGTAACATTAAATTCTCTTTCTCACTTAATCATGTTCACTATCTATCTATCTCTCACTTTACAATGGTTAGTTATACTGTTAACAAGTTTCATGTCATTATAGAGTTATTTATAACATTTAAACTCTATTTCTTTGGTTAGTGTACTTTAGTTTGTCATTACTTTATTGGATTTTAATAATTATCATTTACATTGATTAATTAGTCGATACTAATAATTATCATTTACATTTATTATTTATTGGTTTCTTTTTCATTACTTTATTTGAGTGTAACATTTCTCCTTTTATGTTCTATATTATTCGATGTGTCTTTTCATTTTTTCTCATTTTATTTTATTTATACTTTGTTTGTTTCCTTTTCATTTACCTTCTCATTTGATTTTATTTTATTGAGTCAATCACTTGGGTTGGGTCATAGTCGTTTGTCGCGTCATAGTCATTTTATTTTCATTAGTTTAAACATTTAATATACGAGGCACGTCCAGAAAGTAAGAATACAAGGGCTGTGTAGGACATAGGGACATTTTTTTTTCAAAGTTGGCACCCGTGACGTGTAGACGGGTTCTTAACGGTCAAAATGAGACATCGAGCACCTCAGTCCGTTACAAAATGTCGTCGCAGCAGCTTAACACGTCAACCAGTTCGTCCCCTGTTTGCTCCACGTACTGAGGGTGAATCCTTTCTCAACTCAATTGTGACTGGGGACGAAATGTGGGTGTGTCTCTATACTCCTGAGTCAAAAAGACAGTCTCTGCAGTGGCGCCATACCCATTCGCCAACATCCAAAAAATTCAAAGTTCAGTCTTCACAGAGGAAAGTCATGGCATCCGTCTTTTGGGACCGGAACGGGATCTTGTTGGTCGATTTCATGCCCAAAGGGACCACCATCAATGATGCTGCATATTGTGAGACCCTAAAGAAGTTGAAACAAAAAATCAAAGACAAAAGGAGGGGAATGCTGACTCGTGGTGTGTCACTCCTTCATGACAACGCCAGACCCCATACCGCCCGGCTCACTCAGGACCTGCTCGTGTTGTTTGGATGGGACATTGTGACTCACCCACCGTACTCCCCGGACCTGGCACCCTCGGATTACCATCTTTTCACCAAATTGAAGGAGTTCTTGGGTGGACAGCGATTTTCGGACGATGAGGAGGTCATGGAGACTGTGAAAAAGTGGCTTAAGGAGGTGGAGCGGAAGGTATACGACGAGGGTATACAAAAGCTGGTGCCCAGGCTTCAAAAGTGCATTGACCTCAACAGCGATTATGCAGAGAAATGATAACATATTTTGGCACATACCCTGTAAATGTCATTAAAATATATTCATTTTTCAATGTTTAACAAGTGTTGTATTCTTACTTTCTGGACGTGCCTCGTAGTTGATTCATCGTTTTTTCCCTGGTATTGGTGTGGCTTTCTGTATTGTAACAATATATATATTGTAACGTAATGTTCTGGTCGTACCTGTAAAATGTACACCAATTTGGAATGTATAATAATTGTTAGTGCGTTCGTCTCGCACCGGGGTCGCTACATCAATGTTCGCGGCTAACGATGTCCGTAGCGTTGCGGTAATCACCTGTATAACACGGCAGTAACCTTACCTGTTGCTTATAGGGGTGTGTTAATCCCGGGTGGCGCCAAGTCGTTATTTAAAACAACTAAAATTATTGTATGATGAGTTTCCAGCGGTGATGGTCGGGCGTTCAAATATTTCCCGCTCGCACGGCCGTCTGAATTGTATATACTGTTGTGCAAATGATCACTTGTTCGCTTCTCATCAAATCTATTCTTAAATAAACACTAGTAATATATAAAGCACTCCCTATGAAATAATAACAGCAGTTACTCCCTGTAATAGTTATTTTTAATAGGTGATAATGAAAATGTTCGAATTGACAATTATTTAATAATAATTTTGCACCGACATTGTACATAAGACTCCTACTCCTCACGTAGACGAATCAATTAAGGAAATGATTGGCATCAGTATGGCTGTGCACGTTTAGTTATTACAATTATTTTCGTTTCCAAAATCGTGGGATTCTTGTGATTATGAGCTAAAGAATTCCTATGGTTACAATAAAAATATTTTACCTTATTCTACGTGTACATAAATAATAATGTGTGATGTTACAATCTGTTCTGTTGTGTCGTTAAATGTGTTTTGAAAGTTCGTGTTTAAATAATAGGTTATATTTTATCTTGACAAATTTTCAGTGATTTTTATTTTACTTAAATAATCTGTGAAAGAGAAATATTTGTTTATAGTGAGATAAATTTACCTTTAGTAAAATTTCGAGTGATTAGGTTTTTGGAAATAGGTAATTTAATTGTACTCAACACCTCAGCATGACTTGGTGTCTTCGTTCGTTTGATCGGGTAGGATTTGGCTGCAATAAGTTCTTTGTTCATTAATTTTTGGGCTTTAATGGGTTGGGCGTCCTTTTCATAATGTATCTGGTCATTCTTTTCGGTTAATTTTCCGTTTAATTATCCTGGATCTCGAGTGGACTGCTATAAATGGTCGTCTGCTTCTTATACCGTCATGGTTATGAACTTTGATTACTTTTTTACATTATTTTAATAGAAAATCATTCTTCCCAACATTGGCTTCTGTATTCTCTTACTGACGCTTCACTTCTGTAATGGTATTCAACGGTAATCCTATCTTCAACTGCCGTTCCCATGGCAACTGCTTGATTTTGATTGGCTGATTTTGAGATGATGTATTGTTATCAAAATTCGAATTCTTCGTATATCTTCTGACTGCTGTTATCCCTCTATCTTCCTTCCTGGTTATTAAATATTGTCATTATAGTATTTATTTCCTTTCATAGATTATTTTGATACCCCACAAGTTTGGGTAATTTTAGATTTTGTTTTTACAATTATGTTAATACTTGTTAATTACATTTCTTTTTGTATACAAATGCTTATTATAATATTTTGTTTTACAAATGATTTGCAATTTATTCTTGGTGAATCCTTCACCTCAGATTTGCTAATTTCTTTGTTAATTTGTTACAATTTGTAGTTGTTTGGTTCTGACAGTTAGGTACTTTCATAGGCATAAGTAGCCATTATGGTATTTGACTTATTTCATTTAAATTACATTTCATTTCAGCCTAATGGGCTTTATTTTGTTATTATAATTGGTTGTGTTGTGTTTTGGGTCTGTTTATGTGTTATTATTATGTCACTATTATTTTCTACACAGTTATTTACTCTTTGGTTTCCATGTTTTCTAGTCATACATTTCTTAACATTTTTATTCATTTCCTTTGCCAATAATAACAATGTGGCTATTATTTACTACTTTTTTGATTTTATTTAAATATAACATGTAGGCCTATGGTCTGTATGATTCTTACAGCCATATCAAATTCATAAACTTGATTGAATAATTATTTAACTAACTTATTATTTGCTAATCTTTGTTCACAATACATCTTATTTTAAATTATTTTTAGTGTGACAAACAACATCACTTTTGTGAACTTATCATGACCCCTTATAACATGAGTGTTTTTTGATTTGTATCTAACTCCTTAACTTTCTAAACAATCTTTACTCTCCCTCCATGTTAACACTTTCAATTTACTCTTTCCTGGGATTCTCCCTTTCAACTACGATTACTTGCTTTTAAAACTCCTTAATTATATTTTTTGTTTTGTTTACTATGGTAATTATCACTTTCCAGTGTTCAATACCTCTTTATAGTTTATACTTAATACTATTTTTCACAACATACTTATTCACTATTATTTTTCACTGTTAAACTTTTAGCGTTCTTTAGGATTTATTAATTGTTAATGATTTTATCACT
This sequence comes from Magicicada septendecula, assembly GCA_034769895.1. NCBI lineage: Eukaryota > Metazoa > Arthropoda > Insecta > Hemiptera > Cicadidae > Magicicada > Magicicada septendecula. The sequence continues at coordinate 253,134,554 of CM068374.1, read as the reverse complement.
CACTATTTTTCACTATATTTCCATTCTAAACTTTACACTATTTTCATTCAATCATTACCTTTACTCTTAAATTATTTACAGTTAATTATAATTTATTTAGTGTACTTTCTTTATCACTACACTTTGGGGTTTTACACTTTCATTTTGCACTTCACAAATGTTTTTGTATTTTAAGTGTTTCTGAATGGGTCTATCCCATGTATGTTTCTCTAATTACTATCTCACTATTCGTTTTTTCTCTTTCATTACAATATATCCTTAATATTATTAACAATTTTATGTCCTTACAATACTATTCTTACATCTAATTCTAAACTGGGGTTTAGTTTGCTTTGTTATCAATTTTATCTTTAACATTGTTTAAGAGGGTTTCTTCCCTAAATTTATTATTGTCCATTAAAGGATAATGACATTTACTTTTTCCTTTCTCATAATTTAATTATTGGTCTTGGTTCCAATATTATTTTTGAGTGCATTATTTCTCCTTCTCCTATGCTTTATTACTTGTTTGTGTATCATTATTGGTTTTCATTTTTATCTATTTCCCTCCTTCTTCATTCTCATTGTATTTGGTTAATACCTTGGTTTTTCCACCTTCTCTTTTGGGTACATTTCAACGTGTTACATTGAGTCATTTAATTCCATGAACTTGTTTCATTTTTGTTTGGGTTTTGGTTTTTTCCCTTCTTCCTTTGGTTTGGTTAATCACCTTCTTCTCTTCTTTGGTTTTATTCTCGTTTGTTTTTCGTGGTTCCCTTCTTCTTTGTTTCCTTTTGTTGGGTCAATCACTTGGGTTAGGTCATGTCGTCGTTTGTCAAGTCATAGTTTTTATATTTTATTTATATTAATCATTTTATTTAATATGAAGTATTATTTTAGATTCAATATTATTTTGTTCATCCCTGGTATTGGGTTGGCTTATTTGTGTTGTAACAATATATATATATATATATATATATATATATATATATATATATTGTATCGATGTAGATCGGTACGTCCTTCTTATTTTAAGCCTCACGTTGGAGTCGTCAATTTGTAACAGTATGTAATAATGTTTACGACTTTATTTCGCCTCACACTGGATTCGTCAATTTGTAACGATAATAAATAAATGAGATGAGGTCTCGCGAGTAAATAATGTAACGATTTATATTGAGAGACGAGTTCTTAAGCTCCACGTAGTATGCGTCAAATCATTACGTTAACAACAACAAAAACAATATACAATCATATCAACTTAATGTCATGCCCACATGGCTATGACTCTAATGAACATTGAACAAATAAGCTAACTTTCATTAAACCCTAACAACTGTTTAACATATAATAATATCTCTCCTCAATGCATTTTGCTATATTATTTAATTAATTATTCGAAGTCAATTTCACATTGTTCATATAATAATAATGTGAATAGGTTGTTATTCATTATTCTCTTGACAACATTATGTTCACTATTAATTACAATTAGTTGCATGTTCCATGTATCTATAATAATAGTTTTGTTATATTATTTTATTATATCATTCAAATTAATAATTTACTAATATTTCATTTTACATTGTATGTTTGGGCCTATTATCCCTCAATTTGTATTTTGATTATTTTTATATTTTGATACATTTAATAAAACTATTAGTTTACTTATAGTATTGTTACATAATGCTGTCTGTCTTTATTAGTATTATTCTTGTCATTATTTGAAATACATGTCATCATCGGGGTATTTTGCATCACTTTGCCTATATATAATATATATAATTTGGGTAGGTCAGTTGTAGTACAAGTCAGTCTAAAGTAGTTATTCGTTCATCTTCACTATCATTTTGAAAGATATTTTTCATCTTGTTTAGTTTCTTATCCATGGTCTTCATTAAATCCGGTACGATATCAAGCTATGCCAAATGTAATGTTACAATAATGCCTAAATAGTTACTATATATATATATAGTAATATGTCAAATGATTATTGTTGTTGATGATTATTGGTTTAATAAATCAAAATTTTCCGTATCAGTCTTAATCTTAAGCCCCACTGTTGGGCTCCAATTTTTAATCTAATTAATATAGTGATTTGTTTGGGTTTATTCAGCCACACGTTGGTAGCGTCAATTTGTAATCTAATTAAATATATTGAGAGATATAATGTGGTTTTCCAATCCCTATCCACTTTGTTTTGCCAATATGTAATAGATTAATAATTTAATTTCGTCTCCTGTTGTACGCCAATTTGTAATATATTTAACTAGATAGATTGATTCGTTGTGTCTCTTTATTTATGCCCTACTGTTGTAAGTGTCAATTTGTAATATTCAAATATACTGAGAGAATGTGTTCTTAACTCTAATATATTATAATAAGTAAATCAGCCCTGAACGAGTAGCGTACTATATTAGTTTAGTATATTTGGTGGTCAGATCGTTCCTATAAGGCCTACGCTGTGCAACAACGTTAAGAGAGGGGAGTATAAGCCGTAAATTGTTTTTCTCTTCTCTCGCAGTTCGACTGCTGGATGAGTGCTTGTGCTGTGGTTTATCATCAGCCAATTATTTGAGGTTAAGTTTTCCAATCGCAGTATATCTCTCGTTTCTCTCTCTGTAAACTACAAATTATCTAAAACACACTAAATAGTCAGCAAATAATAAGTCGTCATTTTCCTGAAGGATTCATTTTTTTATTTATTTTTTAACAGATGTTCTCTCTTCGCTTGGGTTCAACAGATCGACCACACTTAAGTGAATCGACTAGGTTACAGAATTCGATTTTCAGATATTAAATTTTAACTATATTATTATTTTTCCTTAATCTCAGGGTTCGAAAGGTTCTTGTGACTATTAGGAAGGTCAGAAAATGCCAAATAAAAATACAAGGTATTACAAATTTAAATATAAAATCTTATTAACTAATATCTTTAAACGTAAGTTGGTTTTACCGTCTGGCGACGAAGTTCACTCGTAATGGCAGCGTACCGATAATTCCATGATGGCCGTTTAACTAGTTTACAGATGTCTGTGTCATTGCCAGTCTCCAGTTCCGAAAATAAAAGTTGGTGTATTTGTCCCTGGATGGAATAGAATTTCCAATTCTTAATGTTCGCTAATGTTGAAGTTTCTCGTGGTTATGGATTACCATGGATTTTGTGTAGCAATAGTTTTTCTTCACTTGATCATAAGAAAGTGAGGTTGAGCATTCAATTTTAATTTTCTTTTTTACTTTAATTTATTACATTCATTTCTTTACGTCATCCGTCCTCTTCATTTTAATTATTATTTAGTACTTTCATTTTTGTATCAAAAGTTATTTGGATTAACTTGGAAATTTGTTCTTTTAGATTTTTTCTTTTTTATTTCTACTCATAAAGCTGAACTATCCTCTTTCACCGATAACAATCGAGTAAACAAACTTTCTTGCTTTTATGTGGTCCTTGACAACCAATCTTTGTTCTGTTATTGGTTAATATTTGTAATCCTTGAGCCATCTAATACCGACCATAATTAAAAAATGTTCTTGCACTTACTTAATAAAATACTCCTTTATCAAAGTCACGTTATATCATATTGAATTTTCACAGATTCTTTGTTATAAAATTACATACATTATACCTTTCTCCTCTTAATCTTATCATTCTAACAAGTACTATCTTCTCATTACAAAATACTAATTTTGGGACCTATTCTTCTATTACATATATTGTGTTTTTATTGTAACTCATGGCACTTATCTGCTATTAAACTACTATTACTTTATTCTAATTTATAATATAAAATTTAGTGTCTTTACTTTTGTTAGTTGCCTAACTTTTCTGACATGGCTTCCTGTACAATGTGTCACTGGCTTAGGGCCAATAATTCAATTTTTTACTCAATTCTGATTTTTAATTTATCATTACATAGTTTTTTAGTATAGAGCCACAACATATGTCCACAACATAGTTACAATAAAACCCTTTGGCATTTTATCACCAATTACTGCCTTCCTGGTCAAGTTTACAATTATAATCTAACAACACAACCATTATCTATTCAATGTAGTTATAAAATATTTACTCTATATAAATTTTAACATAAATTCCATGGTGACATGTTCATTTTTATAAATTAACTCAACACCAATTATTTAATACACTCTTAATGTAGTTACTTAACACCTCCTACATACAAAACTCCAACATCAATGCCATGATAACATGTTCATTTTTATAAATTAACTTAACATCAATTATTTAATACGCTCTTAATGTAGTTATATTCGAGCATTGAATAAACTGTTTATACTATTTTTTCAGATTATTTAAACCTGCACTTATCACTCACTCTTTGCACTGACCCCTTCATAGTTTGTATTTCTATACATTTATCTTTGGCTCTACTACCTTGTATTTTTATTTAATATCATTTATTATTTTTCTTTTTACTCGATAAGGGTTTACACTTACCTGACCTTCGTTACCATGAATAACTTTAGTGTTTTCTTATTTCAATTTTTATGTAACGTAGGGGACCTTGGTTTTGATACGTTACAATATATATTGTAATCGTCCTTACGTGTCGTCGTTATTATCTCTGTAAAATGTAGAAGTGTCAGAGTGTAACTTGTGTATGTGTGTCTTACCAATTCGTCCTCGCTTGGTAACGTAACTTATGATGCTTGAATCCGTCGCGAACGTACGGATAACCACGTATCGTAGTCCTGACCTGAGGTTCACTAGGAGTGTATGATTCCCGGGTGGCACCAAATTGTTTATTTAAAACAATTAAAATTATATTATTATCAGCGGTTCCGCTCAGGCGGTGTGGAGAATTCAATTTGTCCCGCCGCTTATCGATTTGTATGATCAAGCCAGCAGTTCGCTGTATTCGCAGCTTGAGCACTAGTCACCACTTCATAGACGTCCGCTATAATTTATAATATTAAGAATACACCTCCCTACTGAAAATAAAACACATTTGATATACACAGTATTGATTTATTAACGATTGGTTATTACTGTTTTCATTGACACAAGCTATATTTGATTTCTTATATAATTTTGCACTGGTTATTTATTTATGAGACAAGCTCTCTCTGGGTTTAATAAATCGATTTTGAACATAAAAAATATACAGTATGGCGTTCTACCAAAGTAGTCAACCAATAATTTCGTTCTATCGTTTGGATCCTTTTGATCACGATGAAAGGCTTAGATGCAATTACAATAATAAAAAATACACAACCTTACAATGTTTCTACTTAAATCTTATAACGTGTAGCTATAAGTGGTTTGTTGGAGTGTATTAAAAGTGTTTTAAAGGTTCGTAAACTAATACTAGGTTAACTTTATAATTTGACAAATTTTTAGTGTCTTAATATTTTTATTTAATCTTTGAAAGAGAATAAAATTGGTTCAGTGATATTTCAGAATATAGTGAGAAATATTCAAAGTGCGTTATTTCGGAAGTTTAGATAATTTATAGGATACTTAACAGCTTCGTAGCAGGTGATTGATCTGTTGGTCTGGAACAAAGGACTGGAGCCGCAATAGAATTCAGTTTTCAATTATCCGGGCTTCTGGCATCTTTTTCAAAGTCCTTGGATTAATTTATTCACTTCGTCTTGAATTAAAAAGTCTTCTCCATCAGTTAATTGAGTTCAGTGATAGTCAGCCTCTTTCTCGTTCAATTTTGACAATTTGTTTAACTTTTAAAACATTTTAAATAAGAAAATTGGTTGTTCAAAATTTTGGCTTCCGTTTTTCATGAGCGTCACTTTTTGAATAACGATATTCAACAATAATTTTCGCTACCAGTCCCGTTTCTATGGTTACCAAAGAATTCTGATTGGACTAGCTTGATATAAATCCATTGTTATCAAAATTTGAATTTTTTTCAAATCTTCATATATCTTCTGACTTTCTTCCTTCCATTATCTTCCTTCTTATGTATTAATTATTAGCACTGTCATTTGTATTTTCTTACAAAGATTATTTTGGTATCCCACAATATTGGGTTATTTCATGTTTTCTAAGTTTACAATTAATTTAATATTTACTAATTACATTTCTCTGTTTATATAACTCCTTATTTTAATATTTTGTTTTTAATAAAATTTACCATTTATCCTTGGTTAATTAGTCACCTTGGATTTGTTAATTACTTGGCTATTTTCATACAATTAGTATTTGTTAGTGTTTGACCGTTAGGCCTGTCTCAAGTCTAAGTAGCCATTACTGATTTTTGATTATTTCATATACATTATATCTCATTTTGTCCTAGAGCTTTATTTTGTTCTTATAATTAAGTTTATTATCTATGGATGTGTTTTGGTTCAGTCTTTGTGTGATTTTTGTGTGTTACTACTGTTTTATTCATTATTTATTGCTAATTATTTAGTAACTGGTTTTCTCTTTTCTAACTCAGACATTGCTTTCTTTTCTTATTTATTTACTCTGCCAATGTCAACAATATGGCTATTAATTAATATTTTTTCATCATATAACATATAACATTTAGGTCTATGTTTGGGATAATTACCGAATCCATATCCTATTCATAAGTTTGTTTAGACAATTATTTAACACTTATTATCTAATATTGGTGTACAATTCATTACCTTTGATTTATTGTTCGGGTGATAAACAACCTCACCTCTATTTAACTTGTTTCATTAATCTTCCCTTATAACATGGGTGTTTACTTATGGTTTTAAACTACTTATTTTATAAAAACTCTTTGCTTTCTTTTCCATGTTAACACTATCTTATTACTTTGTCATGTGGTTCTCACCTTTAAATTCTACAACACTTTTAAGCTCTAAAATAATATTCTTTTATAATCACTACAGTTAATATCACTCTTCAGTGTTCATTATTACTGAATCAATGGTTTATTTTAAATATTATTCTTAACAACTTTCTTAAATGTTATTGTTCACTATCAAACCTTAAGTGTTTGTTACTTTTACTAAGTGTTTATCTTAGCCTTCCCTATTTTCCCTATTACTATCATTGACAATATTTTTATTTATTCATCACTTGCACTTTTAAATTATTTTGTGATTATTATAATTTACTTAGTGTTTCTTTTTCTATCATTTCACTTTAGGGTAATTTCACTTTCACTATGTTAACTTCCGTTTACTTCTCACTATTTCAATATCTTTCTCTTTCTCTATACATATTATATATACTTATTAATATCATGTCTTTCTCTATTAACAACTTACATGTACTTCTAATTCTTTGGCTAGTGTATTTTTAGCTATCGTTTTTTATTAATGACTAATTACAATTGTCACTCAATCAATACTAACATTAATTATTTATTTTGGTTCTTTACCGGTTTCATTTTCTTTATTATATTTGATTACATTATTTCTCCCTTCTCTATTCTCTATGCCTTGTCTGTGTTTTCTTGACGTGTTTCATTTTATTTTCTTCATCGTTGGTTTGTTTCCTCTTTGTTCTCATTTTTCTTCTCCTTCACTTCTCATCCTGTTTCCATCACTTTCATATTGGTTCTTAGCTGGCCAATCTCTGGGGTTGGGTCAATGTCGTTTGTCTGTCAGTCTAGTCGGTGAGTTTCTTTATTAATCACTTTTAGTTTATAACTCTTTCTCCTTCTTTCTTAATTACATTTTATATTTTTATTCTCTTCATTATTTATTTATTAAAATATATTATTTTTTAGCATTTTTTATACATACAGTATTGTGCAAATTAATGTGAACACATCATAATTATCACAATTTTACTTTTTTTCACAGTTGGCAACACTTTTATGTCAAAGTACAAAGTAGCGGCCATTTTGTTTTACTGTTCTGACAGTCAGTGAGTAATGAGACATAGCAAGCTACAGACGCGTTGCATTTTTTTTTTTTTTAGAATTATTGTGTTTTTGCTGAAGTAAGCTGAACTAAGGCTTTATTTGCTTTTTCTTTTTGAAGATGGATATTACTCCCAAAAAGCGCACTAAAATTGTTACTTTGAGTGAACACACATCAATGACTCAAAGAGATATTGCTAAGGAGTGTGGTGTGAGTTTAGGAGCTGTCAACAAGACTTTGAAGCAAAAAAGGGACACTGGGACGATTGAAGTGAACAGAAAAGGGAAATGTGGAAGGAAAAGAAAGACAACAGCAACGGATGAAATTTTTTTAATAAGGGAAAGTAAATTAAACCCTAGGAAAACCAGCCAAGAACTTCAGCAAGACTTAGCACACGCTGGAGTTATTGTTCATGACTCCACCGTACGAAACCGACTTATAGAAGGAGGAAGAAAAACAGTCAGACCTAAAAAAAAAACAGTTATTGACTGCTGCCATGATGACAAAACGATATGATTGGGCAAAAAAATATGTGAGCTGGACTGTTGAAGATTGGAGAAAAGTGTTGTTCTCAGATGAGAGCCATTTTTTGGTACAAGGACAGCGATCTCGTTTCGTTAGAAAAAGTGACAACGAAAAACTTACGACAGCTCATATTGATCAAACAGTTAAACATCCGTTAAAGAAGATGTTCTGGGGCTGCTTTTCTTATAAAGGTACTGGATGCCTTGTGTCGATCGAAGGCATGATGAACTTGCAAAAATACAGAGACTTGCTAGAACACAGATTGGAAGCTGAACTAAGAAAAGTTGATGCCAACGGTCAGGCAGTTTTTCAACAAGATTCGGCTCCATGTCACGTGTCCAAGATCATGATGAAATATTTCAAGGACAAAAAGATATCATGCCTTGAATGGCCAGGAAACTCACCAGACCTTAATCCGATTGAAAATCTGTGGGCTATTGTAAAAGCTAGACTTCGTAAAATAGATTGCACAACAAAAACAAAACTGATTGAGGCTGTAATCCACACATGGTTTCGAGACCAGCAAATATCAGAAAACTGTAAAAAACTTGTTGATTCTATGCCAAAACGTGTTGAAGAAGTTATAAAAGCCAAGGGAGGACATATTTCCTATTAAAACAATTTCAATTGTATTCTTTTCTCTTTTTTCTTCGTCTATAACTAATAAATGTTGTTTTTTTCAAATTATCACTTGTGTTCACATTAATTCGCACACTACTCTACTTATAGTCATCAAATATGATCTGATTTTGGCGATGTTATAATATATATATTACAACGATACAACGTTATTAAATGTAAGTGTATCGGGCGCACGCTCATGTGGACAAAATTATACAACGGTAAATAACATTTCTAACAACGTGTACGTGTAATTAGGGGTTCAGGTGTAATTATAATAATGGTAGCATTTGTAGGAAATTCAAAATGTTCCCATTTATTAATTTAAACAAACATATCAAGAAATAATAATATACAAATAATGATTACTTCGTCATAATACATGGTTTCAAAGTTTCTTTGTTAGCTGTAATCTCATCACCAACATAAAGCTTATATCATACATATAATATTACTAATTTTAATTAAAAACATTTCTTCATTGTGTTATACTGTCTGGACTACTCAGTCTGAATGTGTGCTTTCAATATATAAATATTTAACTAAGTTAACTATTTGTTCATTCTTTGAACAAATCTAATTGATTCTTTTAAATGTACATTAAAGTATTTTCAATAAATTATTAATTCAAAAATTATGCTTTCATAATTACTCTGCAATTTAAATTTAAATATTTTCAATAAATTCTTAATTCAAAATTTATGCTTTCATAATTACTCTACAATTTAAAATAAAATATTTTCAATAAATTATTAATTCAAAAATTATGCTATAATTTTTTATACAAGACATTTATATTTATAAGTTATAAATTACACTTTTTTTGAAATTATTGTCTTTCTTTTGACAATGTTTATCAATCTTTGATCAAGTCTTTTGTTATGAGGAATACATGGCTTTTTTTCACCTTAATTGTAGCGGTTCCTCAGCATACCCTCTCTTGGTCCTGAGTCCTTGATGTTGTGAATCCTGCATAGTCATGAAGTCCTGGATCTTTTCCTCGTTCTCCAGGTCCTCTCGGAAGTCCTGGATCCTTTCCTCTTCCTCCGGGTCCTCTCAGAAGTCCTGGATGCTTTCCTCTTCCTCCGGGTCCTCTCGGAAGTCCGATGACTCGTCCTTTACATCTGGAATTTATCCCATGTAGTGCTCTCGTCCTCGGTCTGGAGTAATGCTCTTAGATGTAGATCACTTGTAAACATCTGACGATTTCTTTATTACGGTAATTTTTAATTACTGTTTTCCATTACTATTTTAAATTGAAATATTTATCGTAATACTTTGCAAGTTATGCTTAACAAAAAGTCTTATTGGTGTAACATACTGTCTAACTCTGTCCAAAGTAATTAAAATTTCGTGTCTCTGACGGACATAGCGTTCCGCCACGAATGAAGACTGTTAAAAGAGAGAGATTAGCTCTCCTGGGCTTGTATTTATATTCACCAAGAAAACTGCAGCTGTTGATTCAGGAATTAGCCTGTCGACAGTTGAACCATGGCGTGATAGCCCCCACTCTCGTCCTATTTCACATTTTTGCACTTTTTCGCCAATCGCACTGTTTAACGCAGATTTCACGGCGATAAAATATTGTCTAATTTAATGACCTATGTGATGTGGAATTATCATGATGCTCGCACCACTAGTGTAATTATAATGCTTTCAAAATCGCACAGAATTCGTACTGATTGTCCAAATTACGTAAAATTCGCACTGCACTTGTGTCTGATTTTTACACATTTTTAGAAGTTTTTACCTTCTTGCTAACCTTTATGGTTTGCTTAATATTAAATATATTCTTACTTTAGCATTAACTTGGGGTGAGGTTGCAAACTTTCAGGCTCAAACAGGCTTCACGCACACACACTATTTACTTGTGTACACGCATGCAGCGGTAATCGCGTGATCCTGCATGTTGACTCCTGTTTGCAAGCCAGTTTCCAATTTCACACCTGCTCGTCTATTATATATTATTAAAATTAAATAAAATATTTATTTTATATTATATATGCGCATTACAGCCTATGCTTGTATTGTCGCAATATATATATATGACATGAACTGAATATTATGAGTATACTCAACAGGACTGCCCAGTATCGGCTGAATTAGTGGGAATACCTTTGCCGAATGGATGACTGTCGCATCCCCAAACAACTACTGAACTATAAGCTGAAGGGGTGGAGAGTTCTGGGATGTCTGAGGAAGCACTGGAGTGACCAGCTCTAGACTTTGCCTATTTGAGACCAGAACAAACCATCCTTGGTTTAATCCTTGCAGATGATGATATGTATATTATAAAAATTAATAAAACAAATGGTCGTAAACAATTTGGTCCCTCTTTGGATGTGTACTCAATTGTATGTATCTTTGACATATGCTTGCTGCAAGTAGGTGTATATTGATTCTGGTTTCAAAGAAATAAACGAACATGAACATAAAGTTACATTATATGTTTTTATATTTGGGAAAGAAGTGGTGTCCCAGACTCATTAGGGTATACATTGTTGAATACTGAGAATCGCAACCCACATTCAAAGTAATATTAACAACATTGTGATTGGTGTTATTAAGCAGATTTTGTCACCAGAATAATACACAGGTTAAAATACATAGGTGAGAATAGTATGTAGCTTATGTCACTCACAGTATATTTACATTATCCACAATTTATGTATATTGATGTACACTATTGATACAATACACTGGAATGTTCTGTATCAATATGAGGGTTATTCAGAAAGTAAGTTAAATATTGCCGCCATATTGACTGTAACGGGACAAACAGGGCCTGTTGTCATAATTATGGGGTTCAAGGATGTTACATAATATTTTTATTGTATTCATATATATAAAGTATGGTTAGGTCCATTTCCCTATGTCTGCACAAACAACACAGTTTCATCGATACGATTTACTTCAAGGCCGAGGGCGTACGTGTGAAGGAAAACGTATACAATGGCAATTCTGATCGACACTAACAAAATATTACAAATATTGACACACGTCACAGCGATGACGAGGAACAATGCTGTCAGCTGATGCGGACGAATAGTTGATCACAATTGATCCCCTCCACCTGTCGACAATTCGACACAATGTCGGCCCACTCTGAAGATCTTTGTCATGGCGACAACACGTACATTTCTTTCTGGTAAAAAATAACCAGCTAAAAGTGTAAACCAAAATTTAAAAATGTAAGCATCAGTAAACAGTGAACAGTTATCAGTTAAATATGTAAATTCAGTGAAGCAACAGACAATACAGACCATACAACCAACACCGAAGTACGCCAGCCAACGGCCGGAGCATGGAAAACGTCTGAACTATACAACAGCAACTACTTTCAGGAAAGTCCTTACTATTATTATTCGTATATCAAAATTAGAGCTCTATTAAAATATTAAATGTTAAAATTTGATTATCTGTAACATCAGTATGTGAGGGAGAGAGTGTAAGCAAATAACGGCCACCATAAAACTGGGCATTGGTTTACGGGTTAAAAAAGGGGTTATTTAAATTTAATAAATATATGAAATATTGCAATTGCTATAAAAAAGAAAATGTTTATTTTCCGACTATTGGATTAAAGCATATGTGGAAGATGATAACGATAACTGCTAAGTAAGTGCGGAACTGCAGAGCCACCATTTTGTACAATGACTCCAATGTAATTTAACCTTGTTTGTGTGTAACTGAATAACTATAACGATCATTAAAAAGAAGTATGTTATATTTAAACATATGTGTGTGAGACGTTATTTCGATAACCCAGACTGCTTCTGTCTCTTGTTCAACGACACTTTGGCATCCTTAGGTATATTTAACATATTCAATATAAATGACTTGAGCACGTGGAATCCAGAGTATGGTAATACACACAATAGTTATGCAAGTGAGATACCTCATTATGGTAAGTACTCATAACTATAAGAATAGAGAGTCGAAGCCAGTTAACAACGACGCCCGAACAGTGACTTTATTAGCAGTTAACAACGATGCCCGAACAGTGACTTCGAAGCCAGTTAACAATGGCAGCCCGAACTTGGGACTTTATATAACAAATTAGCTTATATAAATGAACCAGAGTACGGAAGCAGACGGGTAGCGAAATATACGTGATACAGAAGCAACATAGGTTAACAGTACAGGTTATGTTATTGTTTGAATAAAATACAGAACAACTACTAAAAATAAAATTTATTATTAATACGATCAAAATGCCAGATAACGAAAGCATTAGTATAAATAATACAGCAACAGAATCTCTATTATTAAATGAACCAGAAGCTAACTGTATCGTTAGAAGATACAGGGTAGGTATCAGGCATTGGTGTCCGTCGTCTTCCACAAAAATATCTAGTGGAGAGGGAACCTATAGACGCTCGCAGTCCATCACCGACTTCAACCTGCGCAGGTTGCCCGGCAACCCGGGCTTAAAAAGTAACTTTTCGATAAAATAATAGTGAGTGAAATTTTGGTCAAAAGTTGATGGTGAGAACAAGTTCAAGGACAAGATGAACTAATAAATTGTTTTGGGAAAAATAAACGAGTTTTCGAGTGATGCATCACAAAGTCGAGGAGACGCCTCGTGTCGGCAATGGGTATCTAATTAATTATTTCGAAAAAAGGGGGCATATAAAATAAATGAAAGGGGTTTGGTTTTGTTAAATTAGTGTGAATGTGTGTATGTTAGCAGACTGGGCTGTCTGTCTATTAAAATAAGGTAAGATATCTTAAATAAGTTAATTGGTACCAGACTATGTTTCAACTATTTAAAGAAATTTGTATTCAATTTAAAATTTGACTAGAAGTACTATATTGGTTTAAAAGATACAGAAATGAATAAAGATATAATTTGGTATAGAAAAATTTAAATAAAAATACAATTTAATTAATTTCTCTTCACAAAAGCTAGTTGCGTAAATTATTCACATAACCTGTAAACCATGCTTGCATTCGAACGTTCGTGTGACGAGATCCTGGGTGGAGAAAACAGTTAGAAGGTAGGTGGAAAATAAATAAATTTATGTATTTGTATTAATAGAGTAACATCACAATTGGCGCTTCTGAAAGGGACAGTTTTTGTAAATAAAAATTTAATATAAAAACCACACCTACAAATAAAATGCAAGTATGGTTGGAGGGTTAAATAACGGTACGTAACAATTATGTAAGGTACGTAAAACAAGAAATTAAAGTCAGACCAGATAGAAGATGTTGTAGATGTAAGTCCAAGAGCAGTATATGTAAATTAAGAAAATTAGTAAATTTACAATATAAAAATGGCAGATAATAACGAGAATGTCAGCTTAACTGACATTGAAAACGAAAGCCACATGAATATTGAATTCAGTGGGACTGAGTCAAAAATTATGGATGAAGGAATTCATTCAACGCCAGTCCAAAGCAAAAAATCTGATACAGATGAGATGTTAACACGTTTATATAGCATGATGTGTAGCATGAATAATAAGTTCGATGAACAACAAAGTGATTCCAATGTTAAATATAATAAAATGAATGACAAATTTGACAGACAAAGTAGTGATTTTAATGAGAAACTCAATGAACAAAAGAATAGTTTCGACAGCAAATTAGATGTACAGAATAACAAATTTAACGAATTAAATAATCGTTTTGACAATAACGATATAAAATTGAATGAAATCAAGACCGAAATTAAAAGTGAATTTAATTGTACATTTGATGTACTTAAATTTGACATTGAGGAGGTAAAAATGAAATGCGAAAGTAGTTGTAACGAATTGAAACGAGATATTGAGAAAATAGTAGAGTCAGTAGGAGAACAGATTAAAAGTAAGAGTAATAATGATAATAAAAAATTAACAAGTGATCACAATAATGTCGAAAATGATAATATAATTAAGAATGTGGTATTAGAGAATAAGGTAACAAATGATAACAATGATATTGAAAATGGTAATGTAATTGAAAAGGTGGTATCAGAGAGTGATACGCTGAAAATAGATAGTGAAATAGTAAGTGAGAGAGAGAGAATAATAGATTGTAATGGAGTAGTAATTAGTGTTGATAATGGAAAGAGAGAATAGATGAGTATGTAGGGCAGAGGGTAAATTTTCCCCATATTTGTGATGAACCACGGTGTTCAAAAATGTTATTGTTGGAGGGCAAGAGACCCTTATTAGTGGAAGATTTGAGTTGTTTCCCCTTTTTGTATAAGTCTGTACCCTCTGTGTGGAATGATGTTGAAAGTGTGAGATGGTGTTATGATGAGAGAGATTTAGATAGAGAATTGTGTGTTGATAGAGAGATAGAATTATATAAATTAAAGAGAGATTGTAGTGAGTTGAAAGAAATGTTGGAAGTGATAGAGATAAATGGTATTAAATACTTACCTGTTAAAATAGAGAATGAGAATTATTTTGATGATACATGTTTAAATAATAACAATTTGCCTTATGATGAGAAAATAAATGACCTTATATTGAATATAATTACTAATGGAGACTGGACAGAAATAAATAATGTTGACTTGGTATATGATTATTATGGTAACATGAATGAACTAAAATTTTATGGTTATTACACACAAGATAGCCATATGTGGAATGTAAATAAAATTGAAAATTGTTATGTGAAACCCAGACTAATTTTTGACGATGGAGGCTGAACATAAATTCATAAATGGACAATTTTAAGTATTTTGTTTTATGGTTCTGACCTCGCAGACTTGGACAATGAAGTGCGATAAATTGAATAATAATGATGAAGAATTGTAAATAAATGTTTAGTGAATTTAATTGTGTGTATTGTAAAATGTTAGGTAAACAAGGTGTATGTAGGTAATTGTTGTGATAATAATAATAGTATTTTGCAGTCTAAGTAAATAACAGAAATAATTTGGAAGAAGATAATAAATGAATTGTAGCTATTGTAATTGGTGAAAGTAATTAAAAATGTTGTTTTCAATAATTAATTTAATTAAAATAATTTGAAAGGTTTAAATATTTTTGATTGATTTAAATGTTGTATAATAGAGTTTTCTAATGGATTTATATTATTTTATGAGATGTGAATTTGATAGTAATAAATAGGTAAATGTTAAATTGTTTGATATGAAATAACACTGTTGTTAAATGTTTCAGAGGTTACGTGGAGGTAATATGGTGTGTATATTTTGTGTTTGTCAGTAGGTGAATAATGTACTGTAAGTATAAAATTTATAATACCAATTAAATGGAATAAAATGTTTACAGATGTGAAAAGAGTTTAATTCAATAATGAAAATAATTTGAGATAATTGTATTAAATAGAAACTATAATTAAAAAATAATAATAATTGAAAGGTGATGTAAAACAAATGTTAATAATAAATATGGAATTTTGAGGAATATAATTGTAGTGAGCGAGAGATAATGAAATGATGTATTGTAGAAAGTTTTAATTTAGTTAGTAGTGTGCTATCGCTGGGGTGGCATGTGCCACAGTAGATAGCGGAAAGTGTTGGGGGTAATAGAGAGTGTTACCCCCATCGGAGGCCGAAATGGCGCAAAATGCACGGCACACCCTTTTGTACAATTTTATATTGTACCTTGATAAACTGCCGTGCCGTGCCGTGCAGATTAATGACGATTGTAACATGCCTGAAAGTAAAGTTGATTTCCCCGACTTTTCGGGCGATTACTGCCTTACCAGCACTAATCGTGGTTTTGGCTAGCGGTCAGCTATGGCCATAAATTAAGTCCCTTGACCATAGCTGGCTTGAAATTGGTTGATACTAGAAATTAATGGGGGGGGGTGAAATTAGGGGAAATCCCGGAAACTATGGAACAGCGGCTGCCACTCTGTTCGAGGAGGAACAGCAAAGCCAGGTGGTAGACCCGCATTAAGGGCGCATAATTATGTAACAAAAGATATGTTGATGTCTAAATCTTTCAAATGTAACGCGGAAGCAAGGACACGGAGATGTCAAATTCCTCCACCTATGCCGCCCTTGTGGAAGCCAATGGGCGCCACAGTCCAACAGAAAAATCAATAGTGTGTGTGGCTGGGGGGTTGCTCAGGTGGGCAACGAATTTAAATTTCATAACGTAAAAAGATAACTCACTTTTGCACTAATTAAATGCTTGTACTATGATTTGATAAATAGGTGTTCGAATGTTTGTTATACTGTGTTTATTCTATCTTATAAATGTATTATTTTATTGTGTTAGAGATAAGGATTGATGAAATGTGTGATTTGTAGAATTTTGAAATATGTTTGTAGTAAGGTCATTCACCTTGCTAAGAAAATCAGTTGATCAGCTGTACAATATCACTTATAAACGATTTGCAATTTTTTCAGGTTAATTAAATCTTTGAATATGAGGAAAATGGAATGTAATTAATGTTTGAACAGTGATTTTAATGTGTTAAAGAGTTTATTTTAAATGATGAAAATAATTTGATATAGTTAAGAATTTTAAATGATTTGTGAAAGATTGTAAAAGGTAGATTTTGGGTGATTGATATTTTGTTGGGACAATTAGATCAGTCCAAGTTGAGTTTAAAGTGGTAATAAAGAGAATAAGATTGTTATGAACAAATGTAATGTAGAATTGGAGATGTAATAGTGACACAGTAGATATGGGGAATACATGTAGAGTAATGATTGATATATTGATGTAATAAGTAAATGATGATATTTTGTTGTAGTTGAAGTGATGTAATGAGAATGGTAATTAGTTGTTGGGACGGGAAGGGACCGTTTAGCGCCGGAAAGGGTTGCCTTGGGATAAAGTCCAGGAACCAACATAAGGGAATAAGCTTTTTTTGGGGGGGGGGGAACACACATCCTGAGTACAAAGGGTTAGAGAGTATTTTTTTTATATAAGGGTAGAAGTGATGCGAATTGAGTTTAGTAGTAAGTGGGGTTTAGAGATTGTTTGATAGATGTTTTTGCTAGAGATGGGTGTCATGTTTAGTTAAAGCTGTTAGTGGTATTAAAGTCAGAAGGGATTAAGAGTATATATATAAATGCCGAGTTGTAAGTCAAGTTATTATGAATAATTAAATCACCCAAACTAACGGGGAATGAGAATACTAAAGAAGGAGAGTTATAGTAAACATATAGAATTTTAATTGAAGCAAGTGACCATTTCAATAGAATTTGAGAATAAAGTAACATTGTAAAATGTGTAATTTTGAGTAATTTAAATGCCAATTTTATGGTTAATTATAACAATACTATTTTAATTTTTAATGTCTTATTTTATTATATTTTATTGTGTTTGAAGATAAAAAATTTTAAAGATGTTTAATGTATTTTCTGAGGTAGCTTATGTATAACCTGTGTGTAGGTCAAGGTTGCTGACTTGACCCAGTTTGATCAGCTCATGGGTGATGTTGTAAACTAAACCAGTTTTGGCAATGAAGTAATGCTAATTTTGCTGCTTAAATGATTTAAATAATTTAAAAATTTTTTGAATATTGCGAAAAGTACATTTTAATAAATTTAAAATTTTTTTGAAAAAAAAAAAAAATTGATTTTTGTGCCTGCCATCTAATTGATGTTTTGAATTTTGATTATATTATTGTTTAGGTGTATTACTAGTGTTTTTTATTGAATTGTGTTGTTTAGGATATATGTCTAATCCAATGTTAGGATAAGGAAGTTCATGTTTTAATTAAATGTTCCATTTATTTGTTTTCTAAGTATTAATAGTAACGAAGAGAATTAATCAATTCAGATAAAAGGTTTTGATTTTGGTTTTGATGAAAATAATAATAATATGACAATCTGATGTTGAACGTAAAAGAATAGTGAATTTAAAGATGAATATTTTGTGATTTTTAAATGATGAGTTTGTTTGTAAAATATAAGAGTGTGTGCAAGCCCAGTAACTGCTAAAATTATTAATTAAGAAAACCAATGCCTAGTAGCATAAACCAATGCATCTAAGGAGAAACACATCAGTTGTGGATATGGAGATAGATAAGGTCACTATTCTTTCTGGTAAAAAATAACCAGCTAAAAGTGTAAACCAAAATTTAAAAATGTAAGCATCAGTAAACAGTGAACAGTTATCAGTTAAATATGTAAATTCAGTGAAGCAACAGACAATACCGACCATACAACCAACACCGAAGTACGCCAGCCAACGGCCGGAGCATGGAAAACGTCTGAACTACACAACAGCAACTACTTTCAGGAAAGTCCTTACTATTATTATTCGTATATCAAAATTAGAGCTCTATTAAAATATTAAATGTTAAAATTTGATTATCTGTAACATCAATATGTGAGGGAGAGAGTGTAAGCAAATAACGGCCACCATAAAACTGGGCATTGGTTTACGGGTTAAAAAAGGGGTTATTTAAATTTAATAAATATATGAAATATTGCAATTGCTATAAAAAAGAAAATGTTTATTTTCCGACTATTGGATTAAAGCATATGTGGAAGATGATAACGATAACTGCTAAGTCAGTGCGGAAATGCAGAGCCGCCATTTTGTACAATGACTCCAATGTAATTTAACCTTGTTCGTGTGTAACTGAATAACTATAACAATCATTAAAAAGAAGTATGTTATATTTAAACATATGTGTGTGAGACGTTATTTCAATAACCCAGACTGCTTCTGTCTCTCGTTCAACGACACTTTGGCACCCTTAGGTATATTTAACATATTCAATATAAACGACTTGAGCACGTGGCATCCGGAGTATGGTAATACACACAATAGTTATGCAAGTGAGATACCTTATTATGGTAAGTACTCATAATTATAAGAATACAGAGTCGAAGCCAGTTAACAACGACGCCCGAACAGTGACTTTATTAGCAGTTAACAACGACGCCCGAACAGTGACTTCGAAGCCAGTTAACATGATGCCATCACTCTGTTGAGCAAGCGCGGCCAGTTTGTTGATTCATGGGCAAGCCAACGTCATTTGTAAACAACTGCCCCCTGAGTAAGCTTCGTTGGGTGTGTTTACAATGTAGAAGAAATTCGAGACGTCTGCCATATGTGAAAGTGGGTATATGATTTGGTACTTGAATGCAAAACACCAAGTAAATATCACCTTTCAAAACACGAGAAATCTTTCGTTGGTGACCAACGATGTCAAACAAGCAAGCCGTTAACACATGGTTCAAATCATAGGCAAGAAATTTTATGACTAAGGTATACAACACCTGGTGCCTTGCTATGAGAAGTGTTTAAAAAATGACGGAAACTATATAGAAAAGTAGATTAAGGCGTATACTTCAAACAGCAATAAAAATGTTTATAAATATATTCTTACTTTCCTTTAATACCATATCGGAACTTACTTTCTGAATAGTCCTCGTATTTATAATTAACATAAAAATTTGTGAATCAATATTATATTTGTGTTGTTTATATAAATGAAGATTGGCTTAATAATCAATATCACAGTTGTGAATCAAAATATGTACTTTTATTCAAAAATTATTTGTGATAATGATAAACACTGACAGTGATACGAGTGTTTTTATTTCGATTGCTACTTTCAAGAAGACAACATGCACTACACTTGCTTTAGCCGTGCAAGTCTCATTCTAATTAACTATGGTCAGTCACAGAAATAAAAACATTGAAACATATTAATTACCTTTCACAATAATTGGTCAAATGAAACCCTTATATCCTCTTCCACTTGTATGTGGGGCAAAAGTGAAGACTATCACAAAACACACTCAATAAAAAAAAGTCACTAATAAACATAATAATGAAAAGTTCAGAATACAGACAACAAATATTCCTGTTACTTTAGCTCAAATGAAACAATAACGACTGGTATTTATTACCAAGGAATACAAGCAATCAAGTCAAATAAAAAATATAAACATAAGCATGATGTTTTAGTGGAGTAAGTAGCTGGGGGGGGGATGAGGAGGTGGCGGCAGGAGGAGGAAGGTGTACCCATCAGATGATACCGAACAATTCACCTGAACCAATCTGACATCCAGAACAGCATACGCATGAGTCGGTATAAGACCTGACCTCTCGGCTTCAGCTTCAGACAAGTCTCCTGTGGCAACAGTGGCTAGAACATCACCTTTGTGCAGTCGTGTCAACAACAGATTGAACAGTGAATCCCCATTGAACTCAGGATCATTGGGACGGATGGCCATTCTCTCTGGTATCCACCCAGTCAGTGCATGAAGGTCTATGTTCTGCAAGAAAAAATAATAGTAATTATTAATATTATCATCATCAAGACTATATACAAAGCAATGGAATTATCCATTCTAAAAACTAAAGCTAAAGTAATTTATAAAAAAAAAATTAATAATATGAATAAAAATAATATTAAACAACAGCACCACAAATTAAACAATCTCCTTCCCTCATATTTTACACACCATTTTTGGATTCTGTTTTCAAGCTATCTCTTATAGGGAGGGGGTGATCTCCATATCTTTTTTTCATGTTTATAAATTAAAGTTAAGTACGCTTAGCCGCTTCCACAGTTGTATCCTGCACTGTGGAATTCTGTTGCTTACAGAGAGTATACCAAATTCTGTTCTAATGACACAGTTTCTAAACATGTTTGGCCCTTTTGCATAACCAAGGAATACCATATTTCCAGCCTGGAGCAAGTTGTAATCTCAATTATTATCTCTGTCTTCTTCTTTTTTTACCTTATAGGATTAGAACATAAGCATGTTTCAGTCTCATATGATTCCTCATTCCTTCCATTCTCTTGCCAAGCTTTCTTTCTTCATCCTCAACACATGTTCTTCTCATATTTCTTGGCCTCTTGTATTAACACCATTATCAGGCACATTTCCAAAATCATTTCTGATACCTGATTCCTTACAATGCATTACACCTTGAAAAACATGCACCTGAGCTGTAGTGACTAGAGTTAACTGCATGGAAGTAGTACCGTCAAGGTCACTCACTTTCACTGCTTCTCCCTGTCACCTCCACGCCCCTCGCCCAGCGTTGTTGCCGGCTAGTACAGTGTGTAGCGTTTTAGCAGTGTTACGAAAGCAAATTTCATACATCCACCTTATATTGCTCGTTTCAAATTTATTTATGCATATCGCGTAAATGAATTTTTTTTATCAGGAATAATTAGTTGTGGGTAACATTACTCAGTTAAATTCTGGGCGCCAGTATTTGAGCTATAACAATTTGTGTGAGTCGGCAACATATTTTTTGTTGTTGCGTAAATATCTACAGAATTTCTATCTTTGCGTTTCTTCTCTTTCTTTGACTTCTTTTGTTACGATATGCAGTTCTCTGAAATTACGATGTATACTGCGCTGGTTTTTCTTATGTTAGAATCTAAAGCTTTTAGCAATACACACCCTAACTTTACGAAGTAGCATTAGGTCAGTTATTTTGTGTTTTCCGTACAGTGAACTTACTTATTTAAAGTTTTACTGTTTTCTTCATGGGCGGTTATCCTACAGACTGACAGTTGTCTGAGAACGCTGACCTTGCCTGCTGTTGTCGTTTTAATTTTTTCATACTCACGGTCTTTTCCCTTTTGTAAATGAATCTGATTTTGTTCTCTGCACGGTCGTTCCTAAGCCATATGTTTCGGAAGTTCTGTTAGGTATATGTACACATTTGGTATGCTAACTGCGTATACCCTGTCGGCATGTCTTTTCGGTAAATATTGCTGTCTGACACTTTTATGAATGCCTTTGTCATTTTACACTCCCCTCAAAAATGTGTATGTTTACTGGCCGCGCTACTACCTTTCTTCCGTTGCACAAAGGTAAATAGGACTGAGCAATTTCTGTAAACAAAATTGTCGCTGTTGTGGTAAAAGCCAATCCCATTTCAATTACAGTACCTCATTCCAAGTAGGTTGGGTGAACGAGGTGAGGAAGTGACGAATTAGCAACAAACATCCAACATATTTATCGTCCTTAGTATTGTTGACAGACATTTTGTGCGTTTCATGTGAACGGTTAACGTCTTTATTGCAGACAGTGTGTGCATTAGTTTATTTCAATAATTTGTATTTATTATGAGTGATATTGAGGAACAGTATCCTACATTTAGTTCGGGTACAAGCAACGGTGGTGTACGTGCGGGCCGAGAGGACATTAGAAAACAAAGTAAAGTCATCATAGCAAACATTTACAAGTTTTTTAAAAATCTTGCGTATAATGAAGAAGCCAGGAGGAACATAAACTTTGCACAAGTTCGAAAATTTACAGCGGAAGCTTGTGGCATTTCTGAACAGTCGGTGCAACGTATTAGCAATACCGTTGCTTCGGCAGATGATCAAGGCGTGAGCGTTGTGTTCAGTTCTCCAAGGAAAGGGTATAACCGGGAACACAAAAACACTGATCTGGACGATTTTAATAAACAAATAGTCCGCAGGACCGTACTAGAGTATTACGACTGAGGGGAATACCCCACTGCAAGCAAACTTCGAGCTGACCTCTGTCAGAAAATCAATTATTCTGGTTCAGAAGCCTCCGTACTTTGCCTTCTGAAAGTGCTTGGTTTTAAATTTAAGAAATGCAATGATGGACGAAAATTTTTAATGGAGCGCAGAGACATTGCTGCCTTGAGAGCGAAGTTTTTGAGAACCATGCATATACATCGTACGGAGGACAATAGGCCTATAATTTATTTGGATGAAACCTGGATATCACAGAATCATATGAATAAATACTCCAGAGGGAACGGTGGGCTGAAAGTACCTACTGGTAGAGGTGGCCGGCTGATTATTGCACATACTGGATCCGCAAGTACAGGTTTCATAGCAGGTGCCAAACTTATCTTTCGTGGCAGTAAGCATTCAGCTGAATCTAACTACCACACAGAAATGAATGCTGAAGTTTTTAAGACCTGGTTTGTTGGTATGTTGCGCTCCTTGGAAGAAGGCTCTGTCATCGTGATGGATAATGCCAGCTATAATTCTGTACAAATAGATAAACCACCAAGTTCAAACTTACGTAAAGCGGATATCATGGAGTGGCTAAGAAGAGAATTTCATTTTCCACAGCTGAAACCAGGGATGAACTTCTTTCTAAACAAGAGATCCGAACGGCCAAGAAGACGTACGAATTGGATCAACTGGCAAATGAAATGGGACACACAGTAGTGCGCCTGCCACCATATCATTGTCAGTATAATCTGATCGAGCTGATATGGGCCCAAGTTAAAAGGTATGTTACAAACAAGAATACGACTTTCAGATTAGTCGATATTGAACAACTTGCACACGAAGCTTTGGACAGGATAACTCAGGAAGATTGGGAGAAGTGCGTAAGACATGCGGAGGCACTACAAGAAGCCGGTTACTCAAAGCAGTGCACGAGAGACACCACAGTGGAGCTCTTCATCATACACTTACGTGTGAGTAGTGACAGCGAACCTGAGTCCAGTGAATCCGAAGACGAATTACTGAAGGAGTTTTAAAAAGTGTATATAGGTGGTAAACGTGTCTATAGCGAAGCGTAGTATTTTTTATTTTTATTGAAACATAAAAAACCGTATGTGCGTGTTTTCTTCAGGAGTGTTATGAATGTGCTTTGTGCTATCACTTTGCAAAGTGATAATTGTGTGACTAACCCTATTTGAGGTGATTTTTTCAACATACTGCTTATTTATAATAGTCATAAGGAATTCTATAGTTTATAAAATAAGGAAAATTTTAATTATAAAATTTGTAAGGACAATTTATAAAATATAGAATTATAAATTTACATTCTATATTTAAAGATTTATAATATATTAATATATGAATAAGGAATTTTAAATTTATTTCATGAGGCATTTGTATTTGTTGTTTATAAAATTATCCTTATTTTCTTAAGAAATCCAATTCGTTTCATGTTTATACATACCATTATTTTTATGCTACTTGTGCATGTAACGTCTTATAGTATAGTTCTGATTTTTTTACTTAATTATTAATAAGCAGCGGGGGAAATAAAAATAGAATATTTTTCGGAGTCACGAATAGTGCGGTGTCTCTTCAATAATTAAATGGGGCAAGCTTAAGACACATGATGCGTATGAAAATTCGTTCAAACAAACTATAGCTGACGCGTCGCATTGAATGTTATGTATAAGTTACGGAAATTAATTGTTAATTAATTATTAACAATGTATTAATTGTGATGTAATTATTATTAAGAATTATTGACAATGTAACAATGTATTCTAATGTATGTATTAGAAACTGTCTCCCTGTAAAATTTTACTTAAAAAAATACAGTAAAACGCAAGTTAACCTTACATTACACTGTCTTACAAAATCAGAACAACTGTGTGATACTCGTAAGATTTTAATTTTTTTTTACTTTAAATAACATTAAATTTTATCTATAAAATGTCTGCAGTAGGCATCTATGAACCTTCAAAATGTATCGTTGTTTTTTCAGTCTTCTATTGTCATTGATTTTAGAATGTTCAACAGTTTAAAGCACAAAAAATGATTTTAATGGAAGCCTTATTGACAACAACAAAGTAAATATTTAATTTTAAAATCGCTTTGTTATATTTTTTACATTAAGTAGGCCTGCTTACTAGTGTAGCATTTTTCGGAAGAAAGGGAAACTGTTGCTTAGTGACAACGCTGTAAGTAAGCGGTGTGACCTTGACGATACTACTTCCATGCAGTTAACTTTAGCATATCTCATTGTGAAAGCACCCATGTTTCCAAATCATAATCCAATGCTGGAATCACCATAATTTTGTAGTATTCCTGGCTAACTCTATGTTTTCCTGGAAACTTTAATGTTTAAAGCAAAAAGTGACTTCTGTTACATAACGGGAGTCCAGCACAGTAAACCAAAAGAAGTGGTCCTTGGGCAACCCTCCAGGTTTTATTTTGTAATGGTACATATCATTGTAATGGTACCTAACCTGTGCTCAACGAATTCGTCTAGTCAAATCTGGAAATTCTGAAAAGGGAAAGTTTGCTACTTTTAAATTGTTTTCACGGGGCCAGTGTTGCGGTTTCCACATTCCACCTGTCAAAATGTGGTGGTGACCCAAGGGCTTTTGGTTTTTTCTGAATCTTCTGAAAAGATAAGTGTAAAGTAGTACCGGGGGCCTTCTTATTATAAATATTGTTACAATTTTGTAGACTGCAAAATAATCAATATTATTTTTTAAGTGTATTGGTTTTGCTATGTTTGTTTCCATTTGCTTGTAATGCAGATCTAACCTACAATATTGATACAAATTTTGTGCACAGTTTGATGGCAACATAGTGATTATGGTAAAAAAAAAACTGTTAAATTAAGACACCAGAACTCATTAAAAGGTTTTGGATTAATTTATTAATATGTATAAGCAATATTCATTACATCTCAACGCCATGATGAAATACTGAAAATCAGAGGAGGTACAGATAACAGAAAAATATCCTTTGGCTATTCCCTGATCTGCACACATCTATTGACATTCAAGTTCTAATACCACAATGGTAATATACATCTACAAAAACTGTCAAACATCTCATTATAACCAAACCAAACATAAGTACTTACACTGTTAGAGCCAGGAAAATCGTAGCCACCCATTACTTTCATGTAAGCCTTCTCCAAGAGCGAGATCCACATTTCATTTTTGTTTGTCGAATACGAGCACAACAGCTGTCCATGACGTCCCATCGGCAATGTATCATCTATTATCACTTTCCGAGGCATACCGTTCAGATGAAGTTTTATCATGTATTTACCTGCATGCAACATGTGGTTATTACTTATATTTTCCAATCACTGAAAATACACAGCACTGCACCAAATGCTAAAGCACCTTAAATATCTTAAAAAAACTATTGGCAATCCAATGGATCCCAGCCCATGTAGAAGTTGAGAGAAATGAAATCACTGATAAGTTAGCTAAGAAGGTACCCAAGTCTATCTGAGAGTCTCATGCCCCTGGCGGAGAACTCTATCAAGAAACTGTATTGTGCCAAATTCAAGAGATTGGTAAAAGAAAAAAATAAGCAGAAAAGGGGAAAACGGGAACATTTGCAAGCAATGGAAAATCAACACAGGAAAACTCAGGAAGTAAGCTGTAGCAGCTTTCACACTAACAGCTGGCTGTGCAGTGGCACCGCTGAGGTCTTTGCCCCCCCCCCAAAAAAAATGGATTGAAGGAGGCCTCTTATTCAGTTTTTGATGGGACATGCAGTAGTCTTATAATAAAAAATGCAACATATTTCAACATATTTGTTATGTACCACGTGTCTGAAATGCTTCAATATCCAAATGGAAAACTTCATTGTGCAGTTTTATTAGGTAATTTGACATCATCCTTTTTTCTTACAACAATCAAACAGACTGCAAAGACCAGTTTATCTATATAGCAACCTCGCAGAAATGGAGCGGTGCTCTGGTTTAGTGTAGCTAACAAAGATCACAAAGGCGGGACCCAAAAGAAAGCCACCTTCAGTTTATGTTTTAAATATAATTTTAAAAACATGAAATGAGTTTTACTGCAAAGAAAACTAACCAGACACAAGCACACACTAACACTATGAGAAAGTTACCTAAAGATTTTCTATTATGAGTTCACAATCTTGTGGCCCTAATAAATGCATGTTATGTCCATCACAAAAAGACATGAAAAAAAGATCAGCTACCATAAATTACTCTATTATTTTTATGAGAATGGGCCTACTTTAAGCCTAGGCCCCCCCATGGTGTGGGGTCTGCGGGGGGCCTTATCACCACCACTGTAGCTGTGACTGTCTTCCAATACATGCTGCATGAATGAAAAACCAGCTAAGTGAAACAGCTAAGCAACATTCTACCAGTCTACGAAAACCCCAAAGTTATCAACGGGGGGGGGGGGGCAATTTAGCTGCAGTTCATTGGGGCACCAGGAACAAAATAGAACAGGACTCAATGGAGCCACTGAAACAACAACATATAGGAAAATTGAAATTTAAGGGTATGGGAATGTGCGAAACGCTTATGGTCAGAGGGGAATGGTGATGTGGTGGGAGTTGCTTTGAGATGTGAAAAGAGAATTCTTGTTATGAGCATCAGTGTAGCTAACGTTTGAATATTATTTCGAATAGTAACCAAAACTCGCATACAAGATTTGTTTGTAAACTGTGTTTTGCTTACCATGGACGTCTCACTCACTCACTCTCTCTCTCCCATTCTCTCTATTACATATGAAATATTATATAAATTTATCTCGTTTTTTTTAGTCCTGAATTGTCTGCTGTTTAAATGTACTACCAGCTATTATCGCAATGGAATGGAATGTGCAAACTATGCACTTGTGCACTTCCACTCCTTAATTATGTATACCGACTGTCTCTGCAGTTTATCATAAAGGGATGACTTTTTCGTATTAGCTTACTTATGAAAATCTTTTAATCCTAGATAACAAACATCTGTTTCAAAAAGGAAATATCATGTTATTTTAATACAGTATATTAGGAAATAATACTGTACCTATTAAGAACATCTTTTAACCCCACAAGTATTACAACCCGTAAAAGTAACAGATGAATGACAGAGAGATCATTTATATTTTATCAGCTGGCAAAACAACCTTTTATTGTAAATAAAGCAAAAAGTTAAAGTTATAACATGCAATATTCAACATGTTAATAATTTTTTTTTCATTTTAATGTTCTACTTCATTTTATTATTACTCAAATCGAAAACTCGCATGCACGCACGCACGCACGCACACGCACACACACACACACACACACACCCACACACACACACACACACACGCACGCGCGCGCGTTTCATATCATAATAGAACTAATATTCTGCAATTATTTCTGTACTGTGTTTTATACTTATTTATTTTTAAAGATACGCAAGACGTTAATAAAAAACCTTCGGACTCGCTCAAGTGTGTGCAAAAGCTAGCATGAATAGTTTCGTTTTTTAAAAAGCTTGATTCTTAATTTTGATTCAGTTGGTGTATATTGACCCTCACGCCTATCTTTATCTAACTTTTCTTAGAAAAAGACTGAGTTTCCTGCTGTTGCTAATCGAGTTTGAAGGAGCAGTATCCATTTTAATAAATTGCATTATTTGGTGATAACCAAATTATGAAAATATGTATTTATAGAATTAAACTACCAATAGAAATTAAACGACAAAATTAAATAACAATTAAAATGAACTGTAAAACAATGACATAATTAATAATAAACTGAGATAATAATAACAAAAGCAAGACTGAGGTAGTACGTTATTACCTTCGCGTAGGATTTTGGTTTTTATAAGCTCCAAAGTCTTGGGAACCAAAATACTACACCACGCAAAGCAAGACTAAATGTTGAATATTCATTAATATTAATTTGTTCGTTGTATGGTAAATTTCTACAACTAAACTCTCAAAACAAGGGTTATTCCTAAATATATATATATATAGGGAAAAAAGTATATCTTGAGGTAAATTTAGTTATAAATATTAAAACTTTCTTTTATCACTTTCTGCTACAGTCCGTTTCTTGATGTATATAATACTTTAATATTTATACTAAATTTACCTCAAGATGTTTTTTCTATTTGGAACATGTTTCGAGAGTTCCTGTTCTCTCATCTTCACCCTTCGCCATCTTTACTTCACCAGAAACAAGATGACGAAGGCTGAAGATGAGAGAACAGGAACTCTCGAAACATGTTCCAAATAGAAAAAACATCTTGAGGTAAATTTAGTATAAATATTAAAGTAATATATATATATATATATATATATTGTATAGTTACGTTATTTTTGAATTTATAGATACGATATATTATATCTCACAATTGTGGTTATGTATACATAAACTAGGACGCCATCTTTATTTATTACCTAAGTCATGGGCCAGAATTTCGTTACGCGAAGTTATTAGGAAACGGAAATTGCTTGAAATAACAAAACAGCTGTTCTAATTGTTACCAATGAAATACCCCTTTTTATTCTTTACTTTGTTACATAACATTTTTTAAAACCAACTGTAACCCTTCCAAAAACATAATGTGTAATAATAAATTTGATTAAGTTTAATAATTATATGATTAAATGATTATACAATAATAACATATATATATATTTATATTTATATAGTGGTGCTCAACCCAGCACTTAGAATAATTACGCACGCACACAACCACTCACCCTTTCATTATCATGGTACAAACTTATTTAAATTTTGGAGCTCCTTAAATTTAGATTGAAATTTTTAAAATAAAAATGAATTTCTACAATAAACTGATATTGGGAAATTATGAAATCAGGAATTAAGGAAAGATCTCACCCATTTCGTGTTGGCTTCCTTTGTTTATACGAACTTCGCGCACCGCGAGTTCGGCGATTTTTCCCGGTCACATCTTGGAGTTGGCGCACTGTCTTTAATATATTTATATTGTAGATATTATACTGTTTATTAACCACCTACAGTGGTCTAAAAAGTTAAAATTCACTCGTAAGTGAATGTGCAACCGGCCGGTGCTGATCAGTTGTTGCAACAGAATGACGACAATTTCTGGTTGAAATCTGCGGAAGTGGGGTGTATTGACGTCACATTCCTTTGTCTATCGTGTTGACATCGCAGTTTGGTTGCTGTCAACACATTCTCCGCCTCTGACGTAACGAAGGCTTGGCTCTGCTTATCTCAATAACTGCACACTGTTTTTGTGATGTGACACCGTTTTTTGTCATGAATTAGTTCAAATCCTGGCAAATACTGTAATATAGTCCACTCACTGTAAATTCTATATCGGGTGTTTGAGGTTGGGTTGGGTATGTCAAAAAATAGGAAAATACAATATTTATGATCTCTTTACCATATTTTAGGTAATTATAAAATGTACCATGATTGTACCATCACAAAACCCCCTCAATGAAAGATGGTGTGACGAAGCACACAAACTTTCATTGACCCTTTCATACTTCCTAAAGGGATCAGTCAGGACAAGTCGCCACAACCCCCTTACAATTTTATATAAAAAATAACAATAACTCACCCTTGGTCTGGTGATGAGGACCGTACCTTCATGACCTTACTGGACTTCTCCCGCGAGATCCCAACACCATAAGGCCACTTAGGCTCTTAACGCCCCTGCTCTGACGCGTTGGCCAGCTCAGGACCGCTGTCACACCCCAAACACTGAAACAATTTATAAAAAATATTAATATAGTGGCTTATTGAATCACTCCATCCTCAACTGATCTGGTTCCCCTTAGCTAAGTGCTGGTTTGTGCCAATAAGCACCGGGTTGGCTTACTATATTTTAATATGCTTAATAAAATTATAAGATTATATATTATAATCTTCAAGAATTAAAAAGAATATTATACCAAAATTGAATAAGATATAATTGAAAATATAATAAGAAAATTACACATTATAATCTCCCAAATCTGGAGAAAAACAAATTATAAAAGAATTAATAACTCTATATATTTATTTATTGAATACTCTTAGTGCATGATAAAATAAAAAAAATTTATTATTATTGTTATTATTATTATTCTTATTATTAACAGGTAATTATTTGGCTGATAAATATTATTAACAACGCCATTTAAAAAAAATTTTTCTCTTCCTACACATATTATAAAATCATGTTAAAAAGTTTTCAAATAAATACATAATACATTAATAATTAACACTGATATATTAATAATACAGTTAATACATTTTAAATACTCAATCATATTTAATCATATCTAAGATATGCATTAACATTTGTATAATTTACTTAAAAGTTGTATTTAAATTAAAATTTACCATTGCAGTTATTAATTAAACATCAAATTTATTTATTTATGATAATAAAATACATTTTGAACTTATTGTTACTATTCATATTACATTATTATTTCATTATTCATTTTCTTACTTTCTCTCCTCTGAACTTTCTATCTCCCTAACTACCTAACCTTTCACCTTCTATCTCTATTTAGTCTGGATAACTCCTATACTATACTTCATTATATAATTTTACTCACCTTCTTCTAACTGACCACCAAATTTACCTATCATTGACACCAATATCTCAATTATATACTCCATTACTACTTTCATTTAAATCTTATGGCACCGCTCGTCTTTGCACTGGGTTGGGTGTTCCCTAACTGGCTATATACATCTCTAATATTTTGCCCTTCCAAATAATTCGGCAAACACTCCCTTAAACTACGCTATTACCTGCCACAACACTATTGGTTGGCTACTCTTTATCACCTCACCCCCACTACAGAATTCATCAACAACAAATATATGTATGTACCTTTACTTAAACACCTTCTCTACAAATAATAACTAACTACTGTGTCCCTAACTATCTAATAATTCTCTTTGTATTTTCTTAAAAATTCTTATCTTTCTAACTCCATTTACATTAATTGCATAACTCACCTGCATTTATCTATACCCAGTCTCTATCCCTGTTTAAACACTTACCTTACTGTAATCATTTACCATTGTCTTATAAAATTCCTCTCCTACCTACTTATAACAATACCTCTTTTCAAAATTCAAATATAATTATTTATTTAAACATTCATTATTATTCATTAGTAATTAATTAAAATATTATTATTAAACATGTTATATATATGAAATATATAATAATACACACTGGGGTACCTGTAATACATAATACACATCAAAATACATGGATAAATACAATAAAAATATACACTCCAACTTCATTATTGTGTCATTAATCGAAATCAGTCCATAACAGTCCAATTCAAAACCACTTTTCACATTATTATTTAATGTTCATTTCACAATATAACAGTCTATCCACCATCATTAAACAACAAACGAATCTTAGGTCTATATAAATTCTTATTTAATACATAGACTTTATTAGATACATTATATTCATATGTTATTGAACGGTTATTAAACAAATATTCCCAGTCACGATCAAGTAGAGTTCCGTTTGTCTTAGTATCATATGTCATTAATCGGTTTATATAATAATTATCCCCATAACATTCCACCACAGGTAAGTACCTAATGTCTTTATTCTCATTTCTTGTTATTTTCAATTTATTGTTATTATCAGGTAAGTATTCATCATTTTCATATACCACATATAACCCTAACCTTTCTAACAATTGTCTGTAATTTCTGTTTACTTTAAACATTTCTATTACTCTCTAACTCTCACAATATCTCTCTATACTTTCTCTCTTAATACATTTCTCTCCATAACACCAAAATACACTTTCTCTCTCCAAATATGCAGGGGTCCCTATCATAAAATTGTTGCACCTCTTCTTAGGTACACAAAAACTAAAAGAAACTTTATTTGTAGAACTATCGTCTATCAAATATAAATTAAAGGCATTCTTATCCTTATAACAATAACATGAAGACTTGTCTTCACCCCCTAATACAACATTAAAAGAAAATTCTACCCCCTGC
The DNA here is from genome assembly GCA_034769895.1 of Magicicada septendecula. NCBI lineage: Eukaryota > Metazoa > Arthropoda > Insecta > Hemiptera > Cicadidae > Magicicada > Magicicada septendecula. Next base: position 253,101,272 of record CM068374.1, on the reverse strand, counting down.
ACTCCTTGTACTAAAATACTTTCTCTCCACTTTCTTTCTGACTTCAAAAATTCAAATATTTCATTATCATGCATTATATTTTCATTATCATGTTTATCCTCTTCCACCACCACAATCTTACTACCTGTATTATTTGAATTATCTAGAGTACATTCATTTTTGGAATTATCAGTTTTAAATATGTTATCCAGTACAGCATTTTGCTGGGTACTACTATCTAGTACTTTCTGACTTTCTAATTTACTTTCTACCACATGTAACTTATCTAATTTTGTAATCAGCTGGTCACATTTCTTAATAAGTTTATTGTGACTCACTTTTATTTCATTTTTCATTTCATGGAAATTAATTTTAAAACTACTTTGAATTTCTTTAATTTCGTTATTCTGCTCATCTAGTTTTTTATCTAGTTTTAATAACAATTGTATCATTGCATTACTTTCATCTGATTTACTGTCTAAATTAGTTGAAATGGATGTGTCAGTTTGTTTTATTTCGACAGACACAGGCGTATTTACTTCGTCATTCTGACTAATGGGATTTATTTGCATATCCATTTCACCAGTTAAAGTTATGTCAGTGGTACTGGTTTTTATGTCACTATCGTCACTTGTACTCATTTTGGCAATTGTGTAATGCACGCATGCATACAATTGTCTAACCTAATTGTGGGGTTATGTTTACTAGTTATAAAATTTTGTCTGTTACCTCAAGCAATTTTTTCCCGTGTTCTTTCTAGGCGTATCCCATGTAATAATATATATACATAATATTACATAGGGTCCCTGTTCTTACGGGCGACATCTGTATAGTTACGTTATTTTTGAATTTATAGATACGATATATTATATCTCACAATTGTGGTTATGTATACATAAACTAGGACGCCATCTTTATTTATTACCTAAGTCATGGGCCAGAATTTCGTTACGCGAAGTTATTAGGAAACGGAAATTGCTTGAAATAACAAAACAGCTGTTCTAATTGTTACCAATGAAATACCCCTTTTTATTCTTTACTTTGTTACATAACATTTTTTAAAACCAACTGTAACCCTTCCAAAAACATAATGTGTAATAATAAATTTGATTAAGTTTAATAATTATATGATTAAATGATTATACAATAATAACATATATATATTTATATTTATATAGTGGTGCTCAACCCAGCACTTAGAATAATTACGCACGCACACAACCACTCACCCTTTCATTATCATGGTACAAACTTATTTAAATTTTGGAGCTCCTTAAATTTAGATTGAAATTTTTAAAATAAAAATGAATTTCTACAATAAACTGATATTGGGAAATTATGAAATCAGGAATTAAGGAAAGATCTCACCCATTTCGTGTTGGCTTCCTTTGTTTATACGAACTTCGCGCACCGCGAGTTCGGCGATTTTTCCCGGTCACATCTTGGAGTTGGCGCACTGTCTTTAATATATTTATATTGTAGATATTATACTGTTTATTAACCACCTACAGTGGTCTAAAAAGTTAAAATTCACTCGTAAGTGAATGTGCAACCGGCCGGTGCTGATCAGTTGTTGCAACAGAATGACGACAATTTCTGGTTGAAATCTGCGGAAGTGGGGTGTATTGACGTCACATTCCTTTGTCTATCGTGTTGACATCGCAGTTTGGTTGCTGTCAACACATTCTCCGCCTCTGACGTAACGAAGGCTTGGCTCTGCTTATCTCAATAACTGCACACTGTTTTTGTGATGTGACACCGTTTTTTGTCATGAATTAGTTCAAATCCTGGCAAATACTGTAATATAGTCCACTCACTGTAAATTCTATATCGGGTGTTTGAGGTTGGGTTGGGTATGTCAAAAAATAGGAAAATACAATATTTATGATCTCTTTACCATATTTTAGGTAATTATAAAATGTACCATGATTGTACCATCACAATATATATATATATATATATAATTGTTGATATTCAACTATTGAATTTAGCTCTTACTTTGGAGTAGCGACTCTTATAATCAATCTCAAGGTTTAATAATTAATAAAACAAATATAAATATGACAAATTATACGTTTAATGATTTTCTTGAATTCAAAGATTACATTACTATATCAATATTTAGTTTCTTATGATTATTCTCTTTTTATTGTGGATTCTTGTTTAAACTGTTTGAATTACCAAAAGAATTGACTTTAATAACAATGTTAAAATGAATGTTCATATAAATTTTACTTGATGGTTGAATTCCGAATCTGCGATGAGGATTATCCACTCGAACGTCGCCTGTCCTGTCGCTCTGTGGTCATCCGCTGTTACTGTAGATCCTCGTTGGTTGCACTCGTTTGATTATCACAAATTTATATACAGGGTGTCCCAGGAGGAGAAGGAAATAATTTGAGAAATGGTTCTATAGTGTAAAAGAAGAAAAAAAGTTCATATAAACATATGTCTGGAAACATATAAACATATGTCCGGAAACACTTTGTAAGCGAGTTACAGCTAACGAAAGATTTCGCCCGGGTTTCGGTTCCCCTGGGTAAATGAAGACTTTCTGAAATTCTGGGAAGGTAAATTAAGGGGCGAATTCTGTTGTTTCTTATGGTTTTTGACCTGAAAAATCGAATAAAACAGGTCGCAGAACAGTATCTCCCATAACTTTCATGATATCCGACGTAAAGCAGAAAAATCTTTGCCTAAAAACATATTGTATTGGTTTTAACCAAAATTGGAATTTTTTGTTAATTTTTATTGACTTTATTTACACCATTTTTCTCAGAATTAAATTCTTTACAAGTTTTGTTTTTAACTTTTATGCATTTATTAATCAATTAACAAAGTCCCCCAATAGAATTATATCGATTTTTTAGATTGAAAATAGAGGCTAATTCTGTTGTTGCGTCCCTATGAATGGTTCTAATCACATTTTATTTGTAACTCTTAATCTATCATTATGCTATGATACATGTTTACCTATACATTAATTGCTTTATGTAACTTAATTCTATTATACACAATACTGTACATTTATATCTTGTACCTCTAGATATATTTGGTTACTTCACTAAAATCATTAACTAATGTTGTTTACAACGTGCCAGCCGGCGATCAGCTGTTGTTTACAAACACATCCTCAACTTTTAACAGATTACCTGCTTGTCAAATTGACATTAGGGTAGGTTATTGACATTTACTTTCACTCTGCCATTGTTATTTATGACCTACTTTCTCCCTCTACGCTACTGCATATTATTATCTCTTATACATTTTAGAAAGATACATAAATTTGTAACATTTTACTCCTATACAACTTGAACTAAAGTATTGTTAGTTAATTAGCAATTATCATCTTGTTATTACAGAATTGTTATAGTTACTTATGACTATTACATACATATCTGCGTTTTGTGTTTTTACAATCTGTTCGATATTTTCTGTGTTATGCTTGTTGTCTATGTGTGTTGTAATCTGTTAATTTTCATAATATGGTTTTAGCTGCCTTATATTGAAGTTCCCCCGGATCCGTCCCGGTTGTCGAACATCTTCCAGTTGGTATGTGGCCGTTCCTAACTCTTTAAGTATTTTATAAGGTCCTTCAAATAGGTTGCAGAATTTACCTATCACTTTCTCATTTAAATCAGATATCGGGTATGTTCGCAATAATACCTGATTCCCTATCTGAAACTTCGTGATTTTGTTTGATGCGTTTATCTGGTCTGTTCGCTTCTTTCCTTTCTCCTTGATTCGCAGATAAATGTTTTGGTAGTTGATTGGCTGACTTTCCGGTATCATCTCCCAGTCGATATATCTGGTCCAATCACATTCCGGCTTTCTTCCCCATTGGGCTTCGAATGGAGTGGTTTCTATTGTTTCATTATAGTGCTACGACAGCGTAGAACAATCTAGGCGTTTATCGAATGTCCCAGAAAGATCTCGACGTAAGCGTGTGGTGTACGTGCTACTAAACGCATGTTGCGAGAAATTTCTCGACTTTGCCAGCCTTCGCTCGGGCGCTCGGACTGTGTCAAGGCCGCAGCAATTACGTAGTTCGCGAGAGATAAGACGCAGTTTGGAAGCTTCTGGTGTGTGTTAGCTAACTTTAAATACATCGCGTCGCGGCCTTAGTTTTTCAGTTCAATGCGAGATTTTTGACTGTGCGGTTCGAGAGTATTAGTGCGATATATTTACAGAGCGGTTCGGGTTATTACGGTGTACGTTCAAGTAGTTATTAGTGAAGTGTTGCGTTTTATATTCGGACGGTATAATTGTAATACAGTTGAGTTTTAATATTAGTGGACATTTTATTGCGTATGAACAATTTCATTTGATTTGTTGTAGACACTGTGTCGTTAATTACGAACTGTTTTACTATAACAATTAAAGGTGTGATTAGTGACTTAATTGGTGTCTTGTACTTATTTTGTTTCCACTGTACCTATGACGATCGAGTAGACCGTCGTAACAGTGGTGTCAGAAGTGGGATAGAACGGTTAACAGTGGAAACAGTGGACGCTTTGTACAAGACGAGTGTGATTCGTAATTAATCGATAAACAATGGATGCCAGTCAGATGATGGAAAATTTACAGGCGCTGCTGTTGCAGACAGAAAGACGACAAAAAGAAGAACGAATACAAGAAAGAGAAGAAACAGAAAGACGACAGGATGAAAAACGGAAGCAGGAAGCAGATGACATCAAGGAGTTAATACAGCAGCAAAAGCAGACACAAGAACAAACCGCTGCAGAGTTGGGTCTCCTCCGAGGTGAGCTTAATAAGCAAGTAACTAAAATATTGGAGGTACAAGAATCAATGACATTAAAAATAGCTGAAGTAGAAAAATCTGTCTTGACTGTGGAGGAATCGATGTCTACAAAAATATCTGTTATAGAAGAATCTGTGTCAAATAAAATATCTGCAGTAGAAAACTCAATGGCAAACATAAGAGAACAAATTAAAACTGAAGTTGAACAGTGCATGAAGATTCAACCAAAACAAATTTCTGAACAGTCTGTACCAGTGATCAAGACAGAAAATAAGTTAACAGAGAAAGTCACTTTGCCTGCAGTAGGGACAGTTCATGTCAAAGCTCCAACCTTTGACGGAAGCACTCACTGGGCAACGTACCTCCGCCAATTTGAAGCTGCTGCATGCGCAAATAATTGGACAGAAAAAGACAAGGCTGTTTCGCTTGTTCTTGCATTAAAAGGACCCGCGGCAGAACTACTACAGAAAGTGCCACCTGACAGCCAGAACACCTATGCCGAGTTGATAAAAGCTCTGGAATTACGGTATGGTGATAAACATTTGCGAGATGTGTACTGCACCCAGTTGAGAGCAAGGCGACAACATTCCGGGGAAAGTCTTCAAGAGTTTGAAGCAAGTATCGACAGACTAATTAGACTGGCCTATCCTGAAGCGCCAGAAGATTTTCGAACGCGTTTTGCGATGCAGACATTTACTGCCAGTGTCCGAGATAACGAACTACAGCAAGTGTTACGAATGGCAAGACACCAGAACAGTGCGGACGCACTGGTACATGCTTTGCAATTTGAGGCCGCCAAATCAGCGTCTGGTTGGACAAGTCATAAAGTGCGCGAGCTAAAAGATCGCGACGGCACAGACGATGAGGAGGAAGAACAAGGAACAGAGACTCGACGGTCGGCGCCACAGAATAAAATAAGAAAGGATGGAAGACTGAAGTGTTATCGATGTGGGAAACCTGGACATCTACAACGAGATTGTCGGGTTAGAATTCAGCAGCAGGGAAACGTGCAATAGTCGGTGCAACGGGGCGTGTGCTGACTAACTGGAGGAACGAAGCCCCTAGAGAATACGCAATTTCTACGCTTCAGAAAAACACCGGGAGCTTGGTAGTTACCGGATTTGTTCAAGAAAGGCCAACCTCGATTACAGTTGACACAGGCGCAACAGTTTCTATTGTGCGCCCCGACGTGGTGAAAGATCTCAAGCCAATCTGGTGCTCTTGCAGCTTGCGAACAGCTACTGGACGGCCTGTAAAAGTGTATGGAAAAGTGGAGATACACCTACGCCTCGGTAGACTTGAGTTTAATCATCAAGTACTTGTTGCAGACATTGTGGATGAAGCAATTCTTGGTGTGGACGTTATGAACACATACGGATTTATAGTCGACTTCAAAAACAATGTCTTGAGAATCGGAGGCGAAGAGGTAATGCTATTAACAATGACGACAGCAGAAAAATCGATGGACGTCATAAACCAAGTGGCCGTAACTGTTCCGCCAAACTCCGAAAAGATCATCATGGTTAGAACTGCGGTAGATACTAGGGGCAATCAGTGCTCTATATTCGAACCCCAGGTAGTCAGCACACCGGGCATACTAATTGCCAGAAGTTTAGTAAAACCTGACGAAACCGGAAATGTACCTATTAGAGTGGCGAATATTTTGGATCAAGCTATCACTTTACAAAGCAATACGCTCCTAGGCAAATTGACTCCTGTGGCCTGGGTAGCCGGAATAACGCAACGAAGACCCAGTTCTTCGGATACTTCTAAATTACCAGAGGAACTGCAAGAATTATTGAACAGATCTTCTAACGACCTCTCAAGTGGTGAGGTAAAAGAACTCGGACAGTTTTTACACGAATTCAAAGATTGTTTTGCAGTTCGGGGACAGTCACTGGGAAGAACCTCTCTTGTGCAACATCGCATCAATACTGGGGACACAACACCGATACGCCAACCTCCTCGAAGGCCTCCATTATCTAAACAAGAGGAGATGTCTCGGTTAGTACAGGACATGTTGACAGAGGGAGTAATTGAACCTTTGTCAAGTGCTTGGTCTTCCCCTGTAGTGCTGGTAGCGAAGAAGGATGGTGGATTGCGTTTCTGCGTAGACTACCGGAGATTAAATGATGTTACAAAGAAAGACTGCTATCCATTACCTCGCGTTGACGATACACTCGACACGTTGTCCGGAGCACAGTGGTTTTCCACACTGGACCTGAAGAGTGGATATTGGCAAGTGGGTCTTCATCCAGAAGACAAGGAAAAGACCGCTTTCTCGACCCCAAGTGGCTTATTCCAATTTAACGTCATGCCATTTGGACTCTGTAATGCACCGGCAACATTTGAGAGATTGATGGACCTGATACTCCGAGGCCTGACGTGGAAAACTTGCCTTGTTTACTTAGACGATGTCATAGTGATCGGGAAGACTTTCGAAGATCATTTGGAAAACCTTAAGGAAGTTCTAACTAGAATTCACGGTGCACAACTGAAGCTGAGCCCGAAGAAGTGTTCTCTATTCCAGAAGGAAGTACAGTATTTGGGCCATCTGGTTTCAGCAGCGGGCGTTAGCATGGATCCTAATAAAGTAGACACCGTAAGAGACTGGCCAGTTCCGAAGAATAAACACGAAGTTCGGAGTTTCCTGGGGTTATGCTCATATTACCGACGTTTTGTGAAAGGCTTCGCTACTATTGCTAAACCACTACATGAGCTAACGGAAAATAAACGAAACTTCCAATGGTCGAGAGAGTGTGAACAAGCATTTAGAACGTTGAAGATTGCATTATGTTCGCAGCCAATTCTCGCTTTTCCAGCTTCCGAAGGGAAGTACATCGTAGACACAGACGCAAGCAATACTGGTCTAGGAGCAGTTTTGTCTCAAGTGCAGAACGGTGAAGAACGAGTAATAGCGTATTACAGCAAGACGCTTTCTAAACCAGAGAGAAATTATTGTGTTACAAGAAGAGAGTTGTTGGCAATTGTCAGAGCTTTGGAGCACTTCCATAAATACCTCTATGGGAGAGAGTTTTCACTACGTACCGACCATGCTGCACTTGCATGGCTCTTGAGATTTAAAAATCCAGAAGGACAGTTGGCAAGGTGGCTCGAACATCTGCAAGAGTACAACTTCAAGGTACAACATCGGCGGGGGCGCCTGCATGGTAATGCAGATGGCTTATCACGAAGACCATGCCCGGAAGACTGCCGACATTGCCACAGAAAGGAAGAACAAAACTCAAGTGAACATGTTCGAGCCATCACTGTAGATTTCCTGGCTGATGGCTGGACAACACAAGACTGTCGACAAGAACAGATGACTGATGAAGACATTGGACCGATCTTGACAGCAAAAGAGGAAGGTCGCCGCCCGGATTGGCAAGATATCTGCCATGGTTCCGAAGTGCTGAAGGGCTACTGGGCACAATTGGGAATCTCTCACCTTAGAAAACGGATTGCTGAAAAGGGCTTGGGAAAGTGCAGATGGACGAGACATGGTCATGCAGTTGATAGTTCCCCGAAGTAAAGTGCAGTCTGTTTTGAAGGAGATGCATGATGGAACATCTGGAGGCCATCTTGGCGTTAACAAAACCCTTGACAAAATACGGAAGCGATTCTATTGGCTTCATCTTCGCCACGACGTAGAGGAATGGGTTCGGACGTGTGAAATATGTGCTGCAAGCAAGGGCCCACAAACCAGAAGCAGGGGAAAAATGAGACAGTATAACGTTGGACAACCTTTCGAGAGAATTGCCATAGACATTGCTGGACCATTCCCAGTTACTGACGATGGAAACCGGTACATCATGGTTGTAGGTGACTACTTTACTAAGTGGGTGGAAGTCTACGCAATTCCAAATCAGGAGGTTACCACTGTGGCAAAGCAGTTAGTTCACAACTTCTGTTGCCGTTATGGAGCCCCTATGGAAATTCATACGGATCAAGGGAGAAATTTCGAATCAGGAGTGTTTAAAGAATTATGCCGTCTACTTGGAATTCGAAAGACCAGGACAACGCCTCTGCATCCTCAGTCGGACGGGATGGTTGAGAGATTCAACAGGACACTTGAGCAGCATCTTTCGAAAGTTGTTGACGAGAACCAAACAGACTGGGACCAACGTATACCACTATTCCTTATGGCGTATAGATCATCAGTACATGACACAACCGGCATGACTCCAGCAAAATTGGTGTTTGGGCGGGAGATTCGTCTTCCTGGGGACTTGATGTTTGGATCACCTGAGACTCAGTCCCAAGAGCCAAAGAACTATTCCTCGCAATTAGAAAACCAACTGCGAGAAATGAATCGCTTGGTAAGAGGACGGCTCAAGATTGCCAGTGATAAAATGAAAACTCGGTATGACATTCGCAGCAATAGTGTGGGTTTCCAAGAAGGAGATCAGGTCTGGTTGTTCAATCCAAAGCGCCGTCGTGGTCGCTCACCTAAGCTTCAGTCTAACTGGGAAGGACCCTACACTGTAAAAAAAAGGATTAACGATGTTGTTTATCGGATTCAACAGGAAGGACAGCGAAAGTTCAAGGTCGTCCACCTAGATCGCCTGGCTAAATACAAATTTAGAGACGCTTTGCCAGTTCGGGACGAACAGGCTTAAGGAGGGGGCAGTGCTACGACAGCGTAGAACAATCTAGGCGTTTATCGAATGTCCCAGAAAGATCTCGACGTAAGCGTGTGGTGTACGTGCTACTAAACGCATGTTGCGAGAAATTTCTCGACTTTGCCAGCCTTCGCTCGGGCGCTCGGACTGTGTCAAGGCCGCAGCAATTACGTAGTTCGCGAGAGATAAGACGCAGTTTGGAAGCTTCTGGTGTGTGTTAGCTAACTTTAAATACATCGCGTCGCGGCCTTAGTTTTTCAGTTCAATGCGAGATTTTTGACTGTGCGGTTCGAGAGTATTAGTGCGATATATTTACAGAGCGGTTCGGGTTATTACGGTGTACGTTCAAGTAGTTATTAGTGAAGTGTTGCGTTTTATATTCGGACGGTATAATTGTAATACAGTTGAGTTTTAATATTAGTGGACATTTTATTGCGTATGAACAATTTCATTTGATTTGTTGTAGACACTGTGTCGTTAATTACGAACTGTTTTACTATAACAATTAAAGGTGTGATTAGTGACTTAATTGGTGTCTTGTACTTATTTTGTTTCCACTGTACCTACGACGATCGAGTAGACCGTCGTAACAATATGTTTGGTTTATGCACGACTCCACCAGCTTTAGATATGTCGCCCACTTTGAGTGTTTTTCAGCTGTAAGTGCTCTGAACATGTTGCCCAATTGTCTGTTAACTCGTTCTGCTAAGTTTGTGCAGGGGTTGCAGATAGCAGTAAACTTTGGCTTAATGTTCAATTCTGTTAATGATGCTGTCCATCGCTGACTCGTGAGCTGGGTCCCATTATCGGTTAGTATTGCTGCTGGTTTTCTGATCTCTTCGCAATAAAGTTTAATATTATTGATGGTTACGGTTGTAGTAGCTTTTCGTAATTTGTATAATTTTACAAACTTGGTGAAATTATCTACCATAATTAGCATATATTTGACTCCGCCCGTAGATGCTGGTAACGGGCCATAATAATCAATACTAACTAATTCTCCTTTGGTTTTGGGTATGACGGGTTGGGTTTCTCCTATCATCCTCTTAAAATAGTCCTTACATTTTTGGCAAGTTTGACATGTTTTAACGATCTGTTGTGTGATTTTGTTGACGGAATTTCCTGTAAAGTATTCCTTAAATAGCTGGTATGTTCGTCGGTTCCCCATGTGGCTATAGGCATGGTGCAGCTCATAAATCATAGCTCGGATTAGGTCCTCTGTCAATATAAGCTTCCACATTCCCTTTTCCTTTCTGTAGAGTTTATTATTGTGCCAAGCGCATCTTTCGGCGATTTTGTGGTTCTTACCTGCTAGCAGGGTGTCAATAATTTGTTTTAACTTTGTGTCTGCTAGTTGGTACTGTTTGATGTTCTTCAATTTCTCCTTTGCCTGCTTGCTGAACCTGATGGTTACATGGCTTATTTCTAATTCTTCTGTGTGGTCTATTAATTGCTCATCGTACATGTCCTCAGGGTGTCTGCTAAGGATATCTGCAACGATGTTGTCTCGCCCTTTACAATGAATTATATCAAAGTCATATTCTTGTATTGCAAGAATCCATCGAGTGATACATGAATTATTCAAATGGCATTTTTTAATGAAAATTAAGGCCTTATTATCTGTAATTATGGTTAAAGGTTTTCCCAATACATAAGTCTGAAACTTCTGCAGACAATGCACTACACTTAACAGTTCTAGTTCTGTGGTAAAATAATTTAGCTCGGCGCCTCGTAACACACGACTGGTGAATGCGACTACGCCGATTTCATTATTGTCGTCCAGTTGGTACAGTTGTCCTCCCAGTGCATAACGACTTGCGTCCGTTTGTAGGTAGAATCGCCTATTTGGGTCCGGATGTTTAAGAATGACCGTTTTGATAAACAATTCCTTAACTCTCTCGAAGTGTTGGTCCATCTCCTTGGTCCATTTGAATGTAGAATTCTTCTTTAATAAATTGAGCAGCGGTTGCGTGGCTTCGGCATACTTATTCGTAAATCTATTGTAGAAATTAGTTAGTCCTAAAAACCCCTTGAGTTGTTTCTGGTTCTTGGGTCTTCGGAATTCCTGAATTGCCCTCACTTTATCTGGTGCAGCTGAAATACCTTGCGTTGTCAGATAATACCCTAGATAATTGATCTCCTTACGGAATAATTGTGACTTATTAAAATTTACTGTTAGGTTTGCTTGCTTCAAGTCACGAAATAATAGTTTTAAATGCTGTAAGTGTTCTTCTACGCTGTTCGATATACACAAACAATCATCCACATATAAGATGGTAAAATTTTTTACTTCATCGGATAGTACTAGATCTAATCTGCGGGTCAGGCTAGCGAGACTAGTTTTCAGGCCAAATGGCGTCACGGTATATCGATAACATTTCCCTTCATAAATTTCCCTGTGTAATCTCGACACTCCTGGTGCAACGGAATCTGCCAAAAGGAACTCCGAAGATCAATGGTTGACATTACCTTCATATTCCCACATTTGGTTGTAACTTTTTTATTTTTTGGTAAAATTATTTATTCAAATTAAGTTAACACTCCCACTTACCTTACGACTTGGATCTGGCCGGATCGCGTAGTGTAAGGAAACCCATTTCGTTCGACGAACTCTGACGATACACATAACGAAATAAGGCATTGAAAGAATGTAACTCTCAATTGAGTGGAAGAGAAATCATATTTTATTATTGAAATGTTCTTATAATATTCAGAAATATTGAAAAGTTGAGTCTTCTTATTACATGTTGTGCAATTGTTTTATCTTACATACTATAGCTTACCTTATGTTTCACCAGACACAAACGCAAATATAAACACAAAAATACACAAAAGCCGCCCAGCTTTGCCACACACACATTCATGCCTTATTTATAACACCCTTAACATTTTGAATTATAAATTCCCCATGTCCACCACGCGGTCATCCCGCCCGTACACAGTCCTCGTTCACGTGCCCGGAAAAGAAACTATTAGTTCACTTGGATTTACTGATTACTGTTAGTATTCCATTTGCGCACTGTTGGTTAATATTTCAGATTTTAACTGTGAGGTCGGCCGATGTAATTATATTTTGTAATATAAAATTTTAACCAGACCGCAAGCGGTCGGTAGGTGAGACGCACTGGGCAGAAGTTGGTTCTCTGTTCCCTCTCCACAGTTTTCAACACTGGAACTCACTGCCTTGGGCGTCGTCGCCGAAGCTTCAGCCCATGCCATGCATGTAGTTTTTTTAAGTCAATGCCGCATATGATCTTCTGTAGGCATTGGCTGACGTCATTTAAGTGGGCTTGGTCTAAACGACACTTCCGTAGTGAACCCAACGGAACGATGAAAATTTCACTATATGGCCATCTTACTTTTTTGCCAACGCTTGGGTAGGCGCCCATGCTTGGTGTGCGCATGGGAGCGCAATGCCACACTCTCGCATAGTTCTTGGAAATTTGTGGAGGTGAATTCTTTGCTCGTTGCGTTGCACAATGGAAATTGCGTATCGCCTTTGTCTCAACCAATCTTGCTCAACACCGTTCTGTTAACACGTGGTCCATTATAAATGAAATGAATTCGGTTGCACAATGATTTTATGAAAAGTCCGCCCAAAATGAAATACATAAAAATACATATGCCCCTAACTGTTAAAAATAAAAACACCCAAAAATGACCCGCTACATGGTTAACATTTCGTTGATAGGAATGGCGCTTTCGAAATCAGGAATTGTTACCAAATTAAGTTTGCGAGCGTCCAAACATAATCTCACCGTCTGGTCCTTTTTTATTACTGTAACCATCGGGTTAATGTATGGACTTTGTGCTCTTTCAATGATGCCATGCGCTTCCATCTTCTTAATCTCCGCTCTTACCGCATTTTGATATTTCATTGGGACTGGCCAACCTTTCTGACAATACGGTGTTTGGTCAGTTACCTCGAATCTGTGGTGATATGCTGTAATTCTTCCTGGTGTATCCCGAAAAACTATCTTGTTATCCTCCAATATTCTTTGTAGTTCACTCCTTTCTCCCTCTGTGATGTCTTCGATATCTTGCACCTTTTTATTAATTGATTCTTCAATCTCCTCCTCTGATGCTGAGAGTTCCACCTGTAATATTTCTGCTGTAGTCGCTTCTTCATGGGTATGATCTCCCTGAATTCTTATCTAAATATCACTATAATATTGACGACTCAGAACTATCAATATTATAGTGATATTTAGTTAAGTAACGGACACGTCATGGACAACGAAATCCAAGAATTGAATTCTTATCTGTTTGTTACTCAGGTCAATCACACATCCATTCTCTGCTAACAGTTCAACCCCCAGTATGCACTCTCTGATCAGTTCAGGTACAACTATGAAAATGCTGTCAAATTTTAACTCTCCAATTTGAACGGTCAACAGTACTTGTTGTGTGATTCTTTTTGATTTGTTGCCCGTTGCTCCCTTGAGTACGGTGTTGGACAGCTTTAAAATTTCTATTCTGCCTAAATCCTTTTTATAATTGCTGAACCAGCGTTCCGAGATAGCATTAACTTGGCTTCCCGTGTCTACCAATGCATTAGTCGGCATGCCGTTCCACATGATCTTGATTTCTGGAAGTTTGTTGTTTCTTAAAATTACATCTATATTATCAGCTACCATTAATTCATCCCTTAAATCTAAAAATGTAGTGTTCACATACTTAGTATTACCGCTTAGATCTAATTCGTATTTACAAATCTTGTTTAGTTTTTTGGCAGCGTGACAACAGCTTTATTATTATTGGTTCCACTTGTCGATGGGATTGCAGTTGTCTCTGTTTTAAACTGGTTTTGACGCTTGGGATACCTGACATAGGGCTGTCGATCCTCAATACCTTTTTCTTTGTTCAGTCCGTGTTCAAAAGTCTTTTCTCTCTCTTCCTCCGTACGTGGCCAATGTTTGTGTTCCCTTCTACCATCAAAGTGTCCCCGGTTCGTTGAGCTAGAGTCATTCCGTATACTCATAAATTCCAACAGTACCTGCTCGAACTCATTTATCGTACTCACGCCACGGGTAATGATAGCGACCTCAATTTCATGTGGATAGTGCCTTACAATTTTTCTTATCAAGTGCCTATCCGATATTGGAGGGATTAGTTGTCGGTTCTCCAGTAGCTTTCTTTCCAAATATTGAATCATACTCGTTTCGTTTTCTGGGTGGTACTTCCTGAACTCCAGTTGATCTCTCACGCGTTCTTGGATCACGAGGTTCCAATACTTGTTGATAAATGCTTCTGTGAATCACACGAAATTGTTTATACTATCCTTCACCAACCTCCACCAGATTGCGGCCTCTCCTTCGAGATGTCTTGCTATCCATGTGATATTACTGCTATCTTGATAGTATTCTTGGTAGATTTCAGTTAATTCTTTGATGAACTCCATAAAAAAATCGCTGGTCCCATTATATTTTATTTCTTTGATTTGTTCCTGAGTAATGCTTCGGGTTATTGGTGAAGCGTTTACTAATGCTATTTTTGTTCGAACGTCACTTTGTATCTGCTGTAATTTAAGGTTAGTTTTGCCCGAATTATTATCGATTTTTGTTTCTAATTCTTTTAATTTCTCGGCTTCTAATTTATGTACCGCGAAACTCTCGTCACTACGCTTACTATTCGCAATTCATTTCTTGTTAATTAGCTTAATATCATTGCTATGCTTTTCATCGCTTTCTTTAATTAGTTTTTCTGTATCGTTAAACCTATTATTAATTCCATCATTAATACTATTAATTTCATCCCTAATAATAATATTAGTCTCTAATCTAAATTGTTTGAGAACTTCTTGGTTTTCTCTTATGAAGTCGTTAAGTTGTGCAGCTACCTCGTCTTTTATGATTTGACTTTGTTGCGTCATCTGTAGTGCTAGCTGTTGTATCTGTTTTGCCAGTTGTTCTTGGATTTGTTTAGATGTTTGTGCCTGTTGTAACGATTGTTCTTGCATTTGGCTTGCTATTTGTTGTAGTATTGCACGTATATCGATTTCTTTGGGTGTCTCTGGTACTGTCTGTTGTGTCTGTCCCCTTCTAATCTCTTTCAGTGTTTCTGGTGTTATCTGTTTGTGATGGTACAATCATGGTACATTTTATAATTACCTAAAATATGGTAAAGAGATCATAAATATTGTATTTTCCTATTTTTTGACATACCCAACCCAACCTCAAACACCCGATATAGAATTTACAGTGAGTGGACTATATTACAGTATTTGCCAGGATTTGAACTAATTCATGACAAAAAACGGTGTCACATCACAAAAACAGTGTGCAGTTATTGAGATAAGCAGAGCCAAGCCTTCGTTACGTCAGAGGCGGAGAATGTGTTGACAGCAACCAAACTGCGATGTCAACACGTTAGACAAAGAAAATGTGACGTCAATACACCCCACTTCCGCAGATTTCAACCAGAAATTGCCGTCATTCTGTTGCAACAACTGATCAGCACCGGCCGGTTGCACATTCACTTACGAGTGAATTTTAACTTTTTAGACCACTGTAGGTGGTTAATAAACAGTATAATATCTACAATCAAGATGTATTAAGGAGAGTTATAGTTCGGTTTGGTGTAGGCGTCCTCGACCGATTAAATCGTCCGTACAAGATCGACGTATAGAATCGGTCCCACGACGGTGGGTTACGTGGGTTGACATAAAGTCCCGTCAAGCGCCGTAAAAATACACCGATTGTGCCGATATACGAACGAGACTAGCAGTGCGAGGAAGCCAACACGAAATTGGTGAGAACGTTCTTTTTACATTTTCAATCCTTTGGAAATAATACAAAATTTTAAATCAAGTATTTAAAAAATCATGTAATTTTTCATTATATTTAAAAGGAGCTCCACTATGCATAAATTTGTACCATGAGAATGAGAGGGTGAGTGGTTGTGTGCGTGCGTAATTATTTCTAAGTGCTGGGTTGAGCAATACCTATAACTATATATATATATCTTTGTTGAAAATATGAAAGTTAATTTGAATAAATAATTAATGCATGTATTAATGCAGCGAATATTCTTTGTATAATGTAATTTCATGTGGACAACGCCCATGGCGCAATATATCGATCAAAGACCTATGTCTATGTAATACTTTATACTCAATGTTTACTCTTAATAAATACTTTTATATGTTATTTGATGTGTCTTTATTTCAGGTAATTGGTTACACTAAACTGGTACGTGTTAACACGAATTTCTGGCCCTAACAATAAATTTCGATCAGGTTGCTTTATAACAAACATGGCGCCCGAAACTTATTATTTACGTATAGACAAAATTTATATTTTCAACCTGAGTAATAAAACAATAAATGTAAGTGATTACATTTGGCTCCCGAATAGCAGGGACTAATTGATTACATGTTGTGTTTCTGTTTCTCCGTTGTCTTGTCCCCGCGTCTCTGAATCTTGATTATCCATGGTAATTTGTGCAAGTGTCTTAGGATATCCTAACTGGTTGTTAACATCAAATTCCATTTCACTATTGTGAATTGTTGCTGTTTCTGTGTTCATGTTGTTTAACTTGTTTGTGTTGTGGTGTATGTGCTTGTTTTTCCTACTTCTACTTTGCGTAATCATACAATGTTTCACTTATCTAATCTATATTCCTTACTCTCTACTTTTCTTATTCTATTCGTAACTCAACACAGTTTGCCAAGCTTCTAAATCAAGCCTTACGAGTGGGCGCCAAATATTACCTTCGCGTAGGATTTTGGTTTTTATAAGCTCCAAAGTCTTGGGAACCAAAATACTACACCACACAAAGCAAGACTAAATATTGAATATTCATTAATATTAATTTGTTCGTTGTATGGTCAATGTCTACAACTAAACTCTCAAAACAAGGGTTATTCCTAAATATTGTAACGTCTCGCGGTAATAACTTCTCTCAGAGCCTTTTATGTACTATCGTTAATTTGTTAAGCTTTCCTAATTAAGCACCACGTTGGTACGTCATCTTGTAACGTCTCGCGGTTAATCTCTAAGAGTCTAAATAGTACTTTACTTAATTAAATCTAAGTTTTATTTGCCCTTCGAAAATCTCGCTTTAATGAGAGTCACGGTAATTGTTTAATGAAATAATATTTTATTAAACCCACTGTTGGGTTCGCCAATCTTGTAACGTCTCGCGGTTAATGATCGGATAGTATCGTTAGATCTTATCGTCACTCTTGCGATCGTCACAGAATTCGTTATATTTTATGTTTACAGTTCCAAAAAAATGAAATCGAGGGTGTGTGATTTGGGAGAATTCAATGAAGTTGTTTGACTGTAGTTAGGAGAGAGAGTGCAAAAAGTATTATCCTCTTGGCATACAATTACTTAATTTAAATTTCTCCGCTCACAAAACCAGCTGATTTTGACGTTTACAAACAAATTGGAGGTTAAATTAACACCAATTGTCTGTAATATTTTCTGGTTGTTCGTACTCTTCTTTGTCTCCTGACGATCTGTAAACAACTACCCTCTACTGAAAATAATACACATTTTATTCAAATAACAAAGTATTCATGGTATTTATTTAATAAATACAATGTTTTTTATCTTCTCCCAATACAGAAAGTTATAATCGATTCTTCCTTTCAACACAACATTAGTTCGATCTTATTTGGTAAACATAGAAAGTATAACAAATATTTTTATCCTTTATAAAATATAAAACAATAAAGAATTAATTTATTAATTTCCCAGGGTTATTTGTAAGTTCTTTGTGCTATGAGACGGTCAGAAATGAATAATTTAATACCAAGCTTTACATAAAAAACTAGATTAGGCCTATATTTGTTTTTCTTTAGTATGTAGTTCCGGGTTTATCCGCCAGATCGCAGGTTACGTTCCTTCGCTATACACAAAAACTATTTAATGGTGACTAGAAATTCACAGAGATTCGTTATGATGATTTTTTGGTTAACGAAAATAATAAAGTTTGTTTTCACCTCTTTTCCTGAAGTGTTTAAGGATATGGTGCTGTTTCTAGTGTTATTAAGTTATAGTTGAGATGTAATTTAGTTAAATTTACTAGGATACGATCTCACCCAAATCTCGAAGTGCTGGACACTAGGCCTGGAACTAGTCGTTAAATTTTCTCAAATTTTCGTCAAATAAAGGGCGTGGATGGTGCTACTTGAAGAAGTTCTAATAGAAGGTGTACATCTCTCATCAATTTTTATTAAATTTCGCACTGGTTATTCCAAAAGTATTCATAAATTTTCAAATTTTAAATAGGCATTACACTTTTTTTCAAACGTTCACTTCCCAATCATTTTAACAATTAAATTCAAATCTTGTTAGTTGGTTACTCATAGTAACCAAGATTTTTTATGGTTTTTTTATTGGTGAATCTATATACTTTTGAGTATATAGGCTATTATTAATTATTATAAAGTTATTTCTTCTTTATAGAAAAATAATCCTTTTTAAATTTTGTTTATAATCCAATTTAATTTATCTAAGGTTTTTCTTTCTATTTTCTCTTAAGCTTATACATAGGTCTTTAATATTTTAATTTCCTTCAATTGTATTTATTTATTATATATTATTTACTTAAAGTATCCTTACTCTAAACTATTTTCCTAGGCCATCTTGCTCACATAGTATTATTTTATATTATTATTATTTTATACCTAACCCTGGGTTACCTTATCTTTAAACACAATTATTACATTAAACACAAAAATTATACCTAGGTACAAGACCTTTGTGGCCTACACAATACAAATTATACAAAAAAAAAAAAAAAAAATCCAAAATTTGTCAGCAGCAATATAGTCCACTGCTACAATTGATTGTTTTTCCATCTACAGTATAAACCTGTGAGATGCTCTTTTTTAACAATTTACCCTCTCACTATGTACACTATATCTCACTTTGTACACTATATGTCACTTTGTTATTGTTTACAGTGTTCTGTAGTACAAAGTATTCTATAGCTAGGTACATAATACCCATTTCTGACCTTTAGAGTGGGGTGATTGTGTTATCATATTTGGGCATGGGTTATGTAACGTTACAAAATATATATATATATATATATTGTACAATATATATATAATTGTTGATATTCAACTATTGAATTTAGCTCTTACTTTGGGGTAGCGACTCTTATAATCAATCTCAGGGTTTAATAATTAATAAAACAAATATTATAGTAGATCTATAGATACGTAGATATTGAGTGTGTAAGTGTGTGATTGTGATTGATTGCAGATACGCTCCGGTATCCACAACAATACTGTATAGTAAAATTTCCAAAAATGTAATTATTATTAGCGGTTTGATTGTTATTAATAATCGTGTGGGTATTGCCGTTTAAATCTTTTAATTTAAAAGGTATTTTCGCACTCTGCTGATCACCTCCCCACTTACCATATGTGGATATTACTGTTCTGTTGGGTGACTGCTTCAGCTGTAACATACACTCTACACATACAAGGGGATATTCTATTTGAATATCATACGTGATGAGCATGCACAATAAAATAAAATAAAAACTGAATTATGATTTGAATTATAAAGAATATTCAAATTCTGCCGCCACCTTTTGATAGAACTAACTATTAAAACTAAACTATTTTAATTTTGAAATTAAACACTTTTTCCACTGGTAAAAAAAAAATTGAGGTTTATTAACAGTTTTGGAATGCTATTAAATCTTTTAAAATCAACAATCAATCACTAATAGTTTTACAGAAAAATAATTATTATGAACAATTTTAAAAAGAAACTCTTCTTAACCTCAAGGCTGGTAACACTGTAGGTTAATACAATAATTTTTATTTAGAGAGGTTATGTCCTCTTCTTTACATAGTTGAATTACCAAGTTCGTGTGATCTTTGAAGTGACATGATGCCAGATACAAGATGTTGTGTTTTATAACAATATTTAATAAAGAATTAATAGAAAACAAACAAACAAATATTAAAATTGAAAGTCGGTACCATATAATCGATAACTATCGTATTATCGTACGCGGGATCCAGTACACAGTAGTTACTTTAATAAACACGTGCGTTGATTTGCACTGCTAAAAATTACTATTATTATTTAATAGTTGACTATAGAAATTATTTACTGACAAGAGAAAAAGTTTATAATAAAAAAAACTCTTGTGATAGCTTTCATTTGGTTTGTATTATTTGAGAACAGACTTATGAAAAAAAAAAAAAAAGGTGACAAGTTGTTGTTATTATTTCTAGGTTAGCTAATAACGTAAGTAGTTATTAGGGTTAAATATATTATTCACTGATTTCTTATTAATCTAAACATATATATACTATTCATAATACTTCTGATGCGTAACTATCAGTTAATTTGAATGATTTTTTCGCAAAAAATAAAAATATTTATTTTCATTAGTCAAATCAAAAACGACATGAGTCAATTGAGCGACTATTGCGACACTCATATTTTGTAATATTTAAATTAATCTTGACTCTTTTAATTATGATAAATAGTAAAAACATTTATTTCTTAAGTTAATAAATGCGAAATAATTCCTTCATTAATTCTGATAACTTTCATCAGAATTGCTACACTTCGATACTACTGATTAGAATAGTATCCAAACAATCATTTACAGAAATTATTATTTCTGTTTTATTTCTTAAATAATGAAAATATAGTACTCCCTGGTTTTTTATCAACACAAAACACGAAAATACGACCGATATTATACACTGGTCGTATTTTATTATTATATTCACTCCGCACTGTACACTCGTTAATTGTTTGTTATGTGTAGGTTAGGCGTGTGTAGTATGACTCATGTATATTGTGTCGCGCACAATTCAAATAAAACTTCTTCATCGATTTTGTCCGTCAAATTATGCGTGTTGACTCCTTGATGATTGAAAGATGACTGTGACGCTTCTCCTAAGCGTCTCTGGCTTGTCTGCCGGTTTTCATTCATTTGATTGGTTCAATTCTTCGAACTCTCCGACCCAAAACACCTTAATTTAGTAAAACTTTTAATTTATTACCAATTTCGTATATGGGTTGGAGACTAAAGTGACGTAAACGCCGATGCACAAAATGATTAAAAGTTTATAATCGTTATAACTTTATTATTAGTTGTCATATCGTTGAATGGTTGGTGTCAATAAATCGCGGACATCCTGGGCTTTAAATAAAGTCCAAACAAGAATGAAATCCGTCCATTATTAATTCACTACAACGATTTCACAAATTTGTATGGTGAATCTTAAAATTAATAAGTTTATTTCACCAAATCTTATCTAATTACACAATAACACTTCTGATTAAACGTTTTGAGTCCATTTCTCAATTGCTTAATACAAAAATTTGGGATTAATTATTATTCAAACAATGTTTGATAATGGCGTCTCAAGCGTCCATATTCGATTATTTATAATCGCCCTTAATACTATTATTCCTTATCTAATGACATTTGTTTTGTATTCTAATAATAATAAAAATGTTTATTCACATTGGTTTACACTTTAGTATATGCACAATGTTGTGTTTCATATACTAGTAGTCTTATCTAACTACCTTCTGATCTCTTTTCTTTAAATTGTCACTTTGTTTTTGTTTTTCTACATAAGGTACATAATGTTGAAAATGCAAATAGTGTACCACTATAGTACCTAGTTCATTTAATATATTTGTTAGCTTTTAGCTATCTGAAAACCCTTCAATTCCTAGTATTGTGTTTGTTTTCATCAGGTCATGACATGGCAGTCAGTTATTTTTTAATAAATCAATAACTAAATTGTTATTATTACATTTGACATAGATTCTCAAAGTAGTATCAGATATCCTTCTGATTACTGATAACATTTTTATTTACCTTTGAACAAGTTTGGATGGTGCATTTTGTTTAAATAACTTGCTACATATTGTTTGTTTACATTCTGATTCCACCATCATGGTCATTTAGTTTTCAATAATTTGTCTATAAAATTACTATTCTTATGCTTATGGTCTGTTCTCATATTAGTATTAGATGTTCTTCTAACTACTGGTAACACTTTCATTAATCTCTGTGTAAGTTTTAATAAGGTATTTTGCTTAATTAGTTTGTTACATTGCCTTTGCTTACATCTGGCTATTCATTCATAGTCAGTTAGTTTACAATATTTTGATCATAACACTATTTTTATTACACTTATAATCTGTTCTCATAGTAGTACCAGATGTTTTTCTAACTACTGGTAATACTTTCAGTGATCTTTGTACAAGTTTTAATAATGTATTTTGCTTAACTAATTTGTTACATTGGGTTCCCTTTCATCTAGCTTTGTGCTATCATTTTTAATCTGCTTTATGTGCAGTGTATTTCAATATAAGACATTATTTATTAGCGTGCATCATTATTTATAATGAATCTTTGATTGAAACAATTGTTGATGGTTGTTTGGTTTAATTAACATACGTGATTTTTTGTGTTTTATAGGTGCATTTCCTATGGGGTTATGTATCAATGTACAACATATTCTTATGCAGCATTTGCTACTACTATTATGGCTTCATTATGGTATTCTATTACAATGGTTTAATTGTTGATTATTACACATGTTTACACTATTTCTTCTAAACAATAATACAAATATTCTTGAACTAATGATAATACATTTCTTGTTATGGTTTGTACCTAATTTCTGTTACATTGTTGTTTGATACTTAACAAACTAATTTGTTTGTTATTATTTTTTCTGGCCTTCCTTTATATTGTATTCTGTTTTGCCGTGGCATTCAGTTACATTTCTTTTAAAATTCACAAAGTTTTTTATTATCAGGTTCTATGAACAATGACATTACTGTTCTATCTTACATTTCTTGGTGGTCTTATGATTATCTATTTGGATTACAATCTTCATTAAATTAGTCACACTAACTGTCTGTGTATTTTGGACTATTTAATCTCTGATGGTTCCACTATAAAGGTAACACATTTTCTTCTGCTATAAACCTTATCACTTGAATTGTCTGTGGGGTTTATTAGGTTAAAATTGGTTAACTGGTCACAGGTTCTCGCACTTACATTAAGTATTCACTATTACTGTTTGTGATTTCTTAAATATGTTAAACACTGTTTCTTCATAGTTGACAATCGCTATTCTTCTGGTTACTAGTATTGTCTCTAGTATACTTGGTGAATGGTGATTTCTTGTATTGTCTATCCATTATCTTCTCTCTTCATGTCATGTTTCCTTGTCCTTCTTCTGCCTTTCTTCTTTAGGTTTAAACGTCTTCTTCAATATTTCCATTGTAGTAGTCGTTGTTCCATAATATTTATATTTGTAAATATATTGGTTTGTCTGCCTTCATTGTGGTTGCTCGTGAGTTGTCTCTTCTTTTTATTTTATATAGTCATTTTATTGGTTCCCCTCACTGTTGGAATCCTGTCTTCTTCTTTTACACTTTGATATAGTCATTTTATCGTTTTGTTGGTTCCCCTCACTGTTGGAATCCTGTTGTTTTCTTCTTCCTTGTATTGTTTTGTTGGTTCCCCTCACTGTTGGAATCTATTGGGCCTGGTTTCTAACATTTTATATTGGCTCATGGTCATTTTCCTTCTTTCTTTTGTGTACGATGCTGCTATGTTACACTTCCTTCTTCTTCATTGGAATTTTACACTAATATATCTGTAGATACACACTTTTTGTTCACATAATTTTACTTACTTAGAAATATTTTCATGCTTTCCCGTCACTAGACGTAATAATTGCTTACTTTATGTAACTACCAAATTTGGTAACGTTACAATATAATTATGACAAATTATACATTTAATGATTTTCTTGAATTCAATGATTACATTACTATATCAATATTATAACATTGCCAAACCCTGATCACATTTGATATTAAAAAGTATGTAAAAAATGCCAAGAAACAATATATTTTGATAGATAAATGATAACGAGAATGAAAGTAGTAAATATAATCAATAGTGAAGGAGGAAGAATACAACCAAAGGTGGTCACAAAACAAGAAAATACGAACTAGACTGACAGACAACTGACATTGACCCAACCCCAGAGATTGGCCAGATATTAACCAAAGTAAGACGAGACAAGAAGACAGTGAAGAAAAAAAGAAAAAAAAGAAAAAATTACATGGCCATAACAATTAACTCACAAGATTGTTTTAAAAGAGCATAATTTTTTATTATTGTTAATAATTTGTTTAAATTTTTATTAGTGGTAACTTGTAAATGACAGTATCTCAGCAATTGTTATACATAAAAAAACCATGTGTAGATAGGATTGTATGTATATCCTTATCTATAGGTGATGTGTCAGCTGTTATGTTTAAAATTACACTCATACAGACAGGGAATAGAAATGTGTGCGTGGTTCAATCAGAGAACAAATTGTATAGTCTACTATATACTTTGGAACTTTTACTAGGATTATTTCAGCAGTATGTATGTTATCTCAGCATTATGTATTTGAAAGTATAAGGTTTTGGAGAGTTTATTTATTCGCTAATATTATTGCTGTTGCTACAGATGTAGTAGGTTTCAATTAACACAATATATTTTAACATTATTAAATTGTTGTTATTATTACTAATTATGACATTTCAGACCAATTTTTATCACTTTAATGACAATATATACAAAGTTATGTTTTATTTGAAAGATGTATTTACAATACCATGTTGTTTGCATATTATAAAATGATATGTGACAGTCTGAAGTTAACAAAAGAGACATGAACTCATTAGATACAAAAACTTTGTAATAATAGTGAGATCGTGAGAAATATAAGGGTAATTAGAGATAGGTAGGGAGTGACAAAGATGAACAGTGAAGTGATAAGTGTAATAAAATAAACAGCATATAATCTTAAGAAAAAAGAGTTAAACAAGTGTGACAAACCCAAAACATAAGCACATGTTAAATGAGCAATTAAGTTAAGTATATTAGACTGAAAGACACAGAATAATTGTGAATGTAAAAAAAAAAAAAACAGAAAAAATATTATCTCAGTATAAAAATCACCAGGGTGATTACTGTTATAAAAGAGATGGTGTAGGTATAACACTCACCAAATTTGTTCATTTGTTAATTTAAAGAAAGAAGTTATTGGCTTAATGTTTAAGGCAATAATTACCAGAAGAAATAGTTTTACAGTAATATGTTAGTATGTTTTAAGTAAGTAAGGAATTTATAAAGAAAATAATAGCAATACCTTTATAAGAAATAATAGGCAAATTATATTAATTATGTGTAACGAAAGGGAACATGGCAGAATTATATTAAAACTTAGAAATAAGTAAATTATGTATTAACATAGTATTATCAATTTTGGACTAAAACATTAATACATGACTTAGACCAATCTTGTAAGATATCAAACTAATCTTTGAAAGAAAATAGAAACATCTACGTAAAGATTACAACCATTGAAATTTTCCCCAAGTAAATATAGCCATTATAAAATATTTATTCAAATTAAACAAAAAATTCAAAGTTTGATAATGTGTTTATTTTGAGATCAACCAGGTAGAATAATTACGTTACCATGGAAACTGTGGAGTAACAAGAAAAAATACCGTTAGATTTTTTTACTGAATGCATGACGCTTTAATGGTATAGACGCTAATTTTCGAGTGACCAAAAATTGTCAATTAAAACATAGCAAATATCAGAAAAAGTTACTACTAAGTGTATACCAAGACATAAGACAAGGACTGGAATCATATTATTGAAGTTGAGGCCAAATTAACGAAAAAAGAAAATAAATTACTACCAATTAAACTGGAAAAGATGCCTGATGTCCTGAACCCAGCAAATTAAAGAAGATTATAGTATAACCCATGAATAACAGATCGTATGAATTCGCCATAACTACGGAAGTGATAAGTACCTCTTAAATTACCCAAAATATATAAATAAACTCACGTTAATTATCTCACTAAAGGTCGAAATCTCACTGAACTGAAATTAATTACTTTCAGAGATTAAAAAGAATACTAAGTCACTGACAATTTATAAACTAACCAATATAAACTGTTGTTAATGATCCATAACTTGTAAACACTTTTACTACACTGCGCTAAACAAATTATACCTACACAATATGTTAGTTAAGTTTACTTGATGTAAGGGTGTGTATTTTTATTGTTTTTAAACATTTGTAATCCTTTGAACGTAACCTCAAGAACCTATGACAAACCAACATTAATAACTTGTATACAATTTTCAACAGACGCCATCATTAAACGTCTGATTATCAATTCAAATATCGATTGTCAAACCCTGTAATTGTCTCATATAAACAACCGGAGCATTTGTATTAGAATAATTTGTATTAAATGAATAACAATCACTAATAAAAAATGTGTAAGTATTGAGTGTAACCACGGTGTTATAATTTCATTAGGAGGTGCACAATATTTTATGTACATTTCAGCAGACGACTAACGATTTACACAGCACACACAACGAATTGCTGAATGCTACAGTTGGCCTAGGCGGGCGGAAATATTTGAATTATTCAAACCGCCTGAGCTGCGCTGGTCATACACCTTTGAATTTTATTTTAATTGTTTTAAGAAAACAATTTGGCGCCACTGGGATTTTCTCACCCCTAGTGAACATCAAGACCTGGTTATTCGTACGTTCGCAACGGACGAAATCTGCGGAAGTTGCACGCAGTTGAACTACGGATCGAGAAGACACGTTACACCCATTACACACAAATTGTACATTATCCACATTTTGCAGAATAAAACGGTAGCCGTTCACACGAAATAGATACAAAGTGGCGTGCCAACTAGTAGGGCTAGAATAATAAAGAAATTACACAATTAAACCCTATAAATTCTAGCGGCGATTACGAAAGGTTACAATATGCACACCAGAGGAGTGTCGAAAAAATTGGCAAAGGAGAAGGAGATGGAAGAAAACAGAGGGGAAGAAGAGGAAGGAACACCGATTGAAGAAGTGGAGACAATAATAACCACAACAGAACCAAGCCAAGACGAAGAAACGGAACTACAGGCGGGCGACCAGGGAGAATTTAGAGGAGACCCGAACATACTAAAATTAATGGAAATGATGAATAATAATTTGAAGGAGATGAACAATAAATTCGACAAGAATGAAGAGAGTTTGAAGGAGATGAACAATAAATTCGACAAGAATGAAGAGAGTTTGAAGGAGATGAACAATAAATTCGACAAGAATGAAGAGAGTTTGAAGGAGATGAACAATAAATTCGACAAGAATGAAGAGAGTTTGAAGGAGATGACCAATAAATTTGATGGAATGAAGAAAGAAACAAACGAAAATTTTAAAAAACAGGAGGACAATTTTCAGAAACAGAAGGAAGAATTGAGACAAACCATTAACAAGAATAATGAAATATTACAACAACGATTGATGGAGGAAATTCAGCAAAGAAATGAAGATTTGAAGGAAGAATTGAAGGAACAGCTGAAGGAGGACCACGAGAAAAATAAAGAAGAAATGAAGCTACAGATGGCACACCAATTAATGGAGTACCGAGAAGAAGCAAAACAGCAGGTTACGGAAATCAACGACAAATTAGAGGAAACGTTGGAGAAGCTAGAGAAGACCAACGAAAATGTTTCTGGAGTCCGCAAGGAAGTACTCGATAAAATGAACCGTCTCGAAGGAGAAAATAAGAGAAGAATTGAGGAAGGTCATGAAGAAACAGTCAGAAGATGTACCCAGATAGACCAGGACATACACCAAGTCCGGGAAGAAAACCAGAAAGAGGTAGCAGCTGTACGAACAGACTTGGGATAACGAATGGAAGGAGTTTACAGTAACTTAAATAAAGTAGATAGCAAAGTAGACAAAAACCAACAGAGGATTGACGAAATGCGCAGAATAGAAGAGTCATTACGGGAAGAAGTGGATGCCTGGCGTGACCGACCATGTAATAATAATCATGTCATGAACACAGACAACAGAGATACTATTAATTTCCGTAATTATAAAAGAAACCCTATTGAATTCTTGAAGAGGGTAGAAGAGTTAATCATCAAGAATCGAGAGACTCGATGGACTACAATAAGAGGGATGTTGGACGAAATGTTCAAGGAGACATACGACAACTGGTGGACTGCCACTCGACCAGACATCCAAAACCTTCAAGACTTTAAGACTCAGTTCAAGGCTAAATACTGGTCTGAGTCAACTCAGAATATGGTCCGCAATAACCTGAGCAATGGAAGGTATGAAAACCAGAATGGACAATCCCTTACCTCCTACTTCTTGGGAAAAATCTGCATGGCCAGGAATTTGGAGCCACGTATACCTGAAGAGTGTCTGGTAATACAGTTATCTTACCACTACGACGACGCCATCCAAAAGGCACGGATGTACAGCCAGGTAAAGACCATCCAAGATAAGGCTAGCTTACTGGAAAGCTATGAACATGAGTGGCAGTACAGGAAAAATAGAGGGTACAGTTTCAGAAATAATAGAACCAATGAGGGACAATTGTCACAGAATCAACAGGGAGATAATAAGCCACCGGTAAATAACCCTAACAATTACCAAGGGAACACACGGGGCAATAACGCGCCCAGAAATTTTAACAGAAGTGGAAACCATAATAATAACAACTTCAGGAACAACCACAGGGGTAATTTCCCGTCGAATGGTTACAACAACAATTATCGCCCTGGAAACAACAGTAATCAGAACAATAATCCAGGATACCGGCCACAGGTAAATTACATAAGGGGACAAAGACAAAGGAGCCCAAGAAGAAACTATCCCTCATCTAACTATCGGCGAACGTACTATAACCAGGTACCCGATACGAGAAGTCACCCATTCGAAGAAGATCACAGGCACAGCGTGGATAACCGGAATAATCAACAGGAGCCGAACGCTAACCAACCATCAAACACTACTGATGTTGGGGGCAATGAGGTCAACCCTCATTTAAACGCTTACGGCCAGTGAAAACTGCGGACAGCCCATCACTGGACCAATCTCTGGGTGAATATAAGACAACACATGACAAGAAGATCACAATAATATGTACTAATTATTTGAAAAATATAAGGGACGATTTGATCGAAGAAAATGATAACATGATGCCCATTAGAAACAATGAAATAGTGTATGTGAGTGCCCAAATAAATGGAATTCTATCAACCATAATGATCGATACAGGGTCTAATGTCTCCCTGATCGACCAAATAGAATTAAATAGACTACAGCAGGGAAGTAGTGTACCCATATCAACCCTGCCCATAAACAATATAACTATCATTGGTGCTACCGGCCGACAAAACAAAACCGTCCGGAAACAAGTATCCTTGGAACTTAATAGCAAAGGTATAATAGTAACTATGCCATTTCTTTTGTGCCAGCGGCCTACCTTTCTCATTACTTGTTGGGTGTGATGTACTCAGACAACACTCTGCCATAATTAACCTGCGGCAGGGAGAAGTATCACTAACCACAGAACAAGGAATATGGTCAGCCGATCTAGTGAATGGTGGCAACTTACCATTGATAACAAACCACTATAACATGATCCAAAGCAATTGTTGCCGACAATCACCTGAAAGAATATTGACAGATTGGAAGAATGAAGAATTATGGTCAAGCAAGCTGGATGAGATCAGAAACTTCCAACGAGAAGAACAAGATCCACAGATTAGTGTGCAACAGTCAGAGGAACTCATAAGTATATACAACAGATATAAACACATTTTTTCTGACGCTCCAGGCAAAGTAAAGAATTATCAATGCCGAATACGATTTAAAGAACCCGTTGACTTCAAGAAAAAATCTTACCCCATTGCTTACTCACAAAGAAATGCAGTGAGGGCAGAAATCAATCAAATGATGGAAGACGATATCATTGAATTAAGTCAATCACCGTATACAAGTCCAATAGTGGCGATACCAAAAAAGGACGGAAAGGTGAGAATCTGCCTCGACGCCAGAGAAATTAATAAAATGATAGTGAACGATAGAACATCACCGGGTGAAATAGAAGAAATCCTTAAGAAGTTCCACGGTATAAAATACATTAGCTCTTGGGATACGGTATGTGGCTACTGGCAGGTGGAGCTACATCCGAACAGTAGACAATACTTAGCATTCCTGTTCGATGGGAGGAACTATCAGTTCAAAAGACTGCCATTTGGACTGATAAATTCGGTCGCAGTATTTGTTAAATGTATGGACCAAATACTGGGACAAGATGTACTGAATTTTACCACCGTGTACGTAGATGATCTGTTAATAACATCATCAAATTGGCAAGAGCACTGTGCCAGAGTGGAAACCGTACTAAAAAGGTTATCAGATAATCACGTAACTCTTAAGCTGGACAAGTCAAAGTTTATAGCCCGAAAAATACAATTTCTAGGATTCAATCTAGCAGAGGAAGGCATATCTCCTTCGTGAGAAAAAGTTGAGGCGATACAACGATTCCCCACGCCAAAAAACAAAAAACAACTTCAATCCTTCCTGGGAATTTGCAACTATTACCGTAAATTTCAAGATAATTATTCCAAACTAACAGCAAAATTCAAAAAACAATTATCAGTCAAGGACAAGTGGACTTGGGGGTCCGAACAAGATGAAGTATTTAACCAAATAAAAGAAAAGTTCTTGAACACCGTGATCTTACATCATCCAGACTTCAAAAAGCCATTCTTCATGAACTGTGATGCGAGTGATGTCAGTGTAGGTGCGGTATTATACCAAGAAGATGAGAAGGGACAGCATATGGTTATTAGTTTTGCAAGCAGAATTTTAAATGGATGCAAACGAAATTATCACGTCACGGAGAAAGAACTGCTTAGTGTCGTGTTCGCCTGCAACAAATTTAGGACTTACATTCTGGGATACGATATAACAGTGAGAAGTGACCATAGATCCATATCATTCCTTAAGCAGTGTAAACTCAGCCACGGAAGATTAACTCGATGGATATTGTTGCTACAGGAATATCACATAAACTGGGAGTACATCCCAGGGAAGCAAAACGTAGCTGCGGAGATCTTATCCCGTATAAACGTCCAGCAACAAACTTTCGAGGGGGAGAAAGAACAATTAGTTAAGGTGTATAACATTATTAAAAACAGAGTAGATCTAGAAAAAATAACCCAAGAAATAAGAAGATGTCAAACTGTGGATCCAAAAATAATGAGTATCCGGGAGAGAATGTTAAAAGATGAAGAAACCATTCTACAATATTATAAAATACATGACAACTTGCTATTTATTAAAAACAATCCTGCAATCGGAGAATGGAAACTTGTAATACCATCTACAGTGGAGGAACAATTGATACTAGACTACCACATTAGATACGGCCATATGGGGGCTGTAAAAGTGATAAAAGCTTTACAGGAACAAGTTTACATTAAAAATATTTATCGAAAAGTAAACAAAATCATTCAAAAATGTGATATTTGCCAAAAAGTAAAATGCAATAATTCAAAAAAGGAAGGTATGATGATACCTATCACATCAAGTCAGAAATTAGAAAGGGTATTCCTTGATATATGTGGTCCGTTTCCTATCAGTGGAGGAAGATACAGATACAAATTTATAATCATTATGTTTGACCACTTCACCAAATACACAAAGTTGTACTCCATTAACCGTGCAACAACAAAGAAAATAATTGAGATTATCTTAACCAAGTTTATACCAGACGTGGGAAAACCGACGGCCGTTATAACAGATCATGGAACCCAATTTAAGGGAAATCTCTGGAAAAATAAGCTCTGTGAACATAATATTAAAACTTACAAAACATCCGTTTATCACCCAAGCAGCAACCCAGCTGAAAGGGTACTCAGAGAAGTGGGTCGTATACTGAGAACCTACTGCCACGATAAACAAAGAGAATGGCACAATTATGTGAAATCCACTGAAGAATTTATAAACTTAGCTTACCACGACTTTACGGAAGCTACCCCATACACAATGATGTTTGAGCGGCCACCGCCTAGAGAGATAACCGATATGATCCAATTCCCCACCAACACCGAATATCAATTCGAGAAAAAAAGATTCTATAACAGAATAGCCGAAAAGGTAGAGCAACAAAAGAATAAATACGCTAAGAACCAGAAAAAGACTATTAAGTACGAGGTAGGAGAAAGGGTACTGTTAAAAAACAGAGAATTACCCAGCTCCATAGAAGGCATCACTAGAAAGTTACTATTATTATACGTGGGACCATACACTATAACAAAAGACAAGGGCAATAACACTTACGAGATCACTCACACCGTCACCAAGAAAATAAAGGGGGTATACAATCAAGCCTCAATTAAGAAATATTATGACAATCAACAATAACTGTAAAAAACAATTTAAAGTAAAAAACCAACAAAAATACTTTAAATAAAGAAATAAAAAAATAAAGTGACAAACAAACAAGTCTGCCAATGTCATAAAGAAAAGATCTCTAAAGAATGTCAAAATTCCAAAACATTCGTAAGTACAGCTTACACTAAGCATTAGAGAAACCATTATGATGAATAAAAAATTGTAAAAAATCAAAAAAGATATGTAAGAAAAGCTTACCCAAATATCTCAATAATATTTTAGAACAAGTAAAAATGGAGAGATAAAAGTCACAAGGCATTCAGATAAAGTAAGAGCAACCAACTTACTACAATATTTAAATAAAAATTAACAATAGAGGAGTGTAGTTACAAAACATTCCTACAAAATAAGGTTAAATTACCATAATATTTAGCAAAAAAATGAGGCATAAAAAGCATAACATACTGTAAAGGAATAAGCTACAAAAAATTCCTAACTAGTAAGAAGCCATAACTTACTATGATATTTAAAAATTATGAAAAAAAAAAAAAAAAAAAAATATATCAATCAAAATGATCAGCTTCCACAACTATTTAGAAAGAGGGGAAGTAAAATTACCCAAACCAATGATCACAAAACAATATAAATGAAATCAACATTCTAAGAGTCATAATGTGAGATGAGATGAAACAAAGAGTAATTAAAAATGAATAAAAATGTGAATTGTATCAATAAAAAACAATGTATCAAATAGTATCTATAAAGAAAGATGGAACAATATATGACTCGAACTGAGCAATAATGAAGTATAAAAGTAAAAGATTCCCAACAAATATTATGATTATGATTATTATTATTATTATTTTGAGTCACGAGTTGACTATATTTAAGAATTATTAATTGAGTTTGTCTGTTGAATGAACCAGCAATCATTTTACTGAGCAGGGATGATGTTCCCCTGATATCAGTATAAGAGTAGTTTTGATGAAAAATAAGATTTATAGGGAATAAGTTATAATCAAAAAATCAATAAGCCAGTTTTCGCAATGTGAGAAAATAATGAAGAAAAGACTAAGAAGAATAGAAATAAAAGATACCGAATTAATTATAAAAAATGAATGAGAAGCAGAAGAATTTGAAAAAAAAAAAAAAAAAATTTTGATACGATACAATTGATAATTTCATCAAACTTAAATTCACGTTTTATAAAATGATCAATTTTGGTGGAAGGGCATTATATAACATTGCCAAACCCTGATCACATTTGATATTAAAAAGTATGTAAAAAATGCCAAGAAACAATATATTTTGATAGATAAATGATAACGAGAATGAAAGTAGTAAATATAATCAATAGTGAAGGAGGAAGAATACAACCAAAGGTGGTCACAAAACAAGAAAATACGAACTAGACTGACAGACAACTGACATTGACCCAACCCCAGAGATTGGCCAGATATTAACCAAAGTAAGACGAGACAAGAAGACAGTGAAGAAAAA
Source organism: Magicicada septendecula (assembly GCA_034769895.1). Taxonomy (NCBI): domain Eukaryota; kingdom Metazoa; phylum Arthropoda; class Insecta; order Hemiptera; family Cicadidae; genus Magicicada; species Magicicada septendecula. The sequence goes on along the minus strand of CM068374.1, from coordinate 253,067,138 downwards.
AAGAAAAAATTACATGGCCATAACAATTAACTCACAAGATTGTTTTAAAAGAGCATAATTTTTTATTATTGTTAATAATTTATGTTTACATTTTTATTAGTGGTAACTTGTAAATGACAGTATCTCATTAATTGTTATACATAAAAAACCCATGTGTAGATAGGATTGTATGTATATCCTTATCTATAGGTGATGTGTCAGCTGTTATGTTTAAAATTACACTCATACAGACAGGGAATAGAAATGTGTGCGTGGTTCAATCAGAGAACAAATTGTATAGTCTACTATATACTTTGGAACTTTTACTAGGATTATTTCAGCAGTATGTATGTTATCTCAGCATTATGTATTTGAAAGTATAAGGTTTTGGAGAGTTTATTTATTCGCTAATATTATTGCTGTTGCTACAGATGTAGTAGGTTTCAATTAACACAATATATTTTAACATTATTAAATTGTTGTTATTATTACTAATTATGACATTTCAGACCAATTTTTATCACTTTAATGACAATATATACAAAGTTATGTTTTATTTGAAAGATGTATTTACAATACCATGTTGTTTGCATATTATAAAATGATATGTGACAGTCTGAAGTTAACAAAAGAGACATGAACTCATTAGATACAAAAACTTTGTAATAATAGTGAGATCGTGAGAAATATAAGGGTAATTAGAGATAGGTAGGGAGTGACAAAGATGAACAGTGAAGTGATAAGTGTAATAAAATAAACAGCATATAATCTTAAGAAAAAAGAGTTAAACAAGTGTGACAAACCCAAAACATAAGCACATGTTAAATGAGCAATTAAGTTAAGTATATTAGACTGAAAGACACAGAATAATTGTGAATGTAAAAAAAAAAAAAAAAACAGAAAAAATATTATCTCAGTATAAAAATCACCAGGGTGATTACTGTTATAAAAGAGATGGTGTAGGTATAACACTCACCAAATTTGTTCATTTGTTAATTTAAAGAAAGAAGTTATTGGCTTAATGTTTAAGGCAATAATTACCAGAAGAAATAGTTTTACAGTAATATGTTAGTATGTTTTAAGTAAGTAAGGAATTTATAAAGAAAATAATAGCAATACCTTTATAAGAAATAATAGGCAAATTATATTAATTATGTGTAACGAAAGGGAACATGGCAGAATTATATTAAAACTTAGAAATAAGTAAATTATGTATTAACATAGTATTATCAATTTTGGACTAAAACATTAATACATGACTTAGACCAATCTTGTAAGATATCAAACTAATCTTTGAAAGAAAATAGAAACATCTACGTAAAGATTACAACCATTGAAATTTTCCCCAAGTAAATATAGCCATTATAAAATATTTATTCAAATTAAACAAAAAATTCAAAGTTTGATAACAATGTGTTTATTTTGAGATCGACCAGGTAGAATAATTACGTTACCATGGAAACTGTGGAGTAACAAGAAAAAATACCGTTAGATTTTTTTACTGAATGCATGACGCTTTAATGGTATAGACGCTAATTTTCGAGTGACCAAAAATTGTCAATTAAAACATAGCAAATATCAGAAAAAGTTACTACTAAGTGTATACCAAGACATAAGACAAGGACTGGAATCATATTATTGAAGTTGAGGCCAAATTAACGAAAAAAGAAAATAAATTACTACCAATTAAACTGGAAAAGATGCCTGATGTCCTGAACCCAGCAAATTAAAGAAGATTATAGTATAACCCATGAATAACAGATCGTATGAATTCGCCATAACTACGGAAGTGATAAGTACCTCTTAAATTACCCAAAATATATAAATAAACTCACGTTAATTATCTCACTAAAGGTCGAAATCTCACTGAACTGAAATTAATTACTTTCAGAGATTAAAAAGAATACTAAGTCACTGACAATTTATAAACTAACCAATATAAACTGTTGTTAATGATCCATAACTTGTAAACACTTTTACTACACTGCGCTAAACAAATTATACCTACACAATATGTTAGTTAAGTTTACTTGATGTAAGGGTGTGTATTTTTATTGTTTTTAAACATTTGTAATCCTTTGAACGTAACCTCAAGAACCTATGACAAACCAACATTAATAACTTGTATACAATTTTCAACAGACGCCATCATTAAACGTCTGATTATCAATTCAAATATCGATTGTCAAACCCTGTAATTGTCTCATATAAACAACCGGAGCATTTGTATTAGAATAATTTGTATTAAATGAATAACAATCACTAATAAAAAATGTGTAAGTATTGAGTGTAACCACGGTGTTATAATTTCATTCGGAGGTGCACAATATTTTATGTACATTTCAGCAGACGACTAACGATTTACACAGCACACACAACGAATTGCTGAATGCTACAGTCGGCCTAGGCGGGCGGAAATATTTGAATTATTCAAACCGCCTGAGCTGCGCTGGTCATACACCTTTGAATTTTATTTTAATTGTTTTAAGAAAACAATTTGGCGCCACTGGGATTTTCTCACCCCTAGTGAACATCAAGACCTGGTTATTCGTACGTTCGCAACGGACGAAATCTGCGGAAGTTGCACGCAGTTGAACTACGGATCGAGAAGACATGTTACACCCATTACACACAAATTGTACATTATCCACATTTTGCAGAATAAAACGGTAGCCGTTCACACGAAATAGATACAATATTTAGTTTCTTATGATTATTCTATTTTTATTGTGGATTCTTGTTTTAAACTGTTTGAATTACCAAAAGAATTGATTTTAATAACAATGTTAAAATGAATGTTCATATAAATTTTACTTGATGGTTGAATTCCGAATCTGCGATGAGGATTATCCACTCGAACGTCGCCTGTCCTGTCGCTCTGTGGTCATCCGCTGTTACTGTAGATCCTCGTTGGTTGCACTCGTTTGATTATCACAAATTTATATATATGCTGGTATCACATTCACAATAATACATTCACTTCTAATTATCTTAGTTAAACTACGTATATGTCGTATTAATCAATATATCTTCTTAACACCTTGGTATGTATATTATTTAAGATAAGTGCTTGCAACACGGATAGTACAGATCGATACCGTCGGATTATTTAGTAACTTTACGAGTCTCACTGTGATATTTCTCCGATTCTCTTTTAATTCACAATTCGAACTTTGACAATGTCTCAGACGAATTACGGTAGATTCTGTTAAGACTGAACACTTTAACTGCTTAATAACTGTTCTCCGATGACTGAATTAACAATTACGACTTTAACGATTGTTAACTTCTCCGACGATTTAACTTCAGAAATTACGATTACTTATATTATTCAATAACGATTGCGAGTCTAATTGTTGTAATATCTCCGCTGACCGACTGAACTTTTTCCAATCTACGTTTTTTATACTCGACTTAAAACTACCCTCACCAAATATTTACAGAATACACTCTGATTGGTTTCATGTGCCGTGAAATACAAATTTACCCAATCTACCATGAGAATTCACCCGCTAAAAAAATGACACTTTTTTCTATTTGTCAACCCAATGGCGCGCGTGTACACGTGGTGGGGAATATGCATTACATGCATTTCTCTGTTTACGCTCTCTGTCTTACATGATGGTACTTTATTGTTGAAAGCACTTAAAATTTGCCAACCTTCACACATTTTCTGTTAGTTTCTACTTACAATGCATTTTTATGATAGCCGACCCTCTACGTGACTTTTTGTACTTTCTGGGCGTCTGGCAGGCGCCAACTCAAGCGTTGTTCCTTTTTGAACAAATACCGCTCTGGTACCTTCTAACTGCATTTACTTAACATCATTTTTTACAGATTTACTTTGTTATCAATGATATATGAATTAATCCCCATAAAATTGCATCGTATTCAAATTTTTCGTTATAACGTAACACAGTAATTAACAACGTAACTAAAACATGACATGCATGTTGGCAACACCTTAGCTTGCATAGCAGCTGATTCTACGTTACTCTCCCGCCATTCACAATTTCAAAGTGGACTCGTCCATGAAGAAACTGGTTTCTGTGCATATGCCTTTAGCTTTCAATTTTGCTATACATGTAGGTCTACGACTACATGAGGTCTACATATCACAAACAAGCCGTGTGTGTTTCTATCAGTTTATCTATGAATACCGGTAAGAAATAAAACACACTGTACACCCTGTATATAGGTCTAAGTTTCATTAGTGTCATTAAAAACAGCTTACCAAATGGGTTGTATATAGGTTCTTTGTTGCGATTCCGTGGATATATAATGTAAGTGACCAGCCTGCGGCCAAACTTCTTCTCGTACAGAGCACTGATTGCAAGTGATGCTACAAATGAACAATCTGACACAACCTGTAACATAAACAATAGAAAATATAACCGTGTATACAATAATACAGTATGTGAATTACCTAATATCTACCAGCCAAACATTCTCGATTTGCAAAAGATGGGAGCAAGATAGAAGATCGCTGCAAGATGATATTAGGCAGGAGATCTCCCCAGATAACATCGTTGAAGCGCTTCTCTAGGCGAAGAAAATAGATTTGAACAATACAATATAGAAGAATAACAAATCAGATGTGAGCCCTCGTGTATCTTGTGTTCTTCATAGGGCTGAAGAACAATAGGCCTAGCCCGAAGTAGGTGTCAAACAGTTCCAGGTTAGTGTCCTAGAAGAGTAAAGGGAGGTGGTTTTTAGTGGGTCAGGTTTAATACTCAAACCCACAGATCCTACAAGTGTGGACCCTTCTGGACATTTGTACAGCAAATTTTTCTACCTGCCTTCAAGAAAAAGATCTAACTATATTATATTAACTTCACTAGCAGAAACTTATTTTAATATACACAGATGCGTTTTGTGATGTGTTCGTAGTATTTGTGGTGATGGTGGGAGCAATGTATGTTATGAAGTGTGTCTGAATACATTAAAATAAATTTCTACTGGCAAAATTAATTGAACAGTGTTAGTGAGAAAGTAGAATCCATGGCATCATCACCTAATTACTTAATATTTAATCATCTGTGCTACTTTTACTCACTTCATACATGTTGCAAATTACCACTGCTTTCCCAACCTTCTGTGACTGCATGGGATTACATACCTACTTGCACTTCTCAATATACTCTGCCACTGTCCATCTGATCTTGATAATAAATTTAGTTTCCTTTATATGTTTTTGTCTTTCAATGATGGTCAAGACAGTCAAGTTGTTATAAACATCGCCAATCTTAATTTTATCCATATATCTAGAACTCTTAACACATAAAGGACTCTCATATCCACAGCATGTATACAACTCTCCTGCTGTTTGTTCAACTCTTAAGATTCACTTAAACAAAATAGTCTTATAAAACTTCTGCCCATTATCTGGACATATCGGCTTTTTATGTGTTTATTTACTGTCCATGTACAGGACAATGTTTACCCAATTTACCATCACTACTGTCACATCTAATATAATTCAATTATCAATTTTGTTAGCTATCTTGTGTTTTTTAAACCTAGTCTTTGTTCTGTCTGGACCCTTTCCTAAAAATCCATAGTTTTGTTTTATTCTCTGAAAACTTCAGTATTTTTCAGGTGATTTCAGTTAAGACTTTATGCAAGCGATAGATTTCTATTTACAATTTTTCTTTTCAGTCAAAGGTTTCTCACAATAGTTTCTCATCTACCCATGTCGAAATCACCATTCTGCCTTACAACCTCAACACACAAAATATTTTTATTAAGACAATCTTTTTCCATTTTTTAATTTCTTTTCTATTTTTTGCATTCTGTTATTTACCGTATTAATATTTTATCATATAAAATCAACTGTTTCATTTAGAAGACTTTTTAAAAACTGATTAGATAAAAAAAAAATATTCCTTACCATGGAATCTGTTTTGCGACAATGTCTGTATATTGTAACATAACCAAATATGGCAGTTACATAAAATGAGCCTAAAGGACAGCAAGTAAGAGAAAAAATATGAATGTAAATCTAGATAAGTAAATCCATGTATATAAAGTGTGTATCTACAAATGTGTTAATATGAAAATCCAACTATGAATAAGATAATATCAACCTAGTGACATCAACTACGAAAAATAAGAAAGAAAATGACATGAGCCAAAACAAAATACCAATTATAGACCCAATAGGATCCAAAAGTGAGGGGAAACGACTAAATAAGAATTAACAAACTCCAAAAGTGAGGGGAAACGACTAAATAAGGATTAACAAACTCCAAAAGTGAGAGGAACAATTAAGGAATAAGACTACGATGAAAATAACAAGAAAGAAGAAAGAAGAAGGACAAGAAAGCTGACTCAGAAGAGAGAAAAAGATGCATAAATCATACCAGAAATCAACATAAACCACGTGTACCAAAAACTATATAAGTGACAAGTGAAACAATGATTATCAAATGTGAGGATGAAAACCAGTGTTTAGCATTTAAGGAAACACAAACAATAACAGTGCGTACTTAATAGATGTGAAACATGTGAATAACTAACTATTTCTACTGATAAAACCACACAAACAATTATAGTGAGGAAGTTTATAAGTATATGAAAATATGTTAATTCCATGATGAAAACAACAAGATATTAAATAAGTCAAATAGACACGAACAATGAGTGTGACGCATTTAATAAAGTTGTGATCGACACAGATAATCATAAGTCCACCAAAATAAAACAAAATAGAACAATATAATTATGTTTTATTTTTGGTAAAGAACTGACAACAAATAAGAAACCCTTGTATCAAACAAAATGGATTGAATTGAATTCAACCTATGACTAGAAAGATATAATAAATAATACAATAAGATATGTATTAGTGTTTAAGAAGGAATGTATAAACATGTGTCACAAAATAAGTAAAATATTATTGTGGAATACCATGCTGATACCATGTAAGTAGTAGAGACATACTGCATTAAAACAGATGGTACATTGTTACATAACCCATAGAGAAGGTACCTGTTAAACAGAAAACCAAATATATCAATGAAAATAAATGATTATCAACAATGATATCAATTAAGGAATTGTTATAAATAACAATACATCCTAATAGACAATGCATTAAAATGCAACCATGTAAATAAAACCAATCAAATGCAATGGCAAACAGAAATAGCAAAGATGCAACAAATATGCCAATTCAATTAGGCAAAGTGCAATATCAAGACCAATACTAAAGTGAATAACAATATTACCAGTAGAAAGACCAATATCTGGTAATGTTTTGAGAACAGATCATTAACATAATAACAACAGTATTATAAACAAAATGATGTAAACTAACTAACCATGTACAAACAATCAGATGTAAGATGGACCACTGTATGGCCCATTAGTTAAGGAAAATAGTATATTAAAGCTTAAACACAGATTGTTAACAATACTACCAGTAGTTAGAGAGAAACTCAATACAACTTTGAGAACAGATTAGAACTATAAAAACAGTCAGTATATATGCAAATAATTAGAAACCAACTGACCATAGTGACAGAAATCAGATATAAACCAACCATGTTAAGTAACTTACTTTGGAAAAATATGACATATAAATTTATCTAAAAGTAAATGAGAACATTACCAAAAGTAGGAGTTTTAAATACTTTTATATAAAAACCAAGATGGACGCCTAATGACGCTAAAATAAGCTATTGTTAAGGAAATAATTATTTCCAAATAACAAATCAAACCAAGTGAGAAATGGACTCCAAGTGTTTATTTAGAAAGTGTTTTTATTAAAAATAATTAAATCTGGTGTCAAAAACTTATAAAAATAAGAAATACCCAAGATAATGAATAAAAACGTTATTTTAAGAGAAGCAATGTAAATAAAATAATGTTGTTTAGACTTAAATTAAAGAAGAAAATGTCTATAATTCAATGACATAACTCATGTAACGATAGGACGTTCAATAAGGAAGTTATTGTAATTATTAACTTTTCAATTATTTATTACACTAGTGCTTACGTCACATAAACTCGAACCCAAAGTCAAAATTTGGTAAAACACCAAATATTTTAATAAAACATAGGCTTTTGGGGTGAAGACTATAGTGATTACAGCCAATCAAATCAACGCATTTTGTCAGACACGAGAGAGACGCTTTGGCAAATTGTAACAGTCTACGAACAGCTTTCAAACGGACAGGTCACGCAACTCGACACCATGAAAAAGTATTATTTTCAAATTTGTGCGCGTACATTGACAGTAAGTTGATACACAGACATAACCTTGACACAACAAATATACTTCCGAGTGATATGTGCGGTATTACCGAACTATATAAGTACGATAGTGTATAATCCCGGTCGTACTCGCGTGTGTTGTGATAATAAACAGGGAGTACAATATTTTATTTAGATAACTTTGATTTTCAAAAATAATATTTTTGAAATAGACATTTTGATACTACGCGAGTCATTACTAGCGCAGCATCAAACTTATAATGGAATTATTAGAAGTCCAAGAAATGTCAATTTATACTTATTAAAATATTAAATAAATATTTTAATTAATTTTCATAATTATAAAAAGTATGTTTAAAGTAATTATCATTTATTACAAGAGTTAACATTTAGTCACTCTTTTGACTAAACTTGTTTTGATTATTTCGATGTTTTGAAATAAATAACATTAACTTTCGTACAAAAGTAATAAAGCAATTTTAATAGTAACATGTTAAAAGGTTACTAATATTATGTTCAGAAATATAAATTAAGAAATGTTAACCGTTAAGAAATCATTTACCAGAATAGCATTACCTGTGATCGCTAACCTCAAAATGGTAGCGGTAGCTTATTAATTTAACTGTTGCATCTGTTCTCAAATAATTTCCAAACCAAATAGAAATCATATCAAGAGTTTTTTTTTGTATTTTATTAATTTTTTCTCTTGAAAATATATATTTATCAAACTCATTGTTGAAAATAAAACGATACATTGAAACTGTACAAGCCACGAGTCTGACGCTTGCTATAGAGTTTTATAAGGTGCGTGCGCATCCAAGCGTACGATAATTACATACTTACCATACATATGGTATTAAATTTCATTGTTTTATATTTATTCGTTATTTTTAACCATTGTTCAATTTTCTTAATTCTATTAATATTACATCTTGACACTGATATCATGTATCCTCAAAGAACCTAACAACCTGATAATATATTAACAAGAAGACATAACCTATTAAGTTCAAATTATTGTACTAAAGACAGGACTACCAGCACTGAGCCTGGACAGAGTTTTATGTTAAAATTAATCAATTGTAATTATTATTTAAAGGGTTATTAGCCAAAATGATTGTCAATTGTTTTTGAAATTTGCCATTTTAAAATTGTTAATAAACTTTCACTTATTTACCTATGAACAAGAGTATCATTTCAAATAGAAATTAAATTATTTTTTTAAATCAGTTCTACCAAAGGTGGCGGAAGAATTCAAACAGAGAGTAATTTAAAGTATTACATATATGTGCTAATTCATTCATATTGTGTGTACTAACTGTTTTGAATATTCAAATTGAATATTTGTGTGCATTTTAAATGTATGTATTTCAGCAACAACCATCACAGAACAGGACTGAAACAGATACTTGTGGTAAGTGAGGGAAGCATACAACAAAAAGTGCGCGAAACTTATTTAAATCGAAAGAGTGACTTATTCATAGACACTTGTACAGATTATACAATCACACTAATAACTCCTAATAATTATAATTGGAGCAGTTTTATAAAAACAACATAATAGCAGATACCGGAGCGTATCTGCAAGCACACTACACATCACTAAATCTATATTTACCCCTGTTTTACTTGTTCTTTAACAATATTTGTATGAGGAATGTAGTTCTAGAGGTAATACATTACACATAGAAAACAAGGAACTCAAAGTAAGGGCAACTTATATTAACATACGTTATTATGTATATCTGCAACACTGTACACACCCAACTTACCTCTATAATCGCCTTACAACTAGTCAGTCAGAACGGAGCCAGATCCTAAGTGACTGCATTATTCATACTTCCACACCAGTGGGGATATTCAAATAAGGTAACAACTAATTCTCTAATATTTAACCCAGTGATGCATATTTTTTTTATAGTTGGGAAGATGAGGAGAATGAGTTGTGTGTGTGTGTTGCAAACAGAACTAAGCTGCCAAAGGAACACAAGTTCTACAAAATACAGAGCAAAACATAACATAACCTAAGAAATGTTAATAGTGTGCTAATATGCGTGGCAATACAACATGGATGATTGATTGTGTACAAATTATAAATCACGCATCAATTATCGATCATACTGACATCACCCATGTGGAGTGCTAGCAAATATATGATAGAAACACAATCTGTTAACTATGTAAACATGTTTGAACACCGGTGGAAATCTGAAAGTGATTTCTGTGTCAGAACTGTTGCTTTAGCGAATCAACAAAATTTAACAACCAGTTCACACAAACCGGAAGGAACTGGCTGCATATCACTACTACTTTCACGTAATAATGTGGTAAGAAGAAAACAGCCAAAGGAAAGTAATTAGCCCATCGACAGGTTACTAAATCCAGAGACCCAACCATTCTCCACATATTTTCCCAATGAAAACAAACAGTTTAACTAAAATAATCACTTTTAAACTTCCACTCTCTCTAACGTCTCCACATACTCCTGCATAGGGACTAAACACATGAACAACATAACTTTATGAAAAAAAGAAAATTTGTAAGGAATTTTAATTTTTATTCTTGTAATCTGGTACCTATAAAGGTGACATGGACACCGATAAAAAAGGAACAATAAACACTAAATAAGCATGTTTATGGCCTGGTTAAAGAAGCTCATGAATAGAGAATAAGAAATAGATGAGCTACTGAATCATGAGAACACTGGAAGAGTCACAAAGGCTCAACGAATACAATGGCTAGGTCACCTAGAGCGGATGGATGATCAGTGTATGCCAAAGAAAATCCTGATAGTGCAAGTATATCAAAGCAGAATGAGGGGCCGACCCAGAATAACATATTTGGATAATGTGCTGGAAGATCTCAGAAGAATGGATGTGAGAGGTTATACTGAGATGGCAATGGACAGGAGACTTTGAAGAAGATTGGTGTTGGAAGCCCAGGCTCACATTGGACTGTAGTGCTGAAGAATACTCTTGGTACCTATGTCCTGTCCCTTTTGTGTGTGTGTGTGTGTGTGTGTGTTATGTATATTTCTCAACCACTAGTGAAGTTATTTGTCCAAGAAACATTTCAAACCAATAATGCTGTTTTCCTACATAATGTGTATTTTGCAACGGATTTGGTAGGTTTTCTTACTTTTGTAACGAATTTATTAATAAAGTCTGTGTGTTTAATTGGTGTGGCTCTCGACGTCTTACTGGCCTGAAACACTTCCTTAAGTTTCCCGTTGGTCGAGTCCCAAATGTAGCAAAAACTGTCAAAAGCGTTATGTTGTTGAAAAGATATATGTGTAGTTTCACCAGAATGTTTTAAAACAAAAATTGTTGGTTGTTGAAGAAAATTTAAAAAAAAATTGTTAAAAAAAAAATTTTTATAATTTAAAATAAAAAAATTTTCTTTTTATTAATTAATTAATTAAAATCAATTAATTAATAGGGTGCTGTGAAGTTTTAAAATGTGTATCACTCCTCTAAGAAATTTTATTGATGTTCTTGTATTTTTCAAATAAACTACAACCACTCATAAGATTGTCTCCAAGACAATTGATACTTGTTTACCTTTTCGTTTTGTAGGTTATCTTCCCTTGTATGTGGTAAAGTCCTGGTAGTTTATTATTTAAAATTATATTAATGGTAATTTGTAAGATTAATGAAAGAAAGAACTATTTTGTGGTGAAAAGTATTAATGTTTTATTATATGATTGAAATATAGACTCTTTTCGATTATAATATCGATTCTCAGGGTATCGAAACAGTTACAAGGTATGGTATATAAAATTTAACAGGGTTCTTTAAACAGCTAATTATTATCAAAGTCAGAGAAATCGGGCCAATATTTAAAAAGTATAACGTTACAACAAGTTAATTACTAATACTAGATACACACATTGAATAATAAATTTGAAATAATATAATTTGTCGTCACCAACACAGCTGACTGGAACAAGGAGGCGTTGAACACGATGAAGGAAAATGGCTGCCGTCAAGTCGGTCAAAATGTCATCCGTATTTGCGATGTTCCAATTAAGATATTTTCTGGCAGGAATTACGTCCTGGTGTCCGCAAATCTCCTTTTTGATGTTATGTAGTGCCTTGTGTGAAGTTTCCGGGTTGTATTTTGTGTATCTGTGTATTTATAAGTTCAGTCACTTTTTATGATTCCGACACTAATATATGGTTATGTGTTATACTGTTTTCTTGTGTTTTGTAGTGTTTTTCGGTGTAGTTATGTACTGTCCAGTGTTATTTAGTCCTTTTCGATTGATTTTGTCACTATGTGGACGTTCTAGAATGATTTTATACGCCACTCGCGATTTCACAAAAACATATCGTTCACTCACTAGACATTACCGTTTTACGTTAGATTAGTTTGGTTATAAACCGCTTGTCAAGTTCACCGTACAATTACCAATAATCAACTATCTTATTTCCTCCAGTTTCGACTAAACTCTTAGCCAATATAATATTATTCTTAACATTGTTCAAATATAATTTTGCATCCTGTACATATTTCAAAATACACTATATAATTGCCTAAACTTTGGTTATTTATCAAGTTTATTTACTAGATGTTATTTAAATTAATCCTTCAGTTCATTCGGCGTATTTTAAGATTGAATAATGCCGTTTTATAATGTTTTCTGTCCAAAATTAGTAATTTTACTTTCATTTTGTATTTATAAAAAATTTCCAAAATTAACTTCCTGTCATCATGTAAATTCAGCCATTTTTCAGTTATATTTAATATTAATAATCTTATATTGTATTAAAAGGTTTTTATTCCCTTATTTTCTTGTAATTAATTGAATTGGTTAAATTCTAAAATATTATTTTGGAATATATGACTCCCCTCTTCAAGTCTCTGAGTTTAGTCATTTTCATTTTTATTTATAATTCTGAATATAATTTTATAAAATCTTTCTAAATGGTATGTGCAATTATATGGCTTCATATCAGGTTTATTTTGTCTAAATCCCTTTTGTTTAATTGCATTTAAATGAGTAATTTCTCTGTTTTGATGAAGTTTGGTTTTCATTCTTTGGCCTAGGTTTTTTAACAATTTTTCCTTACAAAATATTTTTACAAACAATATATGATGTGTGATACCCTCTCTGACTTTTAAATATGGTATTATAAACTAAACATTTTTTCAAATTACACAATAATAATTAGTATTGGTTACAATACAAAGAACAGTTAAACAAATAAAGAATATTTTCAAATAAATAATTGTCTTCAACATTCAGACATTTTACAATTAAATACTTATTTCTAACATTGAAATATTACAAAAAGGTTTTTTACCAACTAACATCTTAATTACTTCTTACTATTCACAAGTAATAATTATGTTTACAGTTCTGATGTTAGTTGTTGTAGATTTAAATAAATGACCTTATATCTAATACATTTTTAACATCCTTATCCTATATTTACAAAAACCTTATATCTATATTCTTATTTGCTAACTACCATACTAAGTTGGATTATACAGTTTTTACACTGGCTTTTAAATATTGTCTTTGGGGAATTGTACCCTGTCATTAGTATAATTAAATCTGTTTTTTTTCTCATTATATAAAACAAAATGTTACTTTAAACAGATTTATATCTTGTAAGTAACATATTCACATAGTACACCTTTTAAGTCACTTAAAGTTGCATATTTCATTGTATTCAATGTTTGTGATTGCCAAGAATGAAACACAAGGTTTATTTTCTATAATACCCAAAACTATCACTGGTTCACTTTACACTTTTATTTTATGTTATTTCTAAATGGTCGTGTAGTCTTATTAACATAATAAATTGGTTAGTGTTTTACAATGGAGATTTGTTCCTTGGGTACTATATTATTGTTTCATCTTGGTTCACTGGCAACTCTTACTTTACACACTTCTCTCTCTTAATTTTATGTACATGTTGTTACTATTTCGTTATACTTTTATTGGTTACTATTTATTTTGGGGTTATGGGGATTTGGGTGTCTTTTATAAGAGCATGACATCTTCCTCAGGATGCTGCCTTCTTCTTCTCTCTTCAGTCTTCTTTTCTTCTGTCTTCTGGTACTGGTATCTTCTCCATCTTCTTCTTGATGCCATCGGGATTCTTGGGATTTCTTCATCTTCTTCGTAACTTTAGAAATACATCACCTGTATTGGTTGATCTTGGCTTATTCAGGGTTTCTTTTCCATTTATATTTCCTCGTTGTGGGTATGGTCATATTCTGTGTTGCTTAGTTATTTACTTTTTACCTTCCTGGGTTATAATTTGAAAACCTTTGGTTATTAGACTGGTTTTGGATGACTCATCACTAGTAACTCATTTTATTTGAACTTGTATTTTTTTTAAATAATAATGATTGCTTTCCACAGTTGCTATGAATTAATTTTTTATATTAAACTTAATGCTTTCTTCCAGATTTAAATGTTATAATTTTATTATTCTAATGATCAAATGCCATTCATTATTTTGCATATATTGTAACAGTACCAAAAACATGGTAGTTACATAATATAAACGAATGTAATGTCAAGTATGAGAAAAACATGGGAATATATCTAGATAAATAAACCTAAGTGTGTATAAGTGGGTATCTACAAATATATTAATAAAAAATCCAACAATGAAGAAGAGAATGCTAATATATCAACATTAAAGAGAAAATGAAGAAAGAAAATGCCACAAGCTCAAAACAAAATATCAGTAAACAGACCCAATAGGATCCAACAGTGAGGGGAATCAACGAAACAAGGATCAACAAGCTCCAACAACAATGGAGATAACTAAAAATAGCAACTACGATGAAAATATAGAATAAAGAAGAAAGAAGAAGGACCAGGAAGAGCACCAAGAAGAAGAAAGAAGATGGACAGAAGATATAAGGACTCAACATAAACCACATGTACTAAAAACAATGTAAGTGACAAAAGAAATGATTATAAGTGTAACAAGAAAACCAGTGTGAAACATTTAAGGAACCACAAACAATTACAGTGTGTACTTAATACAAATGTGAAACCTGTGAATAACTAACTATTTCAACTGAATAAACCACACAAACAATTACAGTGATGAAGTTTACAGTGTGAAAAATATGTTAATTTCATGATGAAACAACAAAAATTAAAAATAGTCAAATAAACACAGACAATGAGTGTGACTGATTTAATAAAGTTGTAACCAATACACATGATCATAAGACCACCAGATTAGAACAAAATAGAACAATTATGTTATTGTTCATAAAGAACTGACAACAAATAAAAGACATTTGTTAAGTATCAAACATGACAGGAATTAAGGTCCACCATTGACCAGAAAAACATTGCAAATAATACAAGAAAGATTTGTGTTAGTGTTTAAGAAGGAACTGTATAAACATGTGTAACAAATTAGTTAAAGTATTATGTTAATATACCGTAGTGAAGTCAGTTTAGTAGTAGAAAAATACTGCACTAAAACAGATGGTACGTTGTTACACAACCCACAAGGAAGAGACCTATTACAACAGAAAATGATACATATTAGTATAAATATCTGATCATGAAATATGTTATCAAACGAGAATTTATTATAAGTAATAATAATAAATATTAAGAGACAATGTAATATAATGCAAAACAATGTAAATAGAACAAGTCAAACATAATGACACAGAGAATAGCAGAAATGAGAAAAGTATACCAGTTTAGTTAAGCAAAGTACAGTATCAAAACCAATATCAATGTTTATAAGAGTATTACCAGTAGTGAGATAAATATCTGATAATACATTGAGAACAGATTCTGAACATGATAAGAACAGTATTATAACTAAATTATTGTAAACCAACTAACCATGTACATATGACCAGAAGTAAGCTGAACCATTGTATAGCTAATTAGTTAAGAAAAATACTGTATCAAATACTGAGCACAGATTGTTACAATTGTTACCAGTAGTAAGAGGAAATCCCAATGCTACTTTGAGAACAGATAACGACCATAAAAGCAGTCATATTATATACAAACATTTAAAAACCAAATGACTATTATGAAGAAAACCAAATGTAAACAAACAATGACCAACCAGTTATTTATGAAAATTATAGCATATAAACTTGTGTAAAAGTAATTGGAAACATTACCAAAAGTTAGAATAATATCTAATGCTACTTTGGGAATCCAAACCAAATAGGACAATAACAATTTAGTTGTTGTATTAGAAAAAATAAATGACTATTATGATATGACACAACATGAACAGAGCCATTACTGAAAGATTAAAGAGTTCTGAGCTCATTAAAAGATAACCATTATATATAATAGATTAGGTACTATGTGTACACTAATTACAATCATTAAATGATATGATTTATATGAAGAGACCAAAAAATAAGATGAAAAAATTGTATAAGAAACATAGGAGAGGTTTGAACTTATGTAAATATTAAATTAACCACAGTCATACATAAATATTATAGTGTAAAATTGTGTAAATAAACATTACTAATATTATTAGATAGTAATATGATCATTTTAAATAAGAAAAATTAGTTCTAAGCATGTTTATGAAAAATCTAACATGGACGCTTAATGACGCCATAACGAGATTTGTGTAGGGAACAGTTATTCCCAAATTGTAAATTAAACCGACTGAGATATAGACTCAAAGTGTTTAGATAAGAAGTGTTTTATTATATTTAAATAAAATCTGGTGTAACGGACTTATAAAAATAAGATACACCAGAAATAACAAATAAAATCGTTATTGTGATAGTAGTAATGAACGAAAAATAAGCGTTTTTGGACTTATTTTAACAAGCAAAACGCCCTGAATTCATTGATATCAACCAATTAACGATAGGACGTAAAATAAGAAAGTTATGGTAATTTTAAACTTTCCAGTTAAATTTTTGTACCAGTGATGACGTAAAAAAGCCTGCAACCCAAAATCAATTTTGTCAAAAAATTAAATATTTTAATAAAACGAAGGCTTTCGGGTCAGAGAGTATAACGCATCCAGCCAATAGAATGAATGACTTTCAGCAGACGACCGAGAGACGCTTCAGAGGTACAAGACAGTCTACAATCAACCATCAAACGTAAAGGTCACGCCGCTCGAGACAAAAAAGAAGGAGTTTATATTTTAAAACTGTGCGCGCCATTTACGTCAGTACACAACATACAGTTAACCTTAACACAACATTCATACATACGAGTGAAAAAGTGCGGAATTGTTTTAATTGAACAAGTAGGTCAGTGTATAATGTCGACCATACTTGCGAGTGAAGTGTTAAATAGGAAACAGGGAGTACAGTTTTATTTAAACAATATTTAAACGAAAATAATAATTTTTGTGAATATCTAACTTTCGATACTACGCAAGTCAGATAATGCTGAGTATCGAAAAACAGTAATTAAATTATCAGAATTGAGAAAAGATTTAAATCGCCATTATTAAAATATTAGAAAAATATTTTAATTAATTATAATAATTTAAAATATAATGTTTGGAAATAATTGTTAATGAATACGAGAGTATTTAGTCACTCGTTTGACTAAACGTATTTTTCTATGTTTTAAAATATACTTTATTAATTTTCTTACAGTCTGAATAAATGTAATTCTGATAATAATATATTAAAAAGTATTATGAATAATATGTTTACATGTATAGTCTAAGAAATATTAGCTAACAAGGAATACTTATCCTTTGTAACAACACCGGTTAATTCTAACCTCAGAAATCGTTACGGTAACTTGATAATTTCAACATTACCGATCTGTTCTCAAGTAACATTCAAATCAAATAGAATTACTAACAAGAGTTTTTTGAGAAATTTTTCTCTTGTGAATAAATGATTTTTAAAACTAATCATTAAACGAACGTAATACATTTTTAAATACTGTACAAGTCATACAGCTTAATAATAGTAAACTAGTATTAGAGATGCGTGCGCATGCCCGCGTACGATAGTTTCATAAATACCAGACATATGGTACTTATTTTTGATTTTTTTATATTTGTTTGATTATTTTTCAATATTGTTAATTCTATATCATTATTTGTATTACATCTTGTGACTGGTATCATGTTACCTCAAAGAACCTAATGAAATATGGTAACTCACTGAATCAAAGTAACATAACCTACGCAGTTAAATTATTGTACTAACAACAGGTCTACCAGCCTTGAGGAATTAGACAGAGTCTTATTGAATTTTTATTGTAATCAGTAATTGAAAGGTTGTTAATTATTGTTTTTAATTGTCAAAGATTTTATCACTTATCAAATTGTTAATAAACCTCCAATTTTATTACCACAAAAGGAGTATCATTTCTAGTAAAGGTAAATTCATTTATTTTTTAATCAGTTCTGACACAGGTGGCGGAAGAATTTAAAAAGTTTTAGCATAATTCAGAATATTCATCAGAAATTGCTTCATTTACTATTGTGTGTGATGATATATTAAATATTCAATCCGAATATTTTATTGTATTTGAAGTGCATGTATTTCAGAAGGAATGTCACAGAACAGAATTGAAGTATTCAAGTGTGGTAAGTAAGTGAGATACACAACAAAGTGCGCGAATTATATTAAAATAAAAGGAGTGAACTATTACTACGTACCCATAAAAAAACAATACATTAACACCAATAACCTCAACGATTACGATTACATCTGTGATAAACAACATTATCGTAGACACCGGTGCGTGTCTACACTCACACGAACACACCAAACATCAATACTACTATACAATCTCTATACTTGTAAACTTGTTCCTTTACAAGTTGGCGCCCAACGTCTGAGCACGATTTAAGGGAATTACACCATAACTAGTGACCCAATCACCCTAATTCGTGAAAAAGACGGCAGGTACATTACCAGGACAGCAAGATGTACACCGACAGATTAAAATCAAGATCAAAATCGAGATCGACATCGAGGAAGAGGGCAACCGAAACGGAAAAGGAGACCAGAAGAGAAGAAAAAGAGGCCATGTCGACGGAAGATGTAGAAGAAATTGTACTGGAAACGAAGGAAAAAACAATTGAACCAGCGGAGGGGGTTCAGCAGCCTATGGAGGAACCGGAAGTGATGGTTCAAGAAATTCTACCAGAAACAAACCAACCCGAGAGACCGGTACAACCAAAAGATAGACACATTGTCGAAATGTTAATTAGTATGAGAGCATCAATGGAAGAAGGCCAGAAGAGAATGGAGGAATCAATAAACAAGAAGATAGAAGAAACCAGCCAATCCACCAAGGAGTTAAGTAAGAGAATAGAGGAAGGCCTGAAGTCCACAGACCAGAAAATGAACAAATCCATAGAATCAATGGAAGAAGGCCAGAAGAGAATGGACAAATCAATGGAGTCATTGAAAACCGACTTAAATAGTAAAATAGAAGAGACCAGTCGATCCACAAACCAAAAAATAGAGGAAGGCCAGAAGGATAACCAGAGACATATAGAGTTGTTAAAAGAAGAATTTAATAACCAAATAAGTGAGACAAACAGAAGAATGGAAGAGGGTCAACGGAAAACCGAAGAATTGTTGGAGAAGAGAATGGCCATCATGAAAGAAGATTTATCAGCAGAGTTGGGAGAGAAGATTGATCAAACTAACCAGAAAATTGATGGGATCAACGCTAAACTTAATCGAGATGTTGAGACTATACAAGCCGATCACGAAAATATATGGCAACAGATAAGTGTCAACAATAATAAAATGGAGGAGACCGCTAAGGAGACGATAGAAATGGTTGAGAGAAGATTGGGAGAAAGCGTCGAAGAAATCGAGAAACAAATGGCCATACTAACGACTGAAATTAATGTCGAGATGTCGGAAGTGCGTAAAGAAGGAGAAGGTACCAACCTAAAAATAATACAGACGGAAATGGACCTCAACCAACGTATTAATGATGTGAAGAAAACCCACGATACCCAACTAGATGTAATAACACAAGAGCAGACTAAGATGAAGGCAGCGCAGTCAACATTGAAGGATAAGTGTGAAGAAGTTGCTGGAAAAGTAGACGCGATCAAGCAACAGGTACACGATGACAAGACACAATCCACAGAATGCCAACGGAGGGAATTGGACGACCTCCGAGACGAAATGCATCGTCTACAAACCATACCGAATTTCCTATCTGGTTTGAGTCATTTAGAAGGAAGAGATCAGATTGACTTCCAGACTTATTCGAAAAATCCTTTGGAATTCCTAGAGAGAATGGAAGAAATCATACAACGGAATCGTGAGAGCAGATGGACTGTCATTAAAGGTATGTTAGATGAATCATTTAAACACACGTTTGACAACTGGTGGACAGCAACCCGACACGAAGTAGGTAATTATGACACCTTCAAGACAGCATTCAAGCAAAAATATTGGTCGGAGGCCACTCAGAATATCATAAGGGACGATATTACCAACGGAAGGTTCGACGTGAATGGAAGGCAATCCATGACCACACACTTTTTAGGAAAGATTTGCCTGGCAAGGAATCTGGAACCGGCAATCCCAGAAGAATGCCTGGTCACGAAGTTGGCTTACCATTTTAATCAGGGTATCTCACAGGGAAGACTAAATGCACAAATAAAAACAATCCAAGGAATGTGCGACCTACTCGAAAGCCACGAGAGGGAACGATACTATCAACGGAGTCGACAGGTACCAAGCCAGACATACGATCGAGGAGGGCCTGGAAACAATAACCCTACCATTCATAATAATGGTAATAACCCAGGGAGGAATTTTCATAACCCACCGAGGTTCCAGAATCAACCCACACCACACCAAGACGGAGGTGGAAATAACATAAATAGAGGGAACCATAATAACCATCATCCTGGTGGTTACCAACGAAATACGAATTACCAAAGAGGTAATCACTACTACAGACCGTATCAGAACCAGTCTCCTAATCACCAACCAAGACAAGGTAATGGTCATCATAATAATAACAATCAATTTCGAAGAGTCCACTATACCCATGCCAGTCGAGGTGGAAACCATAGAACTTATTATCAAGGAAGAAGGAGCTTCCCACACCAGCACCATCATTCCAATAATAGTGACAGGGATGAAAGAGAGTCCGGATATCGGTCAAACGGAAGTGACAGCAGTGGAAGTCCCAGAACAACCACACAAACTACAGAGGTATACCACAACGGACATGGACCGGGAAATCAGGAGCCAGTAGCTTCAACGTCTCAGGACAGACGCGAAAATGGTGACCTGAATTTAAACACCAACCGGCAGTGAAAAACCCAAGATCACCCTCACTGAACCGGCCTATTGGGTCTGATGTTTTGGCAAAATCATCGAAGCATCGCAATATATATAACAACAACTACCTAAAAAATATAAGGAAAGATTTGATGGAAGAAAAGGAAAATACTATCGGCGATACAAGCAACAGTGAAATTGCATATATATCCGTTAAAGTAAACAACACCGATGCCACAGCAATGATTGACACCGGCGCAAACGTATCATTAATAGACAAGTTGGAACTGGACAGAATTCAATCGGAGAACAAAGCCACAATACCCACGTTGCCAATTAGCAATATAATTCTCATCGGTGCTACCGGACGTCAGAATAAGACTATCCGACAGCAAGTACAATTAGATGTATCCAGCAATGGGAAGACAATACAGATGGTATTCCTAGTAGCCAGTGGGCTACCGTTCACCCTACTAATTGGTTGTGATATTTTAAGAAAATACACCGCAATCATCAATATGGATACTAATACGGTGATGATGAAAACAGAAGAAATAGAGTGGACAGCCAATTTGACAGAATACAGGAAGGCACCCTCGGAACATGTAATATACTACATCAGAGAAGGCCGTGAACACCAAGAAGGCGCCATCAACCAAGGAATACACAACAGTCCAGAGGAAGCTTTATGGTTGGAGAAAATTAATGGCATCCGAGAATTTAAAACCAGCCAGAATAGCCAAGAAGTTACTTGGGAACAACGGGAATGATTAATAGATATATACTACCAGTATCGCCACGTATTTTCAGATACGCCTGGGAAAATAAAAAATTTCCAATGTGAACTGAAGTTCAAAGACCAGACGGAGTTCAAACGGAAATCATATCCTATCGCCTTTTCACTAAAAGAAGCTGTAAGAGAGGAGATTCAGCGTTTAATAGAGAATGACATAATATAGGTAAGCAATTCACCATACACCAACCCTATTGTCGCTGTACCAAAAAAGAATGGTGCAGTACGAATTTGTTTAGATGCTCGTGAACTTAACAAAACCATAATTAATGACAGGACATCGCCTGGAGAAATCGATGAAATATTAAAGAAATTTTATGGTACAAAATTTTACAATATATGGGATACGGTATGTGGATATTGGCAGGTTGAGCTGCATCCAAACAGTAGAAAATACACTGCTTTTATCTTTGAAGGCCGAAACTACCATTTTAAAAGGCTACCATTCGGTTTAGCAAACTCAGTAGCAATATTCGTCAAATGCATGGACGAGATACTGGGCCACAACACACTACAGTTCACGACAGTTTATGTGGACGATCTCTTAATAGCCTCTAACAATTGGGAGGAGCACTGTGACCGGGTGGCACAAGTACTGAAAAAATTGGAAGACAACCACATTACTTTAAAATTAGATAAATCTCAACTAATTGCAAAGGAAGTGCAATTCTTGGGGTTTAAACTGTCTGAATACGGAATTACACCATCCCAGGAGAAGATGGAGGCAATTCAGCGTTTCCCCGTCCTGAAGAACAAAAAGCAACTGCAATCGTTCCTCGGAATCTGCAATTATTATCAGAAATTTCAAAATAATTATTCCGAATTGACAGCTCGATTCTCAACACAGCTATCATCGAAAGAAAAATGGAAATGGGAAGCAGAGCAAGACTCCACATTTGAACTGATTAAAATAAAGTTCCTGGAAACCGTTATGCTGCATCACCCCAATTTTAATAAACAGTTTTTCATGAATTGTGATGCTAGCGACCTAAGCCTTGGTTCTGTACTCTATCAAGAAGACCAAGAAGGGCATCATCAAGTGATCAGTTTCGCAAGCCGTACGCTAAACAAGTGCGAACGTAACTACCATACAACAGAAAAAGAATTATTGAGTATAGTGTTTGCATGCGAAAAATTTAGGACATTTATTTTAGGATATACAGTAACAGTGAGGACAGATCACAAATCCATTTCATTTCTAAAAAACTGCAAATTAAAACACGGAAGACTGACAAGATGGACTCTTACACTTCAAGAATACAACATACAATGGGAGTACATACCCGGAAAAAGCAACACAGCTGCAGACGTGTTATCCCGGATAAACATTAACGCCCAAACATTTGAAGGAGAGAGGGAAACCATTGTGAGAGTATACCACTTACTGAAGAATAAATCCGAACTCACTAATATATTATCTGACATAATCAATCATCAACAACAAGATCCCAAAATATCATTAATTATCAAAAAACTAGCCAACGATGATGCAAACATAAACCAGTATTACTGTACTCATAATCAGTTGTTGTTCACCAAAAACAATAAAGGTGATGAGAGATGGAAGGTAGTTATCCCCAAAGCCCTAGAAAAGGAATTGACCATCGACTACCACATACGTTATGGTCATATGGGCGCAGTGAAGGTTATAAAGTCTTTGCAGGAGCATGTGCATTTCAAGGACATGAGTAGAAAAGTCAGAAAATATGTCCAGAGTTGTAATATTTGTCAACTGGCAAAATGCAGCAACGAAAAGCGAGAAGGAGTCATGATACCAATCACATCAACTGCAAGACTAGAAAAAGTTTTCTTGGACATTTGTGGACCTTTTCCACGGAGTGGTGGGAGACACCAGTATAAGTATATCATAATAATATTTGATCATTACACCAAATATACTAAGCTGTACCCACTCAATCGAGCGACAACCAGTAAAATATTAGAGATAGTTATAAATAAATATATACCCGAAGTGGGTAAACCATCGATGATAATTACAGATCACGGAACGCAATTCTGAGGACGAAAGTGGCGGGAAACACTGATCCATCTGGGAGTAAAAACATACAAGACATCGGTGTATCACCCCAACAGCAACCCTGCTGAGAGAGTGTTGAGAGAAGTAGGAAGGATTTTAAGAACCTACTGTCACAGCCAGCAGAGGAAGTGGGAGGAGTATTTATCCCCAGCTGAAGACTTCCTAAATCTAGCCTACCACCAGTCGACTGACGAAACACCATACATGGCTATGTACGAGGAAAGACCACCCCGGGAGATCACAGAGATAATTAATTTTCCAATCAGTGCCGAAGTTACATTTGACAAAACTCGATTCTATAATAATGCAGTTGAGAGAGCGAATAAATTAAGGCTCAAGTACAAAAAGTTACAACCCAAAATCGTCAAATATGAAGTGGGAGACCAAGTGCTTATCAAAAATCGAGAGCTCCCTAGTACTATTGAGGGCATTGCAAAGAAGCTACTACTGCTATATACCGGACCATATACTGTGACAAAAAACAATCTAAACAACACATATGAATTGCAGAACCCTATTACAAAGAAGATAAAAGGTACCTATAATCAAACCTCAATGAAAAAATATATTGAAAATTAAATTATGGGACCAAAAAAGTGAAAAGATAGCGATAAGGATTATTTCATTATTGATAATGTAAAGGATGAAAATATTTGTTATGAAAAATGAAGGTATAATTATGAATATAACTATTGACTATATCAAGATGAAAAATGAAATGTGGCTATGAAGATTATTGTTATTTAAGAGTGAAAAATGAAAATATGATTATAAAAATAGATGTTGACTAAAGAAAAAAAGGATGTGTTACTATTATGAAAATTATTATGTGTGTATATTAAATGAGAAGTAACTGTATAATTATGTATTGAACATTGAATGTATTGTAATTTTATAATGTGAGAAAACATACTTCAAGAGAATTAATGTAAAGGATTCAGAACATTGTATTTGTTAATAATAATAATATACTATAAAAGAAGAGTATGAATATACGAGAAAGACACATACCAACCATGGCACAAATGTACTCATGATACATGTTATTTCCAAGAGCCACGTCAACCAGTAATTATACCATCCTACCCGTACTATTAGAAGAGTATAAAATACGAGATCGACGAACTCCATCCATGGCATAAATATTTCCAAGAGCCAAGTCAACAAGTAATTTATAACATCCTACCCGTACTATAGAAAAAGAAAAATTATACGAGACTGACACACTCCATCCATGGCATAAATATTTCCAAGAGCCTAGTCAACAAGTAGATAAGAACATCTTACCCGTACTATTAAAGAAAGAAGAAGGAAAAAATGAGAAGTTGGAAAAATGAAACCAAAATGAGGTATTAATGTAGACAAACCACCACACACAACCACATCGTTTATGATGTATATTACTAGCGAAGAAACCAATACCACATGGAATATAAATACCAAATACAAACCATGAAGAAGAAGAAAAACAAATGTACTTATGAATTATATCTAGAAGAATGAAACCTGAGATGAAGAATATGATGAGACGACATTCAAAGTGAAAACATAATGAAGAGATTAATCAATGATAATGAAGAATGAAAAAATAATATACTAACGAAGACAATCATGAGAGTATACCAGTGAGGAAGTGTAAAACAAACTATCCCTATAATATGTGAAGAATATAGTTAAGTTGAATCAAGAAAAGAGAGAATAACAATGTATAAACCGCAGATGCGTGAATTAATCCCAAGGATATTTATTATTTGTCGGAAGAACGACCACTATTATCATTTTTGATGATTTAAAATGAATTGACTGAAGAGTAATGCCAGCAATCATTTATTATTATTGAAGGAGATGACTTGCCTCCATATTTATTGAAATTAGTATGGCCAGTAGAGTTGAATAGCCAAAGTGAGCCACTCTAAACTGCCCCAGCTAAACTTATGTTAGGGAATTAGGGAACTAAATAAACAAGGGAGATCATTACATAGAGAAGATATAAATACGATTCAAATAGAAGAAAGTGAAGGGATATATGGAAAAAACATGTGAATCAACATGGAATGTACAACAATTGATGAATTCTTCAATGAAAAATATATTATAATAATTCAGAATTAATCAATTCTTATAGGAAGGCATATGTAACAGTACCAAAAATATGGTATTTACATAATATAAACGAATGTAACGTCAAGTATGAGAAAAACATGGGAATATATCTAGATAAATAAACCTAAGTGTATATAAGTGGGTATCTACAAATATATTAATAAAAAATCCAACAATGAAGAAGAGAATGCTAATATATCAACATTAAAGACAAAATGAAGAAAGAAAATGCCACAAGCTCAAAACAAAATATCAGTAAATAGACCCAATAGGATCCAACAGTGAGGGGAATCAACGAAACAAGGATCAACAAGCTCCAACAACAATGGAGATAACTAAAAATAGCAACTACGATGAAAATATAGAATAAAGAAGAAAGAAGAAGGACCAGGAAGAGCACCAAGAAGAAGAAAGAAGATGGACAGAAGATATAAGGACTCAACATAAACCACATGTACTAAAAACAATGTAAGTGACAAAAGAAATGATTATAAGTGTAACAAGAAAACCAGTGTGAAACATTTAAGGAACCACAAACAATTACAGTGTGTACTTAATACAAATGTGAAACCTGTGAATAACTAACTATTTCAACTGAATAAACCACACAAACAATTACAGTGATGAAGTTTACAGTGTGAAAAATATGTTAATTTCATGATGAAACAACAAAAATTAAAAATAGTCAAATAAACACAGACAATGAGTGTGACTGATTTAATAAAGTTGTAACCAATACACATGATCATAAGACCACCAGATTAGAACAAAATAGAACAATTATGTTATTGTTCATAAAGAACTGACAACAAATAAAAGACATTTGTTAAGTATCAAACATGACAGGAATTAAGGTCCACCACTGACCAGAAAAACATTGCAAATAATACAAGAAAGATTTGTGTTAGTGTTTAAGAAGGAACTGTATAAACATGTGTAACAAATTAGTTAAAGCATTATGTTAATATACCGTAGTGAAGTCAGTTTAGTAGTAGAAAAATACTGCACTAAAACAGATGGTACATTGTTACACAACCCACAAGGAAGAGACCTATTACAACAGAAAATGATACATATTAGTATAAATATCTGATCATGAAATATGTTATCAAACGAGAATTTATTATAAGTAATAATAATAAATATTAAGAGACAATGTAATATAATGCAAAACAATGTAAATAGAACAAGTCAAACATAATGACACAGAGAATAGCAGAAATGAGAAAAGTATACCAGTTTAGTTAAGCAAAGTACAGTATCAAAACCAATATCAATGTTTATAAGAGTATTACCAGTAGTGAGATAAATATCTGATAATACATTGAGAACAGATTCTGAACATGATAAGAACAGTATTATAACTAAATTATTGTAAACCAACTAACCATGTACATATGACCAGAAGTAAGCTGAACCATTGTATAGCTAATTAGTTAAGAAAAATACTGTATCAAATACTGAGCACAGATTGTTACAATTGTTACCAGTAGTAAGAGGAAATCCCAATGCTACTTTGAGAACAGATAATGACCATAAAAGCAGTCATATTATATACAAACATTTAAAAACCAAATGACTATTATGAAGAAAACCAAATGTAAACAAACAATGACCAACCAGTTATTTATGAAAAATATAGCATATAAACTTGTGTAAAAGTAATTGGAAACATTACCAAAAGTTAGAATAATATCTAATGCTACTTTGGGAATCCAAACCAAATAGGACAATAACAATTTAGTTGTTGTATTAGAAAAAATAAATGACTATTATGATATGACACAACATGAACAGAGCCATTACTGAAAGATTAAAGAGTTCTGAGCTCATTAAAAGATAACCATTATATATAATAGATTAGGTACTATGTGTACACTAATTACAATCATTAAATGATATGATTTATATGAAGAGACCAAAAAATAAGATGAAAAAATTGTATAAGAAACATAGGAGAGGTTTGAACTTATGTAAATATTAAATTAACCACAGTCATACATAAATATTATAGTGTAAAATTGTGTAAATAAACATTACTAATATTATTAGATAGTAATATGATCATTTTAAATAAGAAAAATTAGTTCTAAGCATGTTAATGAAAAATCTAACATGGACGCTTAATGACGCCATAACGAGATTTGTGTAGGGAACAGTTATTCCCAAATTGTAAATTAAACCGACTGAGATATAGACTCAAAGTGTTTAGATAAGAAGTGTTTTATTATATTTAAATAAAATCTGGTGTAACGGACTTATAAAAATAAGATACACCAGAAATAACAAATAAAATCGTTATTGTGATAGTAGTAATGAACGAAAAATAAGCGTTTTTGGACTTATTTTAACAAGCAAAACGCCCTGAATTCATTGATATCAACCAATTAACGATAGGACGTAAGATAAGAAAGTTATGGTAATTTTAAACTTTCCAGTTAAATTTTTGTACCAGTGATGACGTAAAAAAGCCTGCAACCCAAAATCAATTTTGTCAAAAAATTAAATATTTTAATAAAACGAAGGCTTTCGGGTCAGAGAGTATAACGCATCCAGCCAATAGAATGAATGACTTTCAGCAGACGACCGAGAGACGCTTCAGAGGTACAAGACAGTCTACAATCAACCATCAAACGTAAAGGTCACGCCGCTCGAGACAAAAAAGAAGGAGTTTATATTTTAAAACTGTGCGCGCCATTTACGTCAGTACACAACATACAGTTAACCTTAACACAACATTCATACATACGAGTGAAAAAGTGCGGAATTGTTTTAATTGAACAAGTAGGTCAGTGTATAATGTCGACCATACTTGCGAGTGAAGTGTTAAATAGGAAACAGGGAGTACAGTTTTATTTAAACAATATTTAAACGAAAATAATAATTTTTGTGAATATCTAACTTTCGATACTACGCAAGTCAGATAATGCTGAGTATCGAAAAACAGTAATTAAATTATCAGAATTGAGAAAAGATTTAAATCGCCATTATTAAAATATTAGAAAAAGATTTTAATTAATTATAATAATTTAAAATATAATGTTTGGAAATAATTGTTAATGAATACGAGAGTATTTAGTCACTCGTTTGACTAAACGTATTTTTCTATGTTTTAAAATATACTTTATTAATTTTCTTACAGTCTGAATAAATGTAATTCTGATAATAATATATTAAAAAGTATTATGAATAATATGTTTACATGTATAGTCTAAGAAATATTAGCTAACAAGGAATACTTATCCTTTGTAACAACACCGGTTAATTCTAACCTCAGAAATCGTTACGGTAACTTGATAATTTCAACATTACCGATCTGTTCTCAAGTAACATTCAAATCAAATAGAATTACTAACAAGAGTTTTTTGAGAAATTTTTCTCTTGTGAATAAATGATTTTTAAAACTAATCATTAAACGAACGTAATACATTTTTAAATACTGTACAAGTCATACAGCTTAATAATAGTAAACTAGTATTAGAGATGCGTGCGCATGCCCGCGTACGATAGTTTCATAAATACCAGACATATGGTACTTATTTTTGATTTTTTTATATTTGTTTGATTATTTTTCAATATTGTTAATTCTATATCATTATTTGTATTACATCTTGTGACTGGTATCATGTTACCTCAAAGAACCTAATGAAATATGGTAACTCACTGAATCAAAGTAACATAACCTACGCAGTTAAATTATTGTACTAACAACAGGTCTACCAGCCTTGAGGAATTAGACAGAGTCTTATTGAATTTTTATTGTAATCAGTAATTGAAAGGTTGTTAATTATTGTTTTTAATTGTCAAAGATTTTATCACTTATCAAATTGTTAATAAACCTCCAATTTTATTACCACAAAAGGAGTATCATTTCTAGTAAAGGTAAATTCATTTATTTTTTAATCAGTTCTGACACAGGTGGCGGAAGAATTTAAAAAGTTTTAGCATAATTCAGAATATTCATCAGAAATTGCTTCATTTACTATTGTGTGTGATGATATATTAAATATTCAATCCGAATATTTTATTGTATTTGAAGTGCATGTATTTCAGAAGGAATGTCACAGAACAGAATTGAAGTATTCAAGTGTGGTAAGTAAGTGAGATACACAACAAAGTGCGCGAATTATATTAAAATAAAAGGAGTGAACTATTACTACGTACCCATAAAAAAACAATACATTAACACCAATAACCTCAACGATTACGATTACATCTGTGATAAACAACATTATCGTAGACACCGGTGCGTGTCTACACTCACACGAACACACCAAACATCAATACTACTATACAATCTCTATACTTGTAAACTTGTTCCTTTACAAGTTGGCGCCCAACGTCTGAGCACGATTTAAGGGAATTACACCATAACTAGTGACCCAATCACCCTAATTCGTGAAAAAGACGGCAGGTACATTACCAGGACAGCAAGATGTACACCGACAGATTAAAATCAAGATCAAAATCGAGATCGACATCGAGGAAGAGGGCAACCGAAACGGAAAAGGAGACCAGAAGAGAAGAAAAAGAGGCCATGTCGACGGAAGATGTAGAAGAAATTGTACTGGAAACGAAGGAAAAAACAATTGAACCAGCGGAGGGGGTTCAGCAGCCTATGGAGGAACCGGAAGTGATGGTTCAAGAAATTCTACCAGAAACAAACCAACCCGAGAGACCGGTACAACCAAAAGATAGACACATTGTCGAAATGTTAATTAGTATGAGAGCATCAATGGAAGAAGGCCAGAAGAGAATGGAGGAATCAATAAACAAGAAGATAGAAGAAACCAGCCAATCCACCAAGGAGTTAAGTAAGAGAATAGAGGAAGGCCTGAAGTCCACAGACCAGAAAATGAACAAATCCATAGAATCAATGGAAGAAGGCCAGAAGAGAATGGACAAATCAATGGAGTCATTGAAAACCGACTTAAATAGTAAAATAGAAGAGACCAGTCGATCCACAAACCAAAAAATAGAGGAAGGCCAGAAGGATAACCAGAGACATATAGAGTTGTTAAAAGAAGAATTTAATAACCAAATAAGTGAGACAAACAGAAGAATGGAAGAGGGTCAACGGAAAACCGAAGAATTGTTGGAGAAGAGAATGGCCATCATGAAAGAAGATTTATCAGCAGAGTTGGGAGAGAAGATTGATCAAACTAACCAGAAAATTGATGGGATCAACGCTAAACTTAATCGAGATGTTGAGACTATACAAGCCGATCACGAAAATATATGGCAACAGATAAGTGTCAACAATAATAAAATGGAGGAGACCGCTAAGGAGACGATAGAAATGGTTGAGAGAAGATTGGGAGAAAGCGTCGAAGAAATCGAGAAACAAATGGCCATACTAACGACTGAAATTAATGTCGAGATGTCGGAAGTGCGTAAAGAAGGAGAAGGTACCAACCTAAAAATAATACAGACGGAAATGGACCTCAACCAACGTATTAATGATGTGAAGAAAACCCACGATACCCAACTAGATGTAATAACACAAGAGCAGACTAAGATGAAGGCAGCGCAGTCAACATTGAAGGATAAGTGTGAAGAAGTTGCTGGAAAAGTAGACGCGATCAAGCAACAGGTACACGATGACAAGACACAATCCACAGAATGCCAACGGAGGGAATTGGACGACCTCCGAGACGAAATGCATCGTCTACAAACCATACCGAATTTCCTATCTGGTTTGAGTCATTTAGAAGGAAGAGATCAGATTGACTTCCAGACTTATTCGAAAAATCCTTTGGAATTCCTAGAGAGAATGGAAGAAATCATACAACGGAATCGTGAGAGCAGATGGACTGTCATTAAAGGTATGTTAGATGAATCATTTAAACACACGTTTGACAACTGGTGGACAGCAACCCGACACGAAGTAGGTAATTATGACACCTTCAAGACAGCATTCAAGCAAAAATATTGGTCGGAGGCCACTCAGAATATCATAAGGGACGATATTACCAACGGAAGGTTCGACGTGAATGGAAGGCAATCCATGACCACACACTTTTTAGGAAAGATTTGCCTGGCAAGGAATCTGGAACCGGCAATCCCAGAAGAATGCCTGGTCACGAAGTTGGCTTACCATTTTAATCAGGGTATCTCACAGGGAAGACTAAATGCACAAATAAAAACAATCCAAGGAATGTGCGACCTACTCGAAAGCCACGAGAGGGAACGATACTATCAACGGAGTCGACAGGTACCAAGCCAGACATACGATCGAGGAGGGCCTGGAAACAATAACCCTACCATTCATAATAATGGTAATAACCCAGGGAGGAATTTTCATAACCCACCGAGGTTCCAGAATCAACCCACACCACACCAAGACGGAGGTGGAAATAACATAAATAGAGGGAACCATAATAACCATCATCCTGGTGGTTACCAACGAAATACGAATTACCAAAGAGGTAATCACTACTACAGACCGTATCAGAACCAGTCTCCTAATCACCAACCAAGACAAGGTAATGGTCATCATAATAATAACAATCAATTTCGAAGAGTCCACTATACCCATGCCAGTCGAGGTGGAAACCATAGAACTTATTATCAAGGAAGAAGGAGCTTCCCACACCAGCACCATCATTCCAATAATAGTGACAGGGATGAAAGAGAGTCCGGATATCGGTCAAACGGAAGTGACAGCAGTGGAAGTCCCAGAACAACCACACAAACTACAGAGGTATACCACAACGGACATGGACCGGGAAATCAGGAGCCAGTAGCTTCAACGTCTCAGGACAGACGCGAAAATGGTGACCTGAATTTAAACACCAACCGGCAGTGAAAAACCCAAGATCACCCTCACTGAACCGGCCTATTGGGTCTGATGTTTTGGCAAAATCATCGAAGCATCGCAATATATATAACAACAACTACCTAAAAAATATAAGGAAAGATTTGATGGAAGAAAAGGAAAATACTATCGGCGATACAAGCAACAGTGAAATTGCATATATATCCGTTAAAGTAAACAACACCGATGCCACAGCAATGATTGACACCGGCGCAAACGTATCATTAATAGACAAGTTGGAACTGGACAGAATTCAATCGGAGAACAAAGCCACAATACCCACGTTGCCAATTAGCAATATAATTCTCATCGGTGCTACCGGACGTCAGAATAAGACTATCCGACAGCAAGTACAATTAGATGTATCCAGCAATGGGAAGACAATACAGATGGTATTCCTAGTAGCCAGTGGGCTACCGTTCACCCTACTAATTGGTTGTGATATTTTAAGAAAATACACCGCAATCATCAATATGGATACTAATACGGTGATGATGAAAACAGAAGAAATAGAGTGGACAGCCAATTTGACAGAATACAGGAAGGCACCCTCGGAACATGTAATATACTACATCAGAGAAGGCCGTGAACACCAAGAAGGCGCCATCAACCAAGGAATACACAACAGTCCAGAGGAAGCTTTATGGTTGGAGAAAATTAATGGCATCCGAGAATTTAAAACCAGCCAGAATAGCCAAGAAGTTACTTGGGAACAACGGGAATGATTAATAGATATATACTACCAGTATCGCCACGTATTTTCAGATACGCCTGGGAAAATAAAAAATTTCCAATGTGAACTGAAGTTCAAAGACCAGACGGAGTTCAAACGGAAATCATATCCTATCGCCTTTTCACTAAAAGAAGCTGTAAGAGAGGAGATTCAGCGTTTAATAGAGAATGACATAATATAGGTAAGCAATTCACCATACACCAACCCTATTGTCGCTGTACCAAAAAAGAATGGTGCAGTACGAATTTGTTTAGATGCTCGTGAACTTAACAAAACCATAATTAATGACAGGACATCGCCTGGAGAAATCGATGAAATATTAAAGAAATTTTATGGTACAAAATTTTACAATATATGGGATACGGTATGTGGATATTGGCAGGTTGAGCTGCATCCAAACAGTAGAAAATACACTGCTTTTATCTTTGAAGGCCGAAACTACCATTTTAAAAGGCTACCATTCGGTTTAGCAAACTCAGTAGCAATATTCGTCAAATGCATGGACGAGATACTGGGCCACAACACACTACAGTTCACGACAGTTTATGTGGACGATCTCTTAATAGCCTCTAACAATTGGGAGGAGCACTGTGACCGGGTGGCACAAGTACTGAAAAAATTGGAAGACAACCACATTACTTTAAAATTAGATAAATCTCAACTAATTGCAAAGGAAGTGCAATTCTTGGGGTTTAAACTGTCTGAATACGGAATTACACCATCCCAGGAGAAGATGGAGGCAATTCAGCGTTTCCCCGTCCTGAAGAACAAAAAGCAACTGCAATCGTTCCTCGGAATCTGCAATTATTATCAGAAATTTCAAAATAATTATTCCGAATTGACAGCTCGATTCTCAACACAGCTATCATCGAAAGAAAAATGGAAATGGGAAGCAGAGCAAGACTCCACATTTGAACTGATTAAAATAAAGTTCCTGGAAACCGTTATGCTGCATCACCCCAATTTTAATAAACAGTTTTTCATGAATTGTGACGCTAGCGACCTAAGCCTTGGTTCTGTACTCTATCAAGAAGACCAAGAAGGGCATCATCAAGTGATCAGTTTCGCAAGCCGTACGCTAAACAAGTGCGAACGTAACTACCATACAACAGAAAAAGAATTATTGAGTATAGTGTTTGCATGCGAAAAATTTAGGACATTTATTTTAGGATATACAGTAACAGTGAGGACAGATCACAAATCCATTTCATTTCTAAAAAACTGCAAATTAAAACACGGAAGACTGACAAGATGGACTCTTACACTTCAAGAATACAACATACAATGGGAGTACATACCCGGAAAAAGCAACACAGCTGCAGACGTGTTATCCCGGATAAACATTAACGCCCAAACATTTGAAGGAGAGAGGGAAACCATTGTGAGAGTATACCACTTACTGAAGAATAAATCCGAACTCACTAATATATTATCTGACATAATCAATCATCAACAACAAGATCCCAAAATATCATTAATTATCAAAAAACTAGCCAACGATGATGCAAACATAAACCAGTATTACTGTACTCATAATCAGTTGTTGTTCACCAAAAACAATAAAGGTGATGAGAGATGGAAGGTAGTTATCCCCAAAGCCCTAGAAAAGGAATTGACCATCGACTACCACATACGTTATGGTCATATGGGCGCAGTGAAGGTTATAAAGTCTTTGCAGGAGCATGTGCATTTCAAGGACATGAGTAGAAAAGTCAGAAAATATGTCCAGAGTTGTAATATTTGTCAACTGGCAAAATGCAGCAACGAAAAGCGAGAAGGAGTCATGATACCAATCACATCAACTGCAAGACTAGAAAAAGTTTTCTTGGACATTTGTGGACCTTTTCCACGGAGTGGTGGGAGACACCAGTATAAGTATATCATAATAATATTTGATCATTACACCAAATATACTAAGCTGTACCCACTCAATCGAGCGACAACCAGTAAAATATTAGAGATAGTTATAAATAAATATATACCCGAAGTGGGTAAACCATCGATGACAATTACAGATCACGGAACGCAATTCTGAGGACGAAAGTGGCGGGAAACACTGATCCATCTGGGAGTAAAAACATACAAGACATCGGTGTATCACCCCAACAGCAACCCTGCTGAGAGAGTGTTGAGAGAAGTAGGAAGGATTTTAAGAACCTACTGTCACAGCCAGCAGAGGAAGTGGGAGGAGTATTTATCCCCAGCTGAAGACTTCCTAAATCTAGCCTACCACCAGTCGACTGACGAAACACCATACATGGCTATGTACGAGGAAAGACCACCCCGGGAGATCACAGAGATAATTAATTTTCCAATCAGTGCCGAAGTTACATTTGACAAAACTCGATTCTATAATAATGCAGTTGAGAGAGCGAATAAATTAAGGCTCAAGTACAAAAAGTTACAACCCAAAATCGTCAAATATGAAGTGGGAGACCAAGTGCTTATCAAAAATCGAGAGCTCCCTAGTACTATTGAGGGCATTGCAAAGAAGCTACTACTGCTATATACCGGACCATATACTGTGACAAAAAACAATCTAAACAACACATATGAATTGCAGAACCCTATTACAAAGAAGATAAAAGGTACCTATAATCAAACCTCAATGAAAAAATATATTGAAAATTAAATTATGGGACCAAAAAAGTGAAAAGATAGCGATAAGGATTATTTTATTATTGATAATGTAAAGGATGAAAATATTTGTTATGAAAAATGAAGGTATAATTATGAATATAACTATTGACTATATCAAGATGAAAAATGAAATGTGGCTATGAAGATTATTGTTATTTAAGAGTGAAAAATGAAAATATGATTATAAAAATAGATGTTGACTAAAGAAAAAAAGGATGTGTTACTATTATGAAAATTATTATGTGTGTATATTAAATGAGAAGTAACTGTATAATTATGTATTGAACATTGAATGTATTGTAATTTTATAATGTGAGAAAACATACTTCAAGAGAATTAATGTAAAGGATTCAGAACATTGTATTTGTTAATAATAATAATATACTATAAAAGAAGAGTATGAATATACGAGAAAGACACATACCAACCATGGCACAAATGTACTCATGATACATGTTATTTCCAAGAGCCACGTCAACCAGTAATTATACCATCCTACCCGTACTATTAGAAGAGTATAAAATACGAGATCGACGAACTCCATCCATGGCATAAATATTTCCAAGAGCCAAGTCAACAAGTAATTTATAACATCCTACCCGTACTATAGAAAAAGAAAAATTATACGAGACTGACAAACTCCATCCATGGCATAAATATTTCCAAGAGCCTAGTCAACAAGTAGATAAGAACATCTTACCCGTACTATTAAAGAAAGAAGAAGGAAAAAATGAGAAGTTGGAAAAATGAAACCAAAATGAGGTATTAATGTAGACAAACCACCACACACAACCACATCGTTTATGATGTATATTACTAGCGAAGAAACCAATACCACATGGAATATAAATACCAAATACAAACCATGAAGAAGAAGAAAAACAAATGTACTTATGAATTATATCTAGAAGAATGAAACCTGAGATGAAGAATATGATGAGACGACATTCAAAGTGAAAACATAATGAAGAGATTAATCAATGATAATGAAGAATGAAAAAATAATATACTAACGAAGACAATCATGAGAGTATACCAGTGAGGAAGTGTAAAACAAACTATCCCTATAATATGTGAAGAATATAGTTAAGTTGAATCAAGAAAAGAGAGAATAACAATGTATAAACCGCAGATGCGTGAATTAATCCCAAGGATATTTATTATTTGTCGGAAGAACGACCACTATTATCATTTTTGATGATTTAAAATGAATTGACTGAAGAGTAATGCCAGCAATCATTTATTATTATTGAAGGAGATGACTTGCCTCCATATTTATTGAAATTAGTATGGCCAGTAGAGTTGAATAGCCAAAGTGAGCCACTCTAAACTGCCCCAGCTAAACTTATGTTAGGGAATTAGGGAACTAAATAAACAAGGGAGATCATTACATAGAGAAGATATAAATACGATTCAAATAGAAGAAAGTGAAGGGATATATGGAAAAAACATGTGAATCAACATGGAATGTACAACAATTGATGAATTCTTCAATGAAAAATATATTATAATAATTCAGAATTAATCAATTCTTATAGGAAGGCATATGTAACAGTACCAAAAATATGGTATTTACATAATATAAACGAATGTAACGTCAAGTATGAGAAAAACATGGGAATATATCTAGATAAATAAACCTAAGTGTATATAAGTGGGTATCTACAAATATATTAATAAAAAATCCAACAATGAAGAAGAGAATGCTAATATATCAACATTAAAGACAAAATGAAGAAAGAAAATGCCACAAGCTCAAAACAAAATATCAGTAAATAGACCCAATAGGATCCAACAGTGAGGGGAATCAACGAAACAAGGATCAACAAGCTCCAACAACAATGGAGATAACTAAAAATAGCAACTACGATGAAAATATAGAATAAAGAAGAAAGAAGAAGGACCAGGAAGAGCACCAAGAAGAAGAAAGAAGATGGACAGAAGATATAAGGACTCAACATAAACCACATGTACTAAAAACAATGTAAGTGACAAAAGAAATGATTATAAGTGTAACAAGAAAACCAGTGTGAAACATTTAAGGAACCACAAACAATTACAGTGTGTACTTAATACAAATGTGAAACCTGTGAATAACTAACTATTTCAACTGAATAAACCACACAAACAATTACAGTGATGAAGTTTACAGTGTGAAAAATATGTTAATTTCATGATGAAACAACAAAAATTAAAAATAGTCAAATAAACACAGACAATGAGTGTGACTGATTTAATAAAGTTGTAACCAATACACATGATCATAAGACCACCAGATTAGAACAAAATAGAACAATTATGTTATTGTTCATAAAGAACTGACAACAAATAAAAGACATTTGTTAAGTATCAAACATGACAGGAATTAAGGTCCACCACTGACCAGAAAAACATTGCAAATAATACAAGAAAGATTTGTGTTAGTGTTTAAGAAGGAACTGTATAAACATGTGTAACAAATTAGTTAAAGCATTATGTTAATATACCGTAGTGAAGTCAGTTTAGTAGTAGAAAAATACTGCACTAAAACAGATGGTACATTGTTACACAACCCACAAGGAAGAGACCTATTACAACAGAAAATGATACATATTAGTATAAATATCTGATCATGAAATATGTTATCAAACGAGAATTTATTATAAGTAATAATAATAAATATTAAGAGACAATGTAATATAATGCAAAACAATGTAAATAGAACAAGTCAAACATAATGACACAGAGAATAGCAGAAATGAGAAAAGTATACCAGTTTAGTTAAGCAAAGTACAGTATCAAAACCAATATCAATGTTTATAAGAGTATTACCAGTAGTGAGATAAATATCTGATAATACATTGAGAACAGATTCTGAACATGATAAGAACAGTATTATAACTAAATTATTGTAAACCAACTAACCATGTACATATGACCAGAAGTAAGCTGAACCATTGTATAGCTAATTAGTTAAGAAAAATACTGTATCAAATACTGAGCACAGATTGTTACAATTGTTACCAGTAGTAAGAGGAAATCCCAATGCTACTTTGAGAACAGATAATGACCATAAAAGCAGTCATATTATATACAAACATTTAAAAACCAAATGACTATTATGAAGAAAACCAAATGTAAACAAACAATGACCAACCAGTTATTTATGAAAAATATAGCATATAAACTTGTGTAAAAGTAATTGGAAACATTACCAAAAGTTAGAATAATATCTAATGCTACTTTGGGAATCCAAACCAAATAGGACAATAACAATTTAGTTGTTGTATTAGAAAAAATAAATGACTATTATGATATGACACAACATGAACAGAGCCATTACTGAAAGATTAAAGAGTTCTGAGCTCATTAAAAGATAACCATTATATATAATAGATTAGGTACTATGTGTACACTAATTACAATCATTAAATGATATGATTTATATGAAGAGACCAAAAAATAAGATGAAAAAATTGTATAAGAAACATAGGAGAGGTTTGAACTTATGTAAATATTAAATTAACCACAGTCATACATAAATATTATAGTGTAAAATTGTGTAAATAAACATTACTAATATTATTAGATAGTAATATGATCATTTTAAATAAGAAAAATTAGTTCTAAGCATGTTAATGAAAAATCTAACATGGACGCTTAATGACGCCATAACGAGATTTGTGTAGGGAACAGTTATTCCCAAATTGTAAATTAAACCGACTGAGATATAGACTCAAAGTGTTTAGATAAGAAGTGTTTTATTATATTTAAATAAAATCTGGTGTAACGGACTTATAAAAATAAGATACACCAGAAATAACAAATAAAATCGTTATTGTGATAGTAGTAATGAACGAAAAATAAGCGTTTTTGGACTTATTTTAACAAGCAAAACGCCCTGAATTCATTGATATCAACCAATTAACGATAGGACGTAAGATAAGAAAGTTATGGTAATTTTAAACTTTCCAGTTAAATTTTTGTACCAGTGATGACGTAAAAAAGCCTGCAACCCAAAATCAATTTTGTCAAAAAATTAAATATTTTAATAAAACGAAGGCTTTCGGGTCAGAGAGTATAACGCATCCAGCCAATAGAATGAATGACTTTCAGCAGACGACCGAGAGACGCTTCAGAGGTACAAGACAGTCGACGATCAACCATCAAACGTAAAGGTCACGCCGCTCGAGACAAAAAAGAAGGAGTTTATATTTTAAAACTGTGTGCGCCATTTACGTCAGTACACAACATACAGTTAACCTTAACACAACATTCATACATACGAGTGAAAAAGTGCGGAATTGTTTTAATTGAACAAGTAGGTCAGTGTATAATGTCGACCATACTTGCGAGTGAAGTGTTAAATAGGAAACAGGGAGTACAGTTTTATTTAAACAATATTTAAACGAAAATAATAATTTTTGTGAATATCTAACTTTCGATACTACGCAAGTCAGATAATGCTGAGTATCGAAAAACAGTAATTAAATTATCAGAATTGAGAAAAGATTTAAATCGCCATTATTAAAATATTAGAAAAATATTTTAATTAATTATAATAATTTAAAATATAATGTTTGGAAATAATTGTTAATGAATACGAGAGTATTTAGTCACTCGTTTGACTAAACGTATTTTTCTATGTTTTAAAATATACTTTATTAATTTTCTTACAGTCTGAATAAATGTAATTCTGATAATAATATATTAAAAAGTATTATGAATAATATGTTTACATGTATAGTCTAAGAAATATTAGCTAATAAGGAATACTTATCCTTTGTAACAACACCGGTTAATTCTAACCTCAGAAATCGTTACGGTAACTTGATAATTTCAACATTACCGATCTGTTCTCAAGTAACATTCAAATCAAATAGAATTACTAACAAGAGTTTTTTGAGAAATTTTTCTCTTGTGAATAAATGATTTTTAAAACTAATTATTAAACGAACGTAATACATTTTTAAATACTGTACAAGTCATACAGCTTAATAATAGTAAACTAGTATTAGAGATGGGTGCGCATGCCCGCGTACGATAGTTTCATAAATACCAGACATATGGTACTTATTTTTGATTTTTTTAGATTTGTTCGATTATTATTCAGTATTGTTAATTCTATATCATTATTTGTATTACATCTTGTGACTGGTATCATGTTACCTCAAAGAACCTAACGAAATATGGTAACTCACTGAATCAAAGTAACATAACCTATGCAGTTAAATTATTGTACTAACAACAGGTCTACCAGCCTTGAGGAATTAGACAGAGTCTTATTGAATTTTTATTGTAATCAGTAATTGAAAGGTTGTTAATTATTGTTTTTAATTGTCAAAGATTTTATCACTTATCAAATTGTTAAGAAACCTCCAATTTTATTACCACAAAAGGAGTATCATTTCTAGTAAAAGTAAATTCATTTATTTTTTAATCAGTTCTGACACAGGTGGCGGAAGAATTTAAAAAGTTTTAGCATAATTCAGAATATTCATCAGAAATTGCTTCATTTACTATTGTGTGTGATGATATATTAAATATTCAATCTGAATATTTTATTGTATTTGAAGTGCATGTATTTCAGAAGGAACGTCACAGAACAGAATTGAAGTATTCAAGTGTGGTAAGTAAGTGAGATACACAACAAAGTGCGCGAATTATATTAAAATAAAAGGAGTGAACTATTACTACGTACCCATAAAAAAACAATACATTAACACCAATAACCTCAACGATTACGATTACATCTGTGATAAACAACATTATCGTAGACACCGGTGCGTCTCTACACTCACACGAACACACCAAACACCAATACTACTATACAATCTCTATACTTGTAAACTTGTTCCTTTACAATATCTGTCACGTTACAGATTGCTCTCCTCCAGAAGTAATTATTTCAGACATGTTTATGGATGAAATAATTTCTTATGATAATTTCATCATTTCTTATATTTCATTTTCTTCCCCATTTTTATATCGACTTTTTATATCAGAGTTTAATTAATTTTATATATATAGTTACTTATTTTACTACTGATCCTTTTCGGATAGTTAGTGTCTTCTGAGATATTATTATTATTGTAATACATTTTCTTTATTTATAAACTTCGTGTTGCATCCTTGGGATATTAATTCCCTAACATTCCCTATCATGTGGGCTGGGGCAGATCAGAGGGGCACTGTACGCTACACAATCTCTGCTGGCCATACACCACTTCTACAATTTGAGTCCAGAGGCATATCCATCTCTGCTCAAAAAACATAATGCTGCTGGAATTATCTTCAGTCAGTCATCGAATAAATAAATAAAAAATAGTCTCATTTTCGACTAATAAAAATATCTTTGGATTCTTCACTTCGTAGTTTCTCAGATTATCTCACATTTTCTATCTTAATAAATCTTCATAATTATTATTATACTCATTATATATACATTTTTCTAAACTCTTAACTTGTCTGATATATTTATTTCAATTATGGTTGAAAACCTTTATTATTTATAATTCTGGTTACTGGTTACAGTGTAACTCTTTTCCTTCTACTTCTGAATTCTCTTTATACTTTCTTCTGGTTACTTATAATGTTAGCATGGTCTTTATATATAGTCTTTCTTATTCATTATTTGAATGGTCTTAATATATTATATTTAATTTTTAAATTTGTATCTTTATATTAGATAAACAGGTTGTTATATTGATCATTTTGTTTAAACACTTTGGTTCTTTCCTTTCTCTTAGAAAGTTATTAATCCGCCTTCGCATTCATCAACATTAATTCATTTATATTATATTTCATGTGGTACTTCTTCTCTTTGCTTTTCATATAGGTTTTATTATTATCATTTGTTCAAAATCATCTTCTCCATATGTTTGGTATGAGTTGTTCTTCTTTGCTCTTAATTAACTGTTTTCATTATCGTTTCATAAGTAATTAGTCTCTTTGCTTCCAAATTTTTTCCTTCTCTTGCATATTACACTCTTTTTTGTTATTCTTCTCTACTCCTTCAAATGCTAATGTGAATATCTAGCATTTATTCTGGATTAAAGTTAATTCTCTTTTCTGAATTAATCATTTTATTTTCTTCTAAATTCATTTATAAATGGAACACATTTATTTTTGGAACTTTGTTAGTTTTATTCAAAATTCAAACTCTTCTTTTTATTTAATGGCAAAATATTTCTCATAAATCATTGTAATAAGTTGATCTTATCTT
The DNA here is from genome assembly GCA_034769895.1 of Magicicada septendecula. Lineage (NCBI taxonomy): Eukaryota > Metazoa > Arthropoda > Insecta > Hemiptera > Cicadidae > Magicicada > Magicicada septendecula. Next base: position 253,023,390 of record CM068374.1, on the reverse strand, counting down.
GTTTCAAAGTTCTGACGTTCTATGAACATTCAAATTCTGTTTAATTCATTTATTCCCAGAATTGTTTCATTCAAAATTGTTTATAGTAATGTGATCTTACTATTATTTCTGAATGTTTTGGTATTTCTCTAAATTCAAATTCTTCTTAATTATTTACCATACAGTTTTCTCACAAAATTAGTTATAGTAAGTTGGTCTTACTTCATTTTTTTAAAGTTTTTGTATATTAACTTCAAAATTCCTTTCTTCTATTTTTCCATAAAGTTTCTTCTTAAATATTTGGTAGTAAGTTGTGCTTACATATTTTAAATTTTATAGTTATATAAAAATTCTTTCTTTTTATTCCTCCCAAAAGTTTTCTCATAAATCAGTGGTAGTAAGTTGTACTTACTTATTTTAGAATTTTTTTTTAGTTTAAATTCAAAAATTCTTTTTAATTAAATTGCCATAAAATGTTTTCTCCGAAATATCTGGTTGTAAGTTGTTCTTACATCATTTTAGGATTTTTATGTTATAAAATTCAAAATTCTCTCTCTTTAATTCTTCCAAAAAGTTTTTCACATAATATATAGTTGTAAGATGTACTTACTTAATTTTAAATTTTCATGGTTAAATTCAAAATTCTTTCTTTTTAATTCTCCAGAATGTTTTTCTCAAAATATTAGGTTGTAAGATGTACTTACTTAATTTAAAATTTTTATGTTAAAAAATTCAAAATTCTCTCTTTCTTCCATAAAGTTTGTTCAAAATTATTAGGTGGTAAGATGTTCTTCATTAATTTTAAATTTTGTCAGTTAAAAAATTCAAAATTCTCTCTTTCTTCCATAAAGTTTGTTCAAAATTATTAGGTTGTAAGATGTTCTTACATAAATTTTAAATTTTTTCAGTTATATAAAAATTCTTTCTTTTTATTCATCCCAAAAGTTTTTTGTTAAATCAGTGTTAGTAAGTTGTACTTACATTATTTTAAATTTTATGTTTAATAAACTCTTTCTTTTCATTTCCATAAAGTTTCTTCTAAATCATAGATAATAAGTTGTGCTTACATAAATTTTTAAATTTTGTTGGTATTAAATTCAAAAATTCTTTTCTTCTTTCTTCCATAAAGTTTGTTCAAAATTATTAGGTTGTAAGATGTTCTTACATCATTTTTGAACTTTTACAGTTAATAAAAACTCTTTATTTTTATTCAGCCCAAAAGGTTGTTTCTCATAAATCAGTGGTAGTAAGATGTACTTACTTAATTTTAAATTTTCATGGTTATAAAATTCAAAATTCTTTCTCTTTTTCTTTCTTCCAAAATGTTTTTCTCAAAATTCAGTGGTAGTAAGATGTGCTTACTTAATTTTAAATTTTCATGGTTATACAATTCAAAATTCTTTCTCTTTTCTTTCTTCCAAAATGTTTTTCTCAAAATTCAGTGGTAGTAAGATGTGCTTACTTAATTTTAAATTTTCATGGTTTAAATTCTAAATTCAAGACTCCCAACTCATTCTTCATAATATTTTTTCATAGATGCTTGATTGTACACACCTTTGATTTTTCCTGAAACGATTTCCTTCAACTCATAGGTATTGTTATGCTTATCCTTTACCACAACATATGGTCCGATATACAGTAATAATAATTTTTTTGTTATGCCTTCTAAAGTGCTGGGCAGCTCTCGATTTTTTAGGAGGACTTTCTCACCTTCTTTATATGTTATAATACGCCCTATCGCCTTTTGGTATTTGGCTTGCCGTTTTTCTTGATCTTCTGCTACCTTGTTGTAAAACCTCAACTGGTTGAATTTCCGATTATTGTTTGTTGGAAATTCAATGATTTGTTCAATTTCTCGGGGAGTCGGATTCTCATACATGGCTGAGTATGGTGTAATTCCTATAGCTGGATGGTGGGCGAAATTTAGGAATGTTTCTGTCGCTGCTAGGTACTCTTGCCACTTTTTCTGTTGGTTGTGACAGTACGTGCGCAAGATCCTACCCACTTCTCTCAGCCGGATTGCTACTTGGGTGGTAGACTGACGTCTTATAAGTTTTGATCCCAATTGCTAATAAAGTGTCTCGCCACCTCCTCCCCTTAAATTGTGTACCATGGTCGGTAATAATGGAAGATGGTCTACCGATCTCTGGCACATACAAATCGATAATCACCGCCAGAACCTTTGCTGTTGTTGCCCGATTAACCGGATATAGCTTTACATATTTGGTGTAGTGGTCCATTATGATTACCAGGTATTTATACCTGTGTCGACCACCGCTACGGGGAAATGGCCCGCAGATATCCAAAAACACTTTTTCCAGTTTTGCGTTTGAAGTTATCGGTATCATGATACCCTCTGTCTTTTCATTGTTTATTTTGGCGCATTGGCAGATCTTGCAGGACTTGATGTACGTTCTCACCTTGCGGTTGATATTCTTGATCTTACAGTTTTCCTCTAGAGCCTGTATCACTTTTAATGCTCCCATACCTGACATGGTAATCGATGATGACCTCTTTCTCGATTTGGTGTGGGATTATCACCTTCCATGTCTCATCGTCCAAGGCCGTTTTTATGAATAAGATCCCTTTGTTAAGATGGTAATATTTAGAAATGGTATCGTCATTGGCTTCCAAACGACTCACGATGTTTTTCAGCTTAGGATCAGACTGCTGATGGATTCGAATATTTATTAATAGAGCTTGTAGATCGGCTCTGGTCTTGAAGATGTTATAAATTTTGACCAAGCTCTCCTTCTCTCCCTCGAAAGTCTGATCTTCCAGATTTATACGTGACAACACATCCGCTACCACGTTCTTCTTTCCTGGAATGTATTCCCATTTCAGATCATATTCTTGTAGGGCGAGTACCCACCTAGCCAATCGGCCGTGACTCAACTTGCACCTATGAAGGAACGAGATGGATTTATGATCAGTTCGTACTGTGACTTGATATCCGAGAATGTACGTCCAGAACTTGCTGCATGCGAACACCACGCTCAGCAATTCCTTTTCTGTCACACTGTAGTTCTTTTCGTACTGGTTCAGTGTGCGACTAGCGAAGCTTATTACCAGATGTTGTCCCTCCTCATCTTCCTGGTATAAAGTCGTTCCTAAGCTCAAATCGCTAGCGTCACAGTTTAAAAAGAATGGTTTCTTAAAATCTGGGTGACGAAGTATAACACTCTCCAGAAACTTCTCTTTTATCAAGCGGAAAGTAAGGTCTTGATCTTCACCCCAAGTCCATTTGTTCTTAGCAGATAACTGTGGTTGAAACTTGGCGGTCAATTCGGAATATCAGCTCTGAAACTTCCTGTAATAGTTACAGAGTCCGAGGAAAGATTGTAATTGTTTCCTGTTTCTTGGTTGCGGGAACCTCTGAATTGCCTCCACTTTCTCTGCTGATGGGGTAATACCTCTGTCGTCTAGGCTGAAACCCAAGAATTGTACTTCGCGCGCTATGAACTTGGATTTCTCCAACTTCAGTGTTATGTTGTTCTGCGCTAGTTTGCTTAGTACATACTCTACTCTGTAGCAGTGCTCCTCCCAGGTTTCGGATGTTATGAGCAAGTCGTCAACATAGACGGTGGTAAATTGGAGCGCTTCTTGTCCAAGAATCTGGTCCATGCATGCCACAAAGATGGCGACAGAATTGACAAGTCCGAAGGGCAGTCTCTTGAACTGGTAATTGCGCCCTTCGAAAATGAACGCCACATACTGGCGGCTTTGTGGATGGAGCTCTACTTGCCAGTAACCACAGACAGTATCCCAGGTGCTAATAAACTTAGTGCCATGAAAACGTTTTAAGATCTCCTCTATTTCACCGGGAGAGGTTCTGTCATTCACAATCGTCTTGTTCAACTCGTGCGCATCTAAACAGAGCCGGACTTGTCCGTCTTTCTTTGGAACAGCAATAATTGGACTAGTGTAAGGTGATTGACTAATCTCAATTATATCATTTTCTATCATCTTATTTATCTCTGTTCTCACGGCTTCTTTGAGCGACTGCGCGATTGGATATGACCTCCGGTTAAACTCTACGTTTTCTTTGAATCGAAGTTGGCACTGGTAGTTTTTTACCTTCCCTGGTTCATCTGAAAACACTGCCTTGTACTTCTCATATATTGTGATTAGACGATCAGCTAGATGTATAGGTATTTTCTTGTTATCGCTTCCGCACTGGAAGTCCCGTATTTCTTGGATTTTAACTGACCATAAATCCTCTCCTCCATGGTTGTATATAATGGGTTTAGAAAGAGGGCTGTTTCTAATAATATTAATTTTACGAAGTTGTTGATGTATAGGGCTGGGAAGTATAGTTGTGGCTCCTACCAGATCTGCGGTCCATGTTACTCCGTCTGGGAAAAGTGATACTTTATCTAAATTAAGATCGATTACTGCAGAATATCTTCTAAGAATATCGCAACCGACTAATATGTCAAATGGTAATCCGGTGGCGATTAAAAATTCCATGTCTAAAGCTATATCACGGCTAACGACACTTAAGGAAACTTGCTTCCTGATGGTTTTATTCTGGCGGCCAGTTGCACCTATTAACACAATGTTATTGACTGGTAACATTGGCAAAGTTTTTCCACATGCACTTTGTATTCTCTCCAATTCATTTGCGTTTATTATTGAAATATTGGCGCCTGTGTCTATCATTATTTTAGCGGGAACTCCTTCCACCTCCGCTGTTATATAAAGTATTTCATTATTATTGTTGCTGAGACTCTTCTCATTCTCTTCCAAAAGTTCCGTTCTAATATCTTTTAGATAGTGGTTACTTATTATAGTGATGTTTTGATGATTGTTTGCTTGTTGCAATTCATCCTTTTCTAACCCAGGAAGTATAAGCAGTAACGGGTCATTGTTGTTGATTACTGCCTCCTCCCGTTTAAAGCATTTTGGTCATCGTTAGTGTTAGTATTGACCGAGGCATCGTTCGGGAAACTCAGATCCGTTTCCTGACGCTCTGTACCCGGTGCGAGGTTTAGCGCCCTGTTCTGTTGTCGGCCAAGATCCTCCAGGCTTGTACTTCTTCTTCCCTGTTCGTGTCTTGGGCCGTCCCGTTCCGCACTCCTCCATCTTCGGTCGGCGCCGTGGAAGCTGTTCCTCCGTGGTTGATAATATCCCCTGGGTCCGCGATCTTCCGCTCTTATAAAATTTACCCTAGGGCGCGACACTCGGTTATTATTATTATTATTACCATTATTATTACTATAACTATTACTATAGTAATTTCGGTTAGGTGGGTAAGGTCTGTCACCATTATTGTTGGGGTATGGATTTCTCTGACTGTATGGGACGCTATTAGGCTGATAAAAATTATTTCTATTATTCGGATAGGGATTGTTATTCCTAACACCGTTAAAATTGCCGTTAAAATGGTTATTACGCGGCGGGTTGTTAGGGCCGTCGTAATTACTGGGCTGGTTCCGGTTACTGGGATGGTTATTGCTGTTATTGGGGTATGTATTCGGCCTTGCTTCTGGTCTCTCATTTCTCTTCCTGCTCTGCCGATAATACTCCTCGTTTTCATATCCCTCTAACAACTCGGTCATCGCCTGGATCGTCTTGATCTGGCTACCTCTCCGGGCCCTGATAATGTCTTCATCATAGTGATATGATATTTTATTCACTAGACACTCTTCTGGTATTGCCGGCTCGAGGTGTTTTGCCATGCACACCTTCCCCAAGAAATATGCTGTCATGCTACTGCCTAGCTGTGTCATTACATATATTGTCACGGATCAAGTTCTGGGTAGTCTCAGACCAGTACTTCGCCTTAAACATTTTCCGGAACTGCTGGTAGTCGGGAATTTCACTCCGGTTGGCCATCCACCAATTATCCGTTATTTCTCGGAAGGACTCATCTAAGATTTCCCTGCTATGGCTCCATTGCGTGATTTTATGGTTAGCGAAGTATTCTTCTACCCTAGCCAGGAACTCCATCGGCTTACGTTTGTATTGCCGGAAGTTGAGCCACTCTCGGCTTTCGTTGACGGGCAATCCGGTGAAATGAGTCGGTCTGTTTCTTATCGCTTCCATCTCTTCTCGGCTTTGTCGCACCTGACCGGTGATATTGGTCATGGTCTCTTGCATATCATTACACCGTTCCGTGACTTGGTTGCGTACTTTCCCGAATTCTTCTTGAGTTTCCTTCCTCTGTTCTTCTACTTTCCTACGGCTATGTTCTTCGATATTTGTGAACTTGATGTTCACTACTTCTTTAAACTCTTGCACCTCCTTTTCGGTTTGGTTGCACTTCCCGTCAATCTCTCGAATTTGTCGATTTACCATTATGTTTTCTTCTTCCATCTTCTTATTCATCGCTTTCTTGTTAACATTGATTTCCTTATTCAGTTCTTCTCGCAACAATTCCATTCTTTCGTCCAGTTTGTCCAAATTCTCCTGATTGACCTCTCTTAATTCTTCTCGTAAAATTTGGTTGTCCTCTCTCAATTCTTCCAATTTCTCCCCCATCCTCTCTTCCAACTTCTTGTTATCTTCTTTCAACTCTTCCTTCAATTGTCGGTTGTTCTTCTCTATCTTCTTCCTGGTTTCATCGATTTTCTGATTGGTGTTTTCAATTCTATTAATCAATTCTTCTTTAGTCGACTTGAATTCTTCCTTGAACGATTGGTTGTCTTCCTTCAATTCTTCTAACTTCTTCCCCATCTCTTCTTCCATCTTCTTGTTGTCTTCCTTCAAATCTTCCATGTTCTTGTTCATCCCAGTCAACTCTTCTTTTGTGGATTGATTATCCTTCTTCAATCCTTCTAACTTTTCTCCCATCCTCTTGTTGGTACTTTCTATGTTTTTATTTATTCCACCCAAATCTTCTTTCAAGGATTGTTTGTCTTCCTTCCTGTTCTCGTCCATTTTCTTGTCCATTCCTTCCATCTTTTGTAGAAACATTTCCATGAATCTGTCCATTTTATTCTCTTCCGTTACTTTGGATTTCTCTACCTGTCTTTCCTGGACATTGACTTCCCCTGTTTGCGTGGGTATCTCCGGTTGTTCCTCTGGTTGTTCAGTTTGTTTGGACAACACCGGCGTTAATAACTCTTCCACCTCTACTGGCGTCGCCTCCTTATTGTCCATGTCGATCTCTATTTCTTTTTCGGCCTCCGCCGCCCGTTTCTTGGAAGTTGCACGTCGTTGCATTTTTCCGTCTTTCTCTGGCCTGTAGCTGTTGCCTAGCTCCAACTAGTGATTGGGCAGATTGTATTGGCCTATCAATCGCTAATTAAAGCCCCTCAGTTGTGCGCCAATTTGTAATGAATTTATTAATAAAGTCTGTGTGTTTAATTGGTGTGGCTCTCGATGTCTTACTGGCCTGAAACACTTCCTTAAGTTTCCCAGTTGGTCGAGTCCCAAATGTAGCAAAAACTGTCAAAAGCGTTATGTTGTTGAAAAGATATATGTGTAGTTTCACCAGAATGTTTTAAAACAAAAATTGTTGGTTGTTGAAGAAAATTAAAAAAAAAAATTGTTTAAAAAAAAAATTTTATAATTTAAAATAAAAAATTTTCTTTTTATTAATTAATTATTTAAATCATTTTTATTAATTATTAATTAATTAAAATCAATTAATTAATAGGGTGCTGTGAAGTTTTAAAATGTGTATCACTCCTCTAAGAAATTTTATTGATGTTCTTGTATTTTTCAAATAAACTACAACCACTCATAAGATTGTCTCCAAGACAATCGATACTTGTTTACCTTTTCGTTTTGTAGGTTATCTTCCCTTGTATGTGGTAAAGTCCTGGTAGTTTATTATTTAAAATTATATTAATGGTAATTTGTAAGATTAATGAAAGAAAGAACTATTTTGTGGTGAAAAGTATTAAATGTTTTATTATATGATTGGAATACAGACTCTTTTCGATTATAATATCGATTCTCAGGGTATCGAAACAGTTACAAGGTATGGTATATAAAATTTAACAGGGTTCTTTAAACAGCTAATTATTATCAAAGTCAGAGAAATCGGGCCAATATTTAAAAAGTATAACGTTACAACAAGTTAATTACTAATACTAGATACACACATTGAATAATAAATTTGAAATAATATAATTTGTCGTCACCAACACAGCTGACTGGAACAAGGAGGTGTTGAACACGATGAAGGAAAATGGCTGCCGTCAAGTCGGTCAAAATGTCATCCATATTTGCGATGTTCCAATTAAGATATTTTCTGGCAGGAATTACGTCCTGGTGTCCGCAAATCTCCTTTTTGATGTTATGTAGTGCCTTGTGTGAAGTTTCTGGGTTGTATTTTGTGTATCTGTGTATTTATAAGTTCAGTCACTTTTTATGATTCCGACACTAATATATGGTTATGTGTTATACTGTTTTCTTGTGTTTTGTAGTGTTTTTCGGTGTAGTTTGTACTGTCCAGTGTTATTTAGTCCTTTTCGATTGATTTTGTCACTATGTGGACGTTCTAGAATGATTTTATACGCCACTCGCGATTTCACAAAAATGTATCGTTCACTCACTAGACATTACCGTTTTAAGTTAGATTAGTTTGGTTATAAACCGCTTGTCAAGTTCACCGTACAATTACCAATAATCAACTGTCTTATTTCCTCCAGTTTCGACTAAACTCTTAGCCAATATAATATTATTCTTAACATTGTTCAAATATAATTTTGCATCCTGTACATATTTCAAAATACACTATATAATTGCCTAAACTTTGGTTATTTATCAATTTTATTTACTAGATGTTATTTAAATTAATCCTTCAGTTCATTCGGCGTATTTTAAGATTGAATAATGCCGTTTTATAATGTTTTCTGTCCAAAATTAGTAATTTTACTTCCATTTTGTATTTATAAAAAATTTCCAAAATTAACTTCCTGTCATCATGTAAATTCAGCCATTTTTCAGTTATATTTAATATTAATAATCTTATATTGTATTAAAAGGTTTTTATTCCCTTATTTTCTTGTAATTAATTGAATTGGTTAAATTCTAAAATATTATTTTGGAATATATGACTCCCCTCTTCAAGTTTCTGAGTTTAGTCATTTTCATTTTTATTTATAATTCTGAATATAATTTTATAAAATCTTTCTAAATGGTATGTGCAATTATATGGCTTCATCTCAGGTTTATTTTGTCTACATCCCTTTTGTTTAATTGCATTTAAATGAATAATTTCTCTGTTATTGGTTGTCATTGTTAATTTGGTTTTCATTCTTTGGGCTAGGTTTTTTAACAATTTTTCCTTACAAAATATTTTTACAAACAATATATGATGTGTGATACCCTCTCTGACTTTTAAATATGGTATTATAAACTAAACATTTTTTCAAATTACATAATAATAATTAGTATTGGTTACAATACAAAGAACAGTTAAACAAATAAAGAATATTTTCAAATAAATAATTGTCTTCAACATTCAGACATTTTACAATTAAATACTTATTTCTAACATTGAAATATTGTTCACAAAAAGGTTTTTTACCAACTAACATCTTAATTACTTCTTACTATTCACAAGTAATAATTATGTTTACAGTTCTGATGTTAGTTGTTGTAGATTTAAATAAATGACCTTATATCTAATACATTTTTAACATCCTTATTCTATATTTACAAAAACCTTATATCTATATTCTTATTTGCTAACTACCATACTAAGTTGGATTATACAGTTTTTACACTGTCTTTTAAATATTGTCTTTGGGGAATTGTACCCTGTCATTAGTATAATTAAATCTGTTTTTTTTTCTCATTATATAAAACAAAATGTTACTTTAAACAGATTTATATCTTGTAAGTAACATATTCACATAGTACATCTTTTAAGTCACTGAAAGTTGCATATTTCATTGTATTCAATGTTTGTGATTGCCAAGAATGAAACACAAGGTTTATTTTCTATAATACCCAAAACTATCACTGGTTCACTTTACACTTTTATTTTATGTTATTTCTAAATGGTCATGTAGTCTTATTAACATAATAAATTGGTTAGTGTTTTACAATGGAGATTTGTTCCTTGGGTACTATATTATTGTTTCATCTTGGTTCACTGGCAACTCTTACTTTACACACTTCTCTCTCTTAATTTTATGTACATGTTGTTACTATTTCGTTATACTTTTATTGGTTACTATTTATTTTGGGGTTATGGGGATTTGGGTGTCTTTTATAAGAGCATGACATCTTCCTCAGGATGCTGCCTTCTTCTCCTTTCTTCAGTCTTCTTTTCTTCTGTCTTCTGGGACTGGTATCTTCTCCATCTTCTTCTTGATGCCATCGGGATTCTTGGGATTTCTTCATCTTCGGGTTTCTTGGGATTTCTTCATCTTCTTCGTAACTTTAGAAATACATCACCTGTATTGGTTGATCTTGGCTTATTCAGGGTTTCTTTTCCATTTATATTTCCTCGTTGTGGGTTTGGTCATATTCTGTGTTGCTTAGTTATTTACTTTTTACCTTCCTGGGTTATAATTTGAAAACCTTTGGTTATTAGACTGGTTTTGGATGACTCATCACTAGTAACTCATTTTATTTGAACTTGTATTTTTTTTAAATAATAATGATTGCTTTCCACAGTTGCTATGAATTAATTTTTTATATTAAACTTAATGCTTTCTTCCAGATTTAAATGTTATAATTTTATTATTCTAATGATCAAATGCCATTCATTATTTTGCATATATCTGTCACGTTACACTTTCCATATCAAAATGTTTCAGCATAATTAGAACCTCTGTTCTCGAACTTATCAACATACAAATAAATACGTATATGATTAAATATATAAGTGAATAATAAAGTATTGTTCAGAATCCCAGCTTGATCGCCACATTGGTGAAAATCAAGGTGGCTTCAGGAAAGGCAGATGTGCCAGGATCAGATCCTCCGTTTGAAGTTGATCATTAGATATTGTAACTCTTCAATTTTTATGAGTTAATAAAATTTTACAAATTTACAATGGATTTACGATTTTTTCTTACCTTCGGGTTCTCTCCAGGGTTCTATAGACGAAACAGTTGCAGAGTGATTACTTAGGTTTAAGTGAGAAATAATTATGCTAACACAGTTTTTTTTATTCTAACATTTTATTTCCCTTTTATTGAACAAGATAGGCTTTACTTTACTTCGTTATTCAACAGTATACAATATTAATATGTTATACTGTCCTCTATTACATCACCTAAAAATCATATGGTTTGGTTATACAATCTTACACTCTATATTCCTACTTTCAAAAAGAACAGACAATGATAGGTCAAAACTACTTTCCTTAACTACTTTGTTTATTATGTTTATTTGTTTATTGAACGAACCAGTACGTAACCTTTACATTTGTCCCCCCCCCCACACACACACACACACCCCCATTCTTTCTTTTACATTGGTATTCTACTAAACCCCATTTTGAGATCTCATTATTCTGTGAAACATCCCCAGGTATAAATTTGAATGTGGTTAAAGATTTTGAATTAAAATTGATTATATGGATACTCAGCCTGGTTGTAGATCAAGTCCAAATGTTGAGTCACTTATTTCACCACGCACTTCGAAAGTCGATTGAAAATAGTTAAAGTTTTTTTCTTTTGACTGGCTTTGATTGTTCACTTGGCTATATTTTACACCGCGTTTTATCACATTCAGTTTTTAACAATTGTGTCGGCCGACGTAACTTACTCGCGAGTACTTGTTTTTGTTGACCGCGCGGTCTGAAGAATGTTTGCCAACTGGGCCCCTTAATCTGGCATTGGGGCACAGATTGCGAGGTGTGAGACTGGTCACGTGATCACCAATCCGAGCTCTGATTGGTTGGTTTGAAATGTTCTAGAATTAAATCCTACACTTTCTTGCCGCCTGTTGAAATCAGCATGTTACCTTCGTATATTCTGCAATTCACAGATGTCCTGGATTGCAGGTGATTGCGTAAAGCGTCTAGCCAGACTGATGCTAGACATAAACACACTGGTCTCTTTTAATAACATTGTACTCACTTTTGTTAAAAACGAGGTTCCCCTGAGGTTGTACATTATTTGAAATGAATCTGGTTGGAATTATTAGAATTATTTATCACTCCATTCTGTCCCGTTACAATATTTCCTTCAAAGAAATATTCCCTCTTCATAACCTTCATTGATTTTCAGAAGGCCTATGATTCAGTGGATCGAGAGACCCTCTTCACACTGTCTGCCAGTGTCTGGGCAGGAATGCGGTGTCGATTCCAAAACTCTAAGTTTAGGTAACTTTAACAGACACAGTTTCCAAAATTTAAATTCCTAAGAGAACTTAGTGACCCCTTCCCCATTCACACTGGCGTACGTCAAGGGGATGGACTCTCCCTATTCTCTTTAACTGTATCCTGGATAAAGTCATGAAAAAATTCCATAAAGTCAATTCCATTAGGGTTAGAATAGGTAACAAAACCATAGGCATAGAATTAAGCTGTTTAGCTTTCGCGGATGATCTTGCCATCTTCACCCACTCATAAGAAGAAGCAAGAAAGCAAGTAGAAGATCTCAAAGAGATAGCAGAGAAAACTAGCCTCCAAATTTCCTTTGCTCAAACGGAAATTATGACCATCCTATTTAAATTCCCAAAAACGTGCCTGGACACTATGGATGGAGAAATAAAATATACAAACAATTTTAAACATCTTGGAGAAAACATATCCCAAAACACCTCAGACAAAGAATCCTTTAAGATAAGGAAACTCAAATTAGCAAAGACCTTTACTCTAATCTGAGAACTGTACGAAAAAAAAACCTTTCTAGAAGTGCAAAAGCCCGCCATTATAGCACTGTGATCAGGCTGGTGATCATGTATGGAGTGAAAACAATGTGCTTTCAAAATTTAGAACCTCTTCTTAAAATTCAATGAAGAATTCTTTAGAAAATGTATAGCCCCAAGAAAACCGAAGATGGGTACAGGCATAGACCCAAAGAAGAGCTGTACAGGGATCTGGAAACATGTAACGGTACAGAATGGTGAGATAAAAAGATAATAATTTAAATCAGTTTTAATTTCAAAGTAGTCAGTATTCCCCTGTGGGGTACCCCATTGTAACCAGCCACACATACAATGTTATTGCAGACTGTTTATGTCTGATGTCTGGAGTCTGCCCAGCCAGACGTATTACACAACAGCTTGCCAGCTCAGTCTCTTTGTGAATCACAGTAAAACACTTCTTCACCCCAGTTTCCATCAGACAGTAGCAGATTACAGTTGTCTTCAAGTTAACCAAAAACAGTGGCCTCGGACGTGTGAGATGGGCCGTAAATGTCGTCGGCCCATCCAGTAAAATAACATAGCGTACAAACAATAAAGCGTGGTCAAAGCCAACTCGTAACTCTGACCGCGCGGTCAACTCACTAAAAACCCAAGTAGTGCTCGAGCAAAAGTTACGTCGGCCGACACAATTGTTAAAAGCGAAATGTGGTAAAACGTGGTTTTAGTAACCAGTAAAAACTTAGTGCTAGTCCAAATACAAAATTACTTTAACGAGCATCAATTGACTTTCGAAGTGAGGGGTAAAACAAGTGCATCATCAGTTGGAGCAGATCAACAACCAGGATGAGTACCATATTATCAATTCAGAATTTTTAACTACATTATCATTTATATTTGCAGATGTTTTCCTAAATCATGAGATCGCAAAGTGGGGTTTAAATAGAATGTCAAAGTCAAAGAACGAATGTGTGTGAGTGTGGGGATAAATTACCTACTGGTTCATTAAAAAATATAAATAGTTTGTCATAGGCTAGTTAAGTAAGAAATATTCATTTTGTTAATTTGTTTGATTTTATATGTTACTAATTCAACGAGTATTCTAATATACCAGAAAAGAAATAAGAAATTTAATTGTCATCAAAGTGAGATGATGTAATTAATTTGTATAATAAACCAGAAGCAATTTGTTTAGAATAGCATAAACTGTGTTATTATATTTTTACCGCTCAACTCAAATAATCCTTCTGCAACTGGTTTCGTCCGTAGGACCTTGGAATGAAACCCGAAAGTAAGATATTATCATTTGAAAAGAAAATTGAATTGTTTCAATGGCGCCCGAACAGTGACTGTGAGTGTAATTTATTACACAAACCAGACCTAATTCTAGTTGCAGAAACGATTATTTGGGAGTGGGGGTGATGTTGTAAATGATTGTAGATTGTGATGAGAAACTAAGCTAAAGTGTGTATAATTGTATATGTAAACAATAACATACAAAATGGATAATAAGAATAAAATGAATCTGACTGACTCGGCAGTTACGAGTGAGTCAGGAGGGTGCTTAACCCCAATTATGGTCCAAACAAATGTTCTAACTGAATCAGCTGTAGCGAATGATTCGGGGTTGGAGACAACTCCAAGCCTGATAGACGAAAATAATTTGACACAATCTATAATAATAAATAATGCAGAAGCAAAATCTACTCCCATAGTGACAAAACGAAATAAAAAGAATTGTCGATGAATGATATATTCAACCTGTTGCAAACTATGTCTGAAAATGTGGTAAAAAATAGTGATTTCAATAATAAGTTTGATGTAGTAAATAAACGGTTTGATAGTAATGATGAAAAGTTTGATAGTAAATTTAATAAATTAAGTAATGATATTAACGAACAAAAAATCAAATGTGAAAGTAATTTCAATGAATTGAAAGAGCAAAATAGTGATTTGAAAAACAATATTAATGAAATCAATAAGCGTTCTGAAAATACTAATGAAAGAATTTGCCAGTAAGTTTAATGAATTAAATACCAAATTAGATAATTCAGTAAAGAATATGGATATTAAAATTAATGAAATAGATGATACAATGACAGAAAAAATTAACAAACAAATACATGATATAACAGAGAATGTTGAAACCAAAATAAATGAATGTAAAAATAGCAGTGAGTATAAAATTAATGGTACTATTATCACAATAGAAAGTAATTGTGAAAGCAAAATAAATGAATAGTGCTGATATTGAGTACAAAATAAGTGAATGTAAATTAACTATTGAAAACAAAATTGTAGAAATTAATGAGAATATTGACAGTAAGATTAGCGAAACAGAAAGTAGCTATAAGTCAGAAATACAGCTATTAAAAGGTGCTGTAGAAATGGTAAATAATGCCAGTATTCAATCTGAACGTGTAACTAGCAACAAGTTTAATTTAATTGAACAAAAACTAATTAATGTCAAAGATGATTTAAACACGGTAATAAGTAAAAAACTAGATAGTGTAAGCGAGCGAGTAGTAATCACCCGCAACGCAGATAGCGAGATAGAGTTAGAGTGGTTTAAGCTAAACAGAGGTTATGGAGAGTTGATAGAAAGGATGAATATTAAGAGAATTATGATAAATAATATAGACTTACCTTTTAGTACTTGTGTAGTAGCGAAAGATGATTACACTGAGATCAATACTGATAATAAACACTTACCTGTAGTGAGGGTTAGCTTATTAGTAACAGCTGACAACTATAGTGATGAAAAAATAAATGATTCAATTGTGACAAATGAGACAAACGGAGACTTAGCAAATGATACTGATGAAGACATGGATTATGATAACATAATAATTGGGGACGACCCTAAGAATTATTATTCTGGTATAATGGAAAAAACAAATTTTTATGGTTATTACACAAATGATGGCCATATGATGAATGTAAATAAAAACGAAATATGTTATGTGGGCATCCGATTAATTTTCGATGACGGGGGTTAGATAAATCATGAATGAACATTTAATTATTTGAGTTAATGGTAATTACTTGGCTGATTTAGGTAATGAAGTGTGGTAAACAATAATTGGATATGACGAAAATTTGTAAATAAAAATGTTGGTGTTAAATGTATTGTGTCAAGGTTATATTGTTGGAATGTAGACTATAGCTTATGTAACACATGTTTGTAGTAAAGATGAATGATAATAATAATAATAATAATATTTTATTTTACTAAATAACTAACAGAAGGTACTAATGAATTTTATTTTGAATTGTGTATTTAAATCAAAAATGTTTTAAATAATGTAACTAAAGTTAAACTGTTTTGATTTAAGTTGAAATGAAACTAATTTAAAAATGTGAATTTTAGTAATGAAATTATGTTAATATTCTGGTAGTGCCTCAGCTGATATGCTGTTGATATTGTATGTTGTGTGACTAATGTTGGTCACAGTCATGCTGGAGTTGACAATAACAAGAATGTTTTATTTTGATGAATAACTGCTATGAGTCAATTTTATGACGAAATAACATAAATACAAGGTGTGATGAAATGAAGTTAACTTTTGGTGAATCCTATAATGAAGCAACTTGGTGACCTGATTGTAATGTAGTTCGAAATTTCTGTGAGAGGATTTTATTAATGTAGAATCATTTTGAATAGAATATAATTAAAGTAACCTAAACTGTTTTGAATAAGAGAAGGAATGAAATTAAGTTTGAGTTGGAATTAAACTGATTTAAAATGTGAACTCTAATAATGAATTTAACTTAATTTTGATTTGAATTTTGATTGGAATGGTGAAATAAATGTGAATTGATTAATGATTACAGTTTTTATTTAATTGAAAATTTGAGATTAATATTGTAATGTTTATAACTTTTATTTAAATCTAAAGGAGAAATGTTGGTGACCTGTAACATGTATTTTACAGTAAGACTGTTATGTAACCAATGTGTAATTTTGTGGGGAATAATGTTTTGTTAAGGGTAATAAAGTTTTGTGAACATTATTTAATTTGTATGAAATTCATAGGAATTAGATGTAAGTATACCGTAAGTTTATTGCCATATAAACATTGTATTTTTTATAGTTATGCTACAGGTTTAGGTATTTGTACGAAACCAGTACTTTGAAAAAAAAATATATATATTGTAACGTACCAAAATAGCAGTTACATAAAATAAATATCTAATACGTCAAATAGAAGGATAACATGAAAATATTTCATCAAGCATAGAAGAAGGAACAGGAGAATACGAATAAAATGTGTATCTACGAATGAATAATATTGAACCAACCCAATGAAGAAGAAAGAAGAGTAATAAAAATATCATCGAGTATAACAAAGAGAGAGAAAATACCAATGAGCCAATATAATACATTAGCATCCAGGCCCAATAGATCAAAATAGTGAGGGGATATGCCGAAAATAATTATCAACGTAAGAAGGAGACGAATCAAATACAGTCACCATAGTGAAAAAACAAACTAATTTGTTTATGAGTGTGAAATAAATATAGGACAATGACTACCATAATAATGAATAAAAATATGGAAGAATATGACAATATTCCGGGAATATGAATTATTACAAATAATGTGTAACCAAGGAGAACACCGACAGTGAGAAACAACTAACCAGAAGAAGAAAAAGAAGAAGAAGAGAAAAAGAAATGTACCATGAAGAATGAAAATTATGTATGAACAGTACAAGACATCAACATTCACAAGATATGCAAGGAATTAAAATCAATGTAGTGACCAGAATAAGTGTAATGATTATTGGAATACCAATAATAAAGAAACCAAGTGTTGAGCATCAATAAGTGATCACAAACAATGACAGTGAATACTTAATATAAGTGTAACAACATGTGATATAATAACCTTTTTACCCCAAGTAAACAGCACAAACAATACCAGTGAAAATGTTTATAACGGAGAGAAGTGATTAACCATTTGTAAGTGAAAGAATCAACGATTAACAAGTGAAATGCACAGACAATTAGTGTAACAAGTTTAATCCAAGATTGTAAAATCACAGAGATAATCAATAAGACCACCAAAAATATGATACAGAAAAGTGAATTAATTGTTCATAGGGATTAATAATAAAAGCTTTGTAATCCTTGATATGAAATGTGCCTGAATGCCATAGCAACACAGGACAAAATGTAAATGAATGTCAAGACAAATAGTAGCAAATAAACTAATTTGTTGAGTATAAACAAGTCAATGTACCAAAGCCTAGGTACAATCCACCAAAATATGTAACATAATTAGACTAAGAAAACCAGTATTATTGTTTCAACAAATAGTGTAAAAATGTGTAAAACTTAATAATAAACCATGGTAATAGAATGCCATAATGAGATGGCAATAGTTGAGATGAATACTGTAAAAAACTATGAAGCACATTGTTGTCAGACAAATGACACATAACCTCACATGAGTTGAACCTACAACATAAAATCATATACATTAATTAAACCAAGTAATTATCCATAATTGTTTCAAACAGAGACTAAATAAGAATAAAAATGCAAAACAATGAATACCATATGAACTGAAGGACACAACAAATGAATCAGATTGAATACAATAACATTAAGCTAAACAGACAGAACCCCAATGTGACAAGAGAGTTAGTCAAAAGACATTATCAAAACTTATAAAGTGAATGTAAAAAATGTTACCAGTAGTTAGAGAAATGTTCAATACTGCTATGAGAACATCTCACAAATATTATACTAGTAGTTTAATAATTGAAATTTAATAAACTAACTAACTGCAATCACAGAACCAGGTGTAAATAACCACCATACAATAACTTAGAGAGATTTCAAATAACAAAAAGTTAATGAATACATTGAACTAACCATGTACAATTGTACACAATTTTAATTATTAACAATATATCCCATGTGTACTAAAATAACTAAATAAATGAGAAAATGGCGAGATGAGAGCATAATGTATTTTGAATCATACTATATGTGTATACAAAATAACATTTTACCAAAATAAAGTATGAACAAATGTATATAGATATACCTATTAGTGTTAGGATATGAAAAATATGTAGTAGAATAAGGGATAACAGCGATATAAGTAAATGTAAACAATCGGACATAGTTGGTATATACGCCATTAACAAATTTTGTTTAAACTATAAATATAGCAATATTATGTATTAACATGAAGGAGAAATGGACTCAAAATGTTTAGTAATAAGTATTAAGATGTAATTACAACGAAATATAGTGAAAAAACCTTATTTGTGTTAAGAACCACTATATGAGTTTTGAAGAAGATCAAGTGAATTATTAATGAATGGAATTAGTGCTTGTTTGGACTTAAAATAAAGCCGCAAGTGTCCGCGATTTAATGCCACTATCCAAATGACGATATGACAAAAAATAAGAAACTTATAGCCATTATAAGTTTTTCGATCATTTTCGAATGTCCATGTATACGTCAGAGATAATCTCAAACCCAGACTTAGTGACGCTAAAAATTAGAATTTTTATTTAACCAGAGCATTTGGGGTAGAGAGTATGACTTTCTAAACCAATCAAATGGCTTAATTTCACCAGACGAAAGGAGACGCTTTAGCGAGATTGTTTAATAGTTTAACAACACTCGAGGCGACAGGTACGTGTCACAGTCGGCAAGATATATTTTGAAATGTGCGCGTCACCCCCCAGTAACATAGTCAGACATTAACCTATACTGAACACCCCATTATCGAGTGACAGTGAAATAAGTGAATAGTGAATAAACATGACCAGTGTATAATAAGGGTCATGTCCAGTGAAAATAAACAGGGAGTATGATATTTTAACAATTTTAAAGAAAATACTAAATGGAATAATTCTCGTTGATTAAACGAAAGTTATTGTTTGACTGCACTAGTCAAGTTATCGCTTGAGTGCCTTGACAAATAATGATGACCAATTATCAGAATTTGATGAACGAAGTTATAGCACAATATGACAGCAATAATTAATTAAAAGATGTATTTTATATTTAAAGAATAATTGATAACGGCGGAATTAAATTTAAATACCGCTCGTTAGAATTTGTGAATATAGTCGCTTAATTGACTATGACTTTTGACTTGATGAATAATAATTTTCTTGTGTGAATATTATCATTACTGATAATTCTACATCATATTAATAGTAAATAAAGCGTTTGTAACAATAATATTAAGAATCTTATATAACATTACTTATTATAAGTAACCACTTACTCTCTTCTAGGCAAACTAACCTAGAACCAAAACGTATATTTTGTCACAGAGAAACACTTCTGTCCTCAAATGATTTTTATAAAATGAAAGCGATAATAAGAGTTTTTTCAATTTTTTTCTCTTTCCAGTACATAGTAGTAATAACTCATGAATTAATAATAATATTTAAATAGTGCAACGTTCAAAGCACGTGTTGACATTATTAGCTTCACTAGACCTCAGAATACCAAACGGTAGTACGATAGTATTGACTATCGTATCGAGATTAATAATTTTAAATTTTTGTTCTTTTTTATCATAGTAGATAAGTAAACATTGTTATTCAAAAACACATCTTTATATCTTGTATCATGTATCTTAAAAGAATTCATGAAAATTGGTAATACAATTAACCAAAGTGAACATAACCTAGTTCACCATATTATCGTACATTGTAACAGTGTTACCAGCCTTGAGCTGCAGAGATCTCAATATTTGTTTAATTTGTTGTTGTTTATAAAGATATCCATATTAATTGTTTTAAAAGAGTTTTGCTGAATTTCACTATTGTCAATAAAATCCTCAGTTTATTACCAGTGGATACAGAGTCTTCATTTCTTAAAATAGAAGCAATAGTTTATTTTTTTAGAAACAATTATCTCATAAGGTGGCGGCAATATTTAAATTACTGATATTATATTATTCAACTTACAATTGAATATCTGAATTGTTTTATTTTATGTGCATTTTTTCGATATTCAAACGGAATATCTGTGTATTGCAAATGTGTTTACAGTAAGAGAAGTCGTCCATCGAGAAGAGTGAAGATATTCACGGATGGTAAGTGGGGAGGTAAATACAGTGAATTAATAGTGAGTCTAATACTCTTTTAAACACAAACTTTAACTTCCAATCACCCACTGCTAAATAATTATACTGAATATTAAACACATCGTATGACGACGTGAGAGTCTACAACAACAACAAGAACAGTTCAAGTCTAATAATAACAAAATCTAACAATAAATCATAAATATATAAGCTATAGTATATTATAGATTGGCGCCCAACGTCTGAGCGCGAATTAGGACGATGATACCTAATAAATTGACTAAATAAATAAACCATTTTTCAACCTAATTCGACGGCAAGTACATTACATAGGTATAAAGATGTCGGGATTAACAAGAGCACAACAGATAGAAATAATGGAGATGTTGATAAGCATGAGTAAGAAATTAGATGAAAATTTACAATCATTGAAGGAAGACAACCGATTGCTGATGAAGAAAGTAGACGAGTCCAATAAGAAAATGATAGAATCAATAAGTCGGAGCGTAGAATCAACCATAGAAGATGGCAGGAAACACACAGAAGAATTGGGCCAGACCATAAACTATGATCGTAAGGAATGGGAAGAGAGAATAACAAGAGGTATTGAGGGAGCCATAAGGAATAGCTTTAAGAAGGCAGGGATCACAAAAGAAATAATAACAGGTGACAAACCGGAGACCGAAGAGGCACCCGAGAATGAAGATTCAGAACCAAATAATCTACAAATGAATGATAATCAGATGGAGGTAGAAGAGGTACCCGAAGACGAAACCTCGGAACAAGTGAGTCCGGAAACCGAAGATGATGGAGAAAGGAAGAACCAAATAATTAAGGAAACGGGAGAGAAGAAAACGGAAGAAAGAAGAATAATACGCCCAAAGAAGACAAGGATTACAAAAGAATTAACAGAAATGACTCGAAGTGGTCTAATTAATATGATTAACTTCCCAATCGTCGACCGTGAAGAAGGAATCTATAGGAAGGAGTATCGAAGGAGCTTCATGAAGATGGAGGAAAAGGAGAACTATGTGACAACAAAGAAGAATATAAACAATAAAGTATTTCAAGCAAATATTTCCAAAAGAAGAATAAGGCATTTCAAGAAAAAGGAAGGCTATCAAGAACGACTGGACCGGATCATCGAAGGATACGCCCAAGAAATAAGAGAATTGAGGAAGAAGAGGAGCCAATCAATGGAAAAACCCAACCAGAAGACAGATGACGGTCAACCAGAATTAGAAGAGATACCAAATATTAATAATAACAACGACCAGGCGAACACTGGACACGTGTATACCAAAGATAGTGAGAAGAAGAAGACGGGAGAACGGAAGGTAGATGAAGACCTGATAGCAGCAAAATGGAAAAACCAAATGATAGCAAGGTATATGACGAGAACAGATAGGAGCATGAACACTGAAGAAGTTCGAACGACGAGAAGAGAGGAGAGCAATGACTATGGATAAACTGAATGAAAATACGTTGAGAAATGGGACGGATTACTTTGATGACGACTAATGCTACCAAGAACAACATATATGAAATACAAAATCCTGTGACAAAGAAAATAAAAGGCAACCACAACCAAACTTCCATGAAACGATACATTGAGAATTAAATAATGCAAAAGGAGTGAAATATTACGATGAAGACCATTTATTATTGATACTAAGTACGAAGTGAAAATATAACTATAATAAATGTTGACTATATTTTAATTTTATAATATAAAAGTGTGATCCAAAGAAATAATGTAAAGGATGAAGAAAATTGTAATAACCCGTACTACAAATATAAGTTATACGAGACTGACACACACCACCCATGGCATATATGAGATAAAATCATAATTTCCAAGAGCCAAGTCAACCAGTAATTCAACATCTAACCCGTACTACAAGTATAAGATATACGAGACTGACACACACCACCCATGGCATATATGAGATAAAATCATAATTTCCAAGAGCCAAGTCAACCAGTAATTCAACATCTAACCCGTACTACAAATATAAGAAAAATACGAAACCGACACCCAACATCAATGGCAGATATATATAATATAACGGTTTCCAAGAGCCAAGTCAACCGTAAAGGAACATCTAACCCGTACTAATAAAGAGGAGATGATATGCAAGATGATATACAGAACGAGCAACATAAGAAGTTGGAGAAATAAAAGCAAGTAAATATTATTGATATAGATAATAGATGATACATAAACACGAGGCAAGACACTAGAAGAGAGCCTATACCAAATGAAATATAACACAAAGAAGTGAATCATGAAAATGAAGAAGATTATGAAATGACGTTTAATGTAATACCAAGAGAAAAGATTAACTGATGACAAGGAAGAATGAAAAATAATATATTAACGAAGATGATCATGAGAATATACCAGTGATGAAATGTAAACAAACTATCCCTGTAAAATGTGAAGAATTTAGTTAAGTTGAATCAAGAAGAAGAGAATATAATAATGTATAAACCGCAGATGCGTGAGATGATCCCAAGGATATTTATTATTTGTCGAAAGAACGACCACTTTATATTTTGAAATGAATTTGAGATGAATTGACTGATGAAATATTCCTTCCAGCAATCATTTATATTATTGACAGAGATGATGTTCCTCTGTATTTATTGATGTTAGTATGGCCAGCAGAGATGTATGCCAAAGTGAGCCACTCTGAACTGCCCCAGCTAAAATTATGTTAGGGAATTAGGGAATTAAATAAACAAGGGAGATAATTACATAGAAAGGAAATAATTATGATTCAAATAGAAGAAAATGAAGGGATATAAGAAAAGCATAAGAGTCAACTTGGAAATGTACAACAATTGATGAATTCTTCAATAAAAATAAATATGCGAATTCAGAATTAATCAATTCTTATAGGAAGGCATATGTAACGTACCAAAATAGCAGTTACATAAAATAAATATCTAATACGTCAAATAGAAGGATAACATGAAAATATTTCATCAAGCATAGAAGAAGGAACAGGAGAATACGAATAAAATGTGTATCTACGAATGAATAATATGAACCAACCCAACGAAGAAGAAAGAAGAGTAATAAGAATATCATCGAGTATAACAAAGAGAGAGAAAATACCAATGAGCCAATATAATACATTAGCATCCAGGCCCAATAGATCAAAATAGTGAGGGGATATGCCGAAAATAATTATCAACGTAAGAAGGAGACGAATCAAATACAGTCACCATAGTGAAAAAACAAACTAATTTGTTTATGAGTGTGAAATAAATATAGGACAATGACTACCATAATAATGAATAAAAATATGGAAGAATATGACAATATTCCGGGAATATGAATTATTACAAATAATGTGTAACCAAGGAGAACACTGACAGTGAGAAACAACTAACCAGAAGAAGAAAAAGAAGAAGAAGAGAAAAAGAAATGTACCATGAAGAATGAAAATTATGTATGAACAGTACAAGACATCAACATTCACAAGATATGCAAGGAATTAAAATCAATGTAGTGACCAGAATAAGTGTAATGATTATTGGAATACCAATAATAAAGAAACCAAGTGTTGAGCATCAATAAGTGACAACAAACAATGACAGTGAATACTTAATATAAGTGTAACAACATGTGATATAATAACCTTTTTACCCCAAGTAAACAGCACAAACAATACCAGTGAAAATGTTTATAACGGAGAGAAGTGATTAACCATTTGTAAGTGAAAGAATCAACGATTAACAAGTGAAATGCACAGACAATTAGTGTAACAAGTTTAATCCAAGATTGTAAAATCACAGAGATAATCAATAAGACCACCAAAAATATGATACAGAAAAGTGAATTAATTGTTCATAGGGATTAATAATAAAAGCTTTGTAATCCTTGATATGAAATGTGCCTGAATGCCATAGCAACACAGGACAAAATGTAAATGAATGTCAAGACAAATAGTAGCAAATAAACTAATTTGTTGAGTATAAACAAGTCAATGTACCAAAGCCTAGGTACAATCCACCAAAATATGTAACATAATTAGACTAAGAAAACCAGTATTATTGTTTCAACAAATAGTGTAAAAATGTGTAAAACTTAATAATAAACCATGGTAATAGAATGCCATAATGAGATGGCAATAGTTGAGATGAATACTGTAAAAAAACTATGAAGCACATTGTTGTCAGACAAATGACACAACCTCACATGAGTTGAACCTACAACATAAAATCATATACATTAATTAAACTAAGTAATTATCCATAATTGTTTCAAACAGAGACTAAATAAGAATAAAAATGCAAAACAATGAATACCATATGAACTGAAGGACACAACAAATGAATCAGATTTAATACAATAACATTAAGCTAAATAGACAGAACCCCAATGTGACAAGACAGTTAGTCAAAAGACATTATCAAAACTTATAAAGTGAATGTAAAAAATGTTACCAGTAGTTAGAGAAATGTTCAATACTGCTATGAGAACATCTCACAAATATTATACTAGTAGTTTAATAATTGAAATTTAATAAACTAACTAACTGCAATCACAGAACCAGGTGTAAATAACCACCATACAATAACTTAGAGAGATTTCAAATAACAAAAAGTTAATGAATACATTGAACTAACCATGTACAACAATTGTACACAATTTTAATTATTAACAATATATCCCATGTGTACTAAAATAACTAAATAAGTGAGAAAATGGCGAGATGAGAGCATAATGTATTTTGAATCATACTATATGTGTATACAAAATAACATTTTACCAAAATAAAGTATGAACAAATGTATATAGATATACCTATTAGTGTCATGATACGAAAAATATGTAGTAGAATAAGGGATAACAGCGATATAAGTAAATGTAAACAATTGGACATAGTTGGTATATACGCCATTAACAAATTTTGTTTAAACTATAAATATAGCAATATTATGTATTAACATGAAGGAGAAATGGACTCAAAATGTTTAGTAATAAGTATTAAGATGTAATTACAACAAAATATAGTGAAAAAGACTTATTTGTGTTAAGAACCACTATATGAGTTTTGAAGAAGATCAAGTGAATTATTAATGAACGGAATTAGTGCTTGTTTGGACTTAAAATAAAGCCGCAAGTGTCCGCGATTTAATGCCACTATCCAAATGACGATGTGACAAAAAATAAGAAACTTATAGCCATTATAAGTTTTTCGATCATTTTCGAATGTCCATTTATACGTCAGAGATAATCTCAAACCCAGACTTAGTGACGCTAAAAATTAGAATTTTTATTTAACCAGAGCGTTTGGGGTAGAGAGTATGACTTTCTAAACCAATCAAATGGCTTAATTTCACCAGACGAAAGGAGACGCTTTAGCGAGATTGTTTAATAGTTTAACAACACTCGAGGCGACAGGTACGTGTCACAGTCGGCAAGATATATTTTGAAATGTGCGCGTCACCCCCCAGTAACATAGTCAGACATTAACCTATACTGAACACCCCATTATCGAGTGACAGTGAAATAAGTGAATAGTGAATAAACATGACCAGTGTATAATAAGGGTCATGTCCAGTGAAAATAAACAGGGAGTATGATATTTTAACAATTTTAAAGAAAATACTAAATGGAATAATTCTCGTTCATTAAACAAAAGTTATTGTTTGACCGCACTAGTCAAGTTAACGCTTGAGTGCCTTGACAAATAATGATGACCAATTATCAGAATTTGATGAACGAAGTTATAGCACAATATGATGGCAATAATTAATTAAAAGATGTATTTTATATTTAAAGAATAATTGATAACGGCGGAATTAAATTTAAATACCGCTCGTTAGAATTTGTGAATATAGTCGCTTAATTGACTATGACTTTTGACTTGATGAATAATAATTTTCTTGTGTGAATATTATCATTACTGATAATTCTACATCATATTAATAGTAAATAAAGCGTTTGTAACAATAATATTAAGAATCTTATATAACATTACTTATTATAAGTAACCACTTACTCTCTTCTAGGCAAACTAACCTAGAACCAAAACGTATATTTTGTCACAGAGAAACACTTCTGTCCTCAAATGATTTTTATAAAATGAAAGCGATAAGAGTTTTTTCAATTTTTTTCTCTTTCCAGTACATAGTAGTAATAACTCATGAAGTAATAATAATATTTTAATAGTGCAACGTTCAAAGCACGTGTTGACATTATTAGCTTCACTAGACCTCAGAATACCATACGGTAGTACGATAGTATTGACTATCGTATCGAGATTAATAATTTTAAATTTTTGTTCTTTTTTATCATAGTAGATAAGTAAACATTGTTATTCAAAAACACATCTTTATCTTGTATCATGTATCTTAAAAGAATTCATGAAAATTGGTAATACAATTAACCAAAGTGAACATAACCTAGTTCACCATATTATCGTACATTGTAACAGTGTTACCAGCCTTGAGCTGCAGAGATCTCAATATTTGTTTAATTTGTTGTTGTTTATAAAGATATCCATATTAATTGTTTTAAAAGAGTTTTGCTGAATTTCACTATTGTCAATAAAATCCTCAGTTTATTACCAGTGGATACAGAGTCTTCATTTCTTAAAATAGAAGCAATAGTTTATTTTTTTAGAAACAATTATCTCATAAGGTGGCGGCAATATTTAAATTACTGATATTATATTATTCAACTTACAATTGAATATCTGAATTGTTTTATTTTATGTGCATTTTTTCGATATTCAAACGGAATATCTGTGTATTGCAAATGTGTTTACAGTAAGAGAAGTCGTCCATCGAGAAGAGTGAAGATATTCACGGATGGTAAGTGGGGAGGTAAATACAGTGAATTAATAGTGAGTCTAATACTCTTTTAAACACGAACTTTAACTTCCAATCACCCACTGCTAAATAATTATACTGAATATTAAACACATCGTATGACGACGTGAGAGTCTACAACAACAACAAGAACAGTTCAAGTCTAATAATAACAAAATCTAACAATAAATCATAAATATATAAGCTATAGTATATTATAATATATATATATATATATATATAACCAGTACTTTGCCAATAATGAACCAGTACGACTAAGAGGAAACGAATCAGTTGGGGATATGGGATAATGAAAGGCCATTTGTTGTCATTTTAATTGAATGTTTCAGAGTCAGGTGATACTGTGGCGGGTGCCTATCTGATTTTATGGTGTTGGGATCTCGAGCAGAGAAGTCCAGTAAGGTCAGATGGGTGCAGCCATAGCCACCGGACTAGGGGGGTAAGTACCCATGATTTTAGTAAATAACTAAGGGGGGTTGCGGCGCCATATCTTCACTGGTCCTCTTAGGTTATAGGCAATGAGAGTTTTTATGCTTCGGCATAAAACCTCTCATTGGGGGTATTGTAATGGTACAGAATGGTGAGATAAAAAGATAATAATTTAAATCAGTTTTAATTTCAAAGTAGTCAGTATTCCCCTATGGGGTACCCCATTGTAACCAGCCACACATACAATGTTATTGCAGACTGTTTATGTCTGATGTCTGGAGTCTGCCCAGCCAGACGTATTACACAACAGCTTGCCAGCTCAGTCTCTTTGTGAATCACAGTAAAACACTTCTTCACCCCAGTTTCCATCAGACAGTAGCAGATTACAGTCGTCTTCAAGTTAACCAAAAACAGTGGCCTCGGACGTGTGAGATGGGCCGTAAACGTCGTCGGCCCATCCAGTAAAATAACGTAGCGTACAAACAATAAAGCACGGTCAAAGCCAACTCGTAACTCTGACCGCGCGGTCAACTCACTAAAAACCCAAGTAGTGCTCGAGCAAAAGTAACGTCGGCCGACACAATTGTTAAAAGCAAAATGTGATAAAACGTGGTTTTAGTAACCAGTAAAAACTTAGTGCTAGTCCAAAGACAAAATTACTTTAACGAGCATCAATTGACTTTCGAAGTAAGGGGTAAAACAAGTGCATCATCAGTTGGAGCAGATCAACAACCAGGATGAGTACCATATTATCAATTCAGAATTTTTAACTACATTACCATTTATATTTGCAGATGTTTTCCTAAATCATGAGATCGCAAAGTGGGGTTTAAATAGAATGTCAAAGTCAAAGAACGAATGTGTGTGAGTGTGGGGATAAATTACCTACTGGTTTATTAAAAAATATAAATAGTTTGTCATAGGCTAGTTAAGTAAGAAATATTCATTTTGTTAATTTGTTTGATTTTATATGTTACTAATTCAACGAGTATTCTAATATACCAGAAAAGAAATAAGAAATTTAATTGTCATCAAAGTGAGACGAAGTAATTAATTTGTATAATAAACCAGAAGCAATTTGTTTAGAATAGCATAAACTGTGTTATTATATTTTTACCGCTCAACTCAACTAATCCTTCTGCAACTGGTTTCGTCTGTAGGACAATGGAGTGAAACCCGAAGGTAAGATATTATTATTTGAAAAGAAAATTGAATTGTTTCAAACAGCTTTCCAAAGGAAAAGATTGAGATTCCTTGGACATATGGTTCAGTTCAGATTAAGAAAACAAATTTTCAACTATATTTGGCAACTTTCCAGTTTGAACAGATACACCAAACAACTCAAGGAGGAAATGATGAACCTAGGACATTTCTTTGAATGACTGTGTGTAGAGAAATACACACAGAAACAAAATTCAAAATCCTGAGGTTCTCTACGGTGAGAAGAAGACAAGAAAGGGGTGGACAGTGGAAAGGAAGGTGGCACATAGTGTGCGAATGAGGGCCTTCTGGCAGGAGAAGAAAAGGAAATGATATTTCCGTGGTCCACAGCTGGCCTATTCGAGTATAAATAAAGTATTGTTCGGAAAAGCTGATACACTTACAGTCTGTTTGATACTGAAGCAGTCTGGGTAGTTGCCGACAATAATCTTTGGCTCTGAACAGAATTCTTCTGGACGAGCCCAACGGTCAAAGTCACGTTTCTGTTTGGCCGACAGAGCGAGTTCACCATCCTTATCGGAAAATGGCAATGCATACTGAAACCTGCAACACATAAATGGAAATGAAGTGTGTCTTCCTCTTCTTCTTCTGCTACATGACACACATTAGGCAAGTTACCTGTTATGATATTCATTACCTTTTATTTCTACACACGAATAAACAAACTTTTATTTTGTGTATGTGTTTAGTACAACACATATTGTTTGGATCACGAATCTGTAATAACAGAATATTAGCTGGACAGTACAATAATAATAACCTTTATCTGTATACACAGTGTTCCTATTTGATGGTGAAACACTGTAATTAGAAAATTACAAAAAAAGTTATTGCTGTAATTTTTTTTAAATAGCTGTGCTTGCTAATACAAAGTTTTGTAAAGTAAATTAATTTTGCAAAATTAACAAGTGGCCTTTTTTATAATTTTCTTATTAAGTTCACCTCAATGAGTTTCTCAGAAGGTTGTTTCATCTGAGCATTACTATTCACACATTCAGTATCAGCATCATGACAAACAAACGTTACAAGCAAACGCAATACTAACCTTTCTCCCAAATCAACAGACATAAATGGGACAAACTCGTTTTTGTTTATTCTCGACGTCTGCAATAAGACTCTCTTCTCCTCTTCAGTGTATGTATCTTTGCCACTGACCTTCAGGTGTGCGCTGCTGCCTCTATGCAGTGTTGGTCTTTGACTCACTGAAACACAAGACATAACACATGACATTCATATGATCTTTAAACCTCACTTTCAGCGGTGTGTGTGAATATTACAGAAGGAAAAGGTTGGACAATAACCATTGTTAGAATTTGTCACACTACATTTAGACTACTAAACAATCTGTGTTCGTCTTCAGGTGCAAGTCAAACTAGTACATTAAATACACACTTAAGCCTACCAGAGATCATCTTAAATGGGCCGTTGCTTGTCCCTGACGTTGTTTTTTATGTAAACTTAGGTAAGTGAGATGGCGCTTCCTGGTTCTGTCCAGAGGACTTAAAGGGTAAGTAGAATTTTTTTCATGTAGTTTTTCTATAGTTGTATTTAAGTTAAGTTTTCTATGGTGGTGGTGGTTTATTAATTTTTTTGGACGGTTCACACTTGTTAGTGAATGAATCTTGAGAAGGCTTAAGTTTGTATTTAATGATTTAATGTACTAGTTTAACTTACACTTGAAGACGACTACAGATTGTTCAGTGGTCAAAATGTGTGATACATTCAAATCATTTTTATTGTCAAACCTCATCCTTCTAACACATGGCATTCATGTCGACACAGATTTGTTATATACTACAAAATGCCGATTATTTGAACACCAATAATCCAAACATCATAAACACAGCCATACCAAAAACATGTTGATTTATTAAAAAATTCATACAACTGTAAGACATATGCTACAGGACGATTTATTCTGTCCACACAGATTGGCTGGGTAAGGAAGGGAATCGAGACGTCTGGCAGGAAGAAGTAGTGAGTGGAGGAATACAAGGTCCATGCAGGGCTGTAGCACTTTGACATTAGAGGAAGAAAGCATTTGTCTTTTAAAATCATGCTGTCTTTAAAGAATAAATCTATTTACATAAAATATTGAATGTATTTCATTTTTATTATATTTTAATTTAATATTTATTACTATTTAACAATCAAGATATATTTTTTTCCTTACTTGGAATATGTTTTGGAAATTAGATATTTTTCCCATCTTCAGCCATCTTAGTTTTTGATCTTGTTGAATATTTGTGTTCAGGTTGGTTTTGGAAACACTTTAAGAACATTGGAAACACTCAAAAAAAAAACACACACACACAATACCAATTTAAACTATCAAAAGCGAACAGGAAGCCATAGCAACAACCAACCTTGCTACAGCTTGATTGTAAAATAGTAATAAATATTAAATAATTTACATGTGAAGTAACTGTCTGTAGCAAGGAGCATTTGTATTTAATTTTGTATTTTATCATGATATATTGTATTGTCCTGTACAATGTGATAGTATTTTCAGTAAATCTGGTTTAAAATATTAATTTAATATAACACTGTACCAGTGGTGTTGGGCTTCGATGCTCGTTGTACTGGAGGAGGTGTAGTGGCCGCAGGCGGGACTGTTATGCTTTCATCAGACTCTGACACGTATCCCAGCTTTGGCTGGTGTTTGATCCCCTTCAGTTCCTCTGCCCGTTCCAGCGCCTGTCTCGCCAGAGCCGTCAGTTTGCTCTGAATCTCTGCATCACTGGTCTCCTTTTTCTAACAAAAACACAAAGCCTATTACTACTACTCAGCACTGACTATGTGACAACTGATTTTTGTTGTTAAACAATAACTTTACAATAAGCCACACAAACTTTAAAAAAAATTGTATTTATAAAATAACTAATATACCTATAACTAAGGTATCTTTACTTACTTCAATAACCACAAAATGTTATTCCTAGTAAACTAAATGGTAATAATTTATTTTGTAGGTTCCATAGCCAGATGAAAATACACAAATTTTGAAGTGTCAGTCAGACTACAAAAGACAGCAGATCCAAGTTCCCAATATTTCAGCACATATTGATATGATAAAAAGAACAGGGGAAAATAGGACAAGTCTGATGATGCATACATAAATTCTGATGTGGAATGATATTAGGAAGTTTCAAGTTTCTCATACAAGTAAAAGGGTGCACACAATTCGTACTGAGGATGAGAAGAATGTTTTGAACAGTACACCATAAAAGTTTCTTATAAATCAATTAAAAATGAGATTTAATGTTGATAATGGTTTGCTAATTATTAGATTCTTTAACAAAATTAAAGTTATATGCTCAAAGCTACTATATGATCAATAAGGCATTTTCTGCAGAATGATGACCATTACTGCAAAAATAAACAATTATTACATTACAAATAACAGAGAGAAAACAATATATGATCCTGATGACTGTGGAAATGTCAGGAAGTAATTGAAGAGCACAACAGAGAGTGAAACTGAATAATTTCTCATTCAACAGGATTGTCATTATACTATTTCCATTCTTAGTTTAATCCTGATGTAAACAAACAGGGGTGGCACATCTGGAACGCTATTTGCTGATCCTGTATAAAACCACGTAAATTGTAATAATTTGTCCAGATTAAACTACAATTTTTGTGACAGTGTCAGACTGACAGTGAAATAATTTAAAACATCAGTTAATGGTTTTTTTAATTTTACTTCAAAATGTTCAACAAAACGAAAAAGTAAAGTTTACTTAGAACAAAAACAAAAGGTGTGATAATTACCAGTGTACTGTATATCATCAGTTTCTGTCAGGGAGTAATTCAATGCCTTCCATATCTGTGTCAGAACTTGTATCATCACTTCAGTCAGTGTTATTATTGGTGAGATTGTCCACAACAACATTAGTAATGAGGGCCAGTTGCCATAGCTTATCTTATTCCTTGATTATATGCTGGATACAATGATGCCGCTTGTCCGCCATTGTTCATTTACCAATTGTTTTACATCAGGCAGCTTATATGTTGTGTTGTGACACGTAACATATCCTTTCAATTGGCCCCCACATTAATTCAATAGACTTCAGAATACAGTGAAGTGATAAGGAGGAACTATTAAAACGAAATGCCCTGATTTAAGTGGTAAGATAACTCTCACATGACTATACAGACATTCTGCACATGTTTGTAATACTTTAATGTGTGAACAGTGACAACCCCACTGACCAATAGTGTTTCAGATTTGTCAAGTGAGTTTGTTTACATCAGGACTGAACTAAGCACGGGATGGGAATAATATACAGCAGTATGGCAATCAACATCTTTCTTTGCTAAATGGTTGAAGTTTCACAGCAACAAATGTCTGTTTATAAAGCAGACATTTCTTAAAGAAAATAACACTATATGGTATTGACATGTATTTTATTTTAGTAGAGAACATTTAACCACTTCTTTCTTCCAAAAAATCCACTACCTCCATCTGCAGCCACTGGCTTTTCAGTGTTCCTACCCGCTTCACTCCACCCGTTTCACCATACAGGATTTTCTTTTTGGTCACCTGTCTTGACCCATTCTCTTCGACACATCCTAACCAACCAATCTTCCTGTACTTAGTAAATACGTCATATTATACCACCACCTACTCCTCCTTTTGAGTACAGCGCACCTATTTACGGTTGTTTCTCATCTTCCAAATTTCTTCTTCTTTTACAGGGCCATAAATTTTCCTTATTATTTTTCGTTAGAAAATTTTAAGTGTAAGTTTATTGTAAGAATCCAAGCTTCTGATCCTCTCTTATCATTGGCCTGAAGAGCTTCATTTTGCTAGGTCGGGAAATTATTTTGGATATAAAGAGGTTCTTATTTGTTTACTATACAAACTACAGTAAACTTGGTTTCTAGCAATTAGCCGCAAGTTGATTCATTCTGACAGCTGGTTTGTACTATTCATAACTGTGACTAACCTTCACGTATTTAGTTTATGTTCTCTTATTTTCAGGCTCATTTGACATCCATATATCTCCAGGATTATATACATTTCTATAAAATCTGTAATACCCCTACCAACAAGAACAATATAATCTTCATATGGATATGAACCTGTGAACCTTTAGGTGATGTTCCACTAGCATAAAGATCTCATATTACCTTGTGGAATGCTATGTTGAAGAATAAGACTGACAAGATGTCCCCTTGCCTAACACCACTAGCTATTTTAAAAATTCTGCTAGTCCTTCCACCGATCATATCTTTGCCCCAACTGCTTAGTATACTACCCGTAAGTACAATATATTTTAATTTATAGATTTTCAGACTCTGCATGTTTATCCCATACACAAATTATCTCAACAATTCACTCTACAGGTCAATATAGGATTCACGTTAAATCGGGCTACATTATTGTTTATTCAGTAAATTTCATTTAAATTCTTGTCCAATTTTAATATAAACACCATAAAAACCTTCACTGGAAACAGATAATGGTGATAAATAACTCTGACTTGCATCTTCCTGACCTTATCAGCTGTTTACCAGGAAATAACTTTGTCTACTATTACAAACAGAATACACCTGGGTTTTTTAACAGCAATAATTCAATTTCCTTGTCAACTATAAAAAATATTAAGTGTTTATTAAAGTTCTTTTCTGAATTCATAATGTTTGAAAAACATTTTAAAAAAAGGTTGAAAAGTTAAATGTAGAGAGTGAGCGGAATAGCTTTTTACATAATAATAATAATAATAATAATAATAATAATAATAATAATAATAATAATTTCCCCATACATTAGAAAATAATAACAAGTATTGTATGTGATGTTCATTATTTTTTACTTAACTTTTATTTCAATAATTTTTAAATAATATTGTAAAATAAAATGGAACATATACCACTGACTCTCCCTATCTCATGGAAGGGGTGCAGACAATGTCTTGTTACAACGGTCTCATGGATAATCGTATTGTACAGTGGAAACAAAATACACACACCAATGAAGTCTCTAATTACCAGCTTTAATTACTTACAAATAACAATTTGAAATCAACAAGGTAGTCTCATACAATAATTCAAGTTAAATTTGTCCATACACAATAATATCAACTACTAGAGTTTTGCACTAATTATAACACAATAATCACTTTCCACTAATCCGCAACAATCAGTCGATCACACTCTACAATATCACCAGGTATAACTAAGCCGGTTGTAGATGCTTATATAGATCCCGCAGGTGTTCCAGAATAATTTCCATACTCCTGGCTGTGTACCAACATAATTTGCATAGTTACAAGAGCTCAAACAGTCTGAAAGCTACTTAGTACAAGGCCTTGATCGAGGCACTACATCTGCTCGGCTAGCAGTGAAACGTGTAGAATGACACTCTCAACTTTTCTAGAGCTTCATGTAATTGTCGTAGCAGTATGTACCAACTTGGGGGGGATTAACAACTGACTGAATGTGATGGTAGAGTGATATGATTATTGGTGAATGACGAAAGGGGGGGGTATTGTGTATATAAGTACCAGGGATGTTATATTAAATTACCTTACAGTATGTGGCCACATAATGGTGTAAGTGCTAAAAGCATTTGCCACACTGAACCATCATCACTGTGGACCATATCATCAACTATGACTATTGCATCGTCAGATGGAAACTGCAATTACTCTGCTGGAGAGTTTCGTTTTGTGACTCAAAATAAGTCTGGCAAACGCTCAAGTATACAGCAACTACTTACAGTGTTAAGGCTGAGCTCAACAGCTTTTGTGTACAGGTCGACAGCGACATCTTTATGCCCCACTTCATCTGCGTCCAGCGCCTGACTCAACAGGAAGTGGCAACGCTGCAGTTTTAGCTGTGCGGGACTCTGTGTAATGACTGGCTGGTGGTTTTCCTGACCTGCAAAAAGTACAAACAATTTGTTATAAATTAAAAAGGTACTGTATAAAACTGAACATACATCTAACGTTAAAATACAGCGTACACTCAGTCAAGCACTATACTATAATTATACAAAAATAGTCTACACAGAATCAGCCAAATCTTTAAAAATAACATCATTTAAGCACTTTAACTAATACAATAAGTTTTCTTGTGGAACAAAAGTTGCATGAAAGGTGGCACAACACCACAGCATAAAATGGGAATAATACACAGTATTTATTAGTGACATACAAATAACTAGAGTCATTGCTTTTTCTGTCCATCTTTTTTTGTTTTACACATTATGAGATATATGTCCCATCAGCTCTACAATCTCCCTAGATGGAAGGGGGTTCCATGACAATGTCTCCCTGGACAACTGTGCTCTGCTAATCCCTCCCAGACAATTGCTTCCTCGTTCCCAACTAGGAACTGAAGTAGTTTGGACCCAAGCCACATAAAGTGTTAGATGAAGTCTAATTTACTTCTGCAGTAACACTATATTAAATGAGCTGCACTATAATTAAAACTTAAACATTTTTAACATAAATATTTCGCATAATTAACCAAATTATTCCTTATTCAGCTATCTGTAAAGAATAAAATATTAATTATAAATCCAACAATTGTATAGTGATAATAAAAAAAACTTGTAATTGCTTCCTGCTCATCTGTTAATACTACAGAAATCTCACAAAACTAGAAGAAAGTAAAAAGCTAGAAAAAAGCTAATTGAACTTACTAGCTGAGCAGTATGAGCAACAAAATATTTTGGAATATTTGTGCATAATTGCCCTAACTTTCAACTCCAATGGTGGTGAGTGAATCAGCTATACGTATGAATATTGATGATAATTTAAATGATAAGTAACACAATAAAGAAACACTAAAGAAGAACAAATAAAATAAAAAGAAATAAAATACAAGAATAAAAACTCACAACATGAGACTTGAGTGTAATAACAAAAAATAGTTTTGCAGGCTAGCTTGATCACAAGAAAATGTAATGTATTGTTTCCTTTTAATCACCTAGCACTTATTTAAAATACTGTAACACTCTAATGATCATGCCATGGCAGATACAACATTGCAAATGTAAAGTTTTACATTTTTTTTCTAAAAAAAATTAACTAAATAAGGGATGAGGCACAACGATTCTGTTCACCAAGAGTTGAAATCTTACAACATTCCAGGGAGCAATAGTCTACGAAGAATTTTTGGGAGAGGAAGCAATTGTCAGGAGAGAAATAGAGTTTCTATGGCTTTCATGACTGGCGTCCATATAGTTGGACACATTATTGGCCGGGCTGTTAGAACGTGGTACAGAGTTTATATTGACAGACATTTCAGCCTCATTATCGGAGGCCACCATCAGTGTCGGTAACAAATGGCACAGTGTCTACCAATTCACCTCAGTGATGAGATAAGAGACTAATCTCTAGTCTTTAGTCTAATCTAGACTAATTTCTAGAGTAATTAGTATAATTATATAATTAATTATATAACATATAACTAATTATATAACATATTCAACTGTATGAAAAAGTAGGTAACATACGTTTCCTGTCGATATCCAGGGCACGCTCCATATACTCCTGTGACTTCTGCCACCAGACAGGTTTGTCGTCATTGTCTGGTCCATGAGTGTATGCGATGTGCAGTAACCTGGCAGCCTCTCTGTAATAGTATGCAGCCACTTCCAGTTTACCGGCTCGGTCAAACTGCACGGCTCGCGTCGATGACACAATAGCATCTTCAACGTAACCCATTACGGCTAGTTACCTGTAACATCGACTGATGGTTCTCATCTAACATTTCAGACATACTCTACTGCCAACGTTAACAATGAAAGAATATTTGTGTTGAAATCTGAAATATGATGTGTGTTCAAAAAAAGATCAAACTTTTTGAAAACCACATCAACCCGCACAAACAATGTGCTGTGACTTTCAGTGCGCCTAGAGATAATGTGACAGAGATAATTCTGTTCTGCTATCAGCATTAGCCTTTGAGCTATATCATATTGAGAGCGCATGCTGGCCACCGGATTAGTGACAAAGTGATTAAGAAAGACTTCGAAAAACATTGTGTGCATACGAAATTTTGTGGTAGAACATGGTTAAAATTTTGCAGAGGTATTCTGGCTTTTGAATTAAGCATATGCGGAGGCCTGCATGAGCCGAATGATTATTTTAAGAAATTTTAAAGAGGGTAAAAACAATGGTCGGTGCAGATCAAAGCGATGTGGAAGATCATGGAAAGAGAGCTTGTGATTTGGTAATTGTAAATCATCGTTTAACTGCCGAGACTTTCTGAGAGAATGTGGATCCATATAAGATCATAAAATTAAATTATGATAGAAAATGTATCGTATCACTGAAAAATCCTTACTGTGTTTGTTGCCGACAATCAGAAAGAGACCTGTGTTGAAATTGGTCAACAACTTGTCACCGGACAAAAGGCTTGCCGCATGACAAATGGCGCCAATTGTACACTCTAGTGTTTTTGGTGGCCCTAAAAAGGACCTGGTGGTGAGAAAGCTGAAGTTGGTCATGCCGCGCTGAGATGTTCGGCGGCTTCGCCCGCTGTTCGCGGCATACTGCAGTCCTCCTCTTCTTTCGGCAACGGTTGTAGAGTCGGCTGCCGGCCCAGCGAAATCCATCGCTGGCGCGGAACTGGAGGGCGAAGACGCAAGAACGCCGGTTCTATTCTTCGGCCGTTCCTTCCGGCTGACTCCGCGCCGATGTCGTCCGAGAGAGGAGAGGAGATGAAGTGCGTCCGATGGCGTGGCGATGAAGAGTGTGCAAAATTTTCTGCCGGCCCGGGTTTTATGCACTAACCGGGATCGCTGGTTGGCTCGCTCCGAGCACGTTGTTGGATTGGCTCGCTGTGTCCACCGCTGGTACCGGAGAGCAGATGTTCGCATACCGCTGCCGTCACAAATTGCGTACCAATTCAAATGGTAATGATAAGTTTGGAATCCAATGGAAATTGCTCTGTAAAGATTTTATGAAGTTAGCAGCAAAATTTTATACACACATATTGTGTACCTGTGCCCACAACAGTGCGTGTAGCTCGAAGACTGACGATCCTGATAGAAAGGAAAAACCAGCATTCCAGCATCAAAACCTGTCGCTAGCAGTACTTAATTGTGTAGCTCGCTCTATGCGCAGGTGAACGTGTTACACAAATAGTTCTATCTTTTTTTGAACACACTCGTACAGTTATACATCATCAGCACTGATTTAACTGATAAAGCAACAACACTCTGGTACATCAGAAATTGGTAGTAGCAGTTCCTCCAACAGTATCGGTCAACTTCTGGGCATCCTTTTATGCAACAATTTGCTAATTACTCAATGGAATCATAACATGTTTAAAAATATCAAATTCTAAATAAAGTTTATGAAAAATTTTATTTTTCATCATGTCCAAACATAATATGGACATGATGTATTCAACATTTAACAAATAATAAAATAGTCTTTGGATGTGTGTAGTAATTATATTATGTTAACATAATTATTATGTTATATTATGTACACAAAATTTCATACATACAATGGATAATGAGCATTATGGTTGTGTCTTGTTTGGGGTTATTTTGAATAAAATTTGATGTAAACTGACAAAAACTGGTACTGTCAACAGTTCGGCAACTTACTAAAGTTGACTTTACATATGTGAGTGGGGTAACCACAGATAAGATCTGCAATTTCAACCACATTCTGAAAAAGCAAGTCTACAGAGTATAGAGACTACTCGGTGAAAATTTGCAGCGCTCGTGTGTGTGTGTGTGTGTGTGTGTGTGTGTTTTCAGTCTATGTTTGATTTCAACCACAAAAACAGGAAAAGTAATTTATTTTTCTTTTAAAAAGCAACATTTCA
Source organism: Magicicada septendecula (assembly GCA_034769895.1). Taxonomy (NCBI): domain Eukaryota; kingdom Metazoa; phylum Arthropoda; class Insecta; order Hemiptera; family Cicadidae; genus Magicicada; species Magicicada septendecula. Next base: position 252,983,317 of record CM068374.1, on the reverse strand, counting down.
GCTAACTTTAGAATCAATATCCATCTTCAGGCTGATAATTTTGAAACCTAAAAAAATGCAATCTGTAAGTGAATTTGCTTACTTGTATATAGTGTTTAGAAACTGTTCCTGACAATGGTACATCTTATGTTCAGTAGACACACGATTCTCTATTACTGAAGTGATAAATAAGTGCAATATATTTGTACTATTTTATGTTTTGGGATTATCAACCTGAAGACTATCAACCTTACAGCCTACTGATATATTATTACAGCAGAGATATTGCTTCCTTCATTTAAATCTGTGATACATCCGTTTTACAAATTTCAATGCAAACATCATTTGCTGTTAATGTTTAAATATATTTGTAAAAAATTACAGTTCAATGAAAATAAACTTCTACTGACATATACATAACATTATGTTAGCCACGATGGGTAAATGTTTACAACAAAAACATACAAACCATACCTCAAACTACTGCCTATACTAAACACACATAATAATTTCACCAAAAATCCATACTTTCAGTCCATAACCTAAATTCTTTAACAAATATTTAAAATAGCATACGCTTTATACAATTCACATCATGTAATTTTTCTTTTGTTAATTTTTCTTACCCCCCCCCCCCAAACTACACACAATAAACAGTGTTTGTACACAAATCTGTTTTCTTAAGACATCCATGGTGACAAAGTATTATAGATTTAGCAAAAACGCTTCATACATTGACTGTGACTCATTATCACTTAACTGACTGATAAAATAAAATTTGACTGATACCAAAGAACAATTAGTTTGGGATTTATACCCAGAATATTTATTATCTATAAACTTACAATACCTGCATTTTTTAATAACAGACAGCAACCAGACATTCCATCACTCACTCTCTCACACATACACAAATACATATGCGCACGTGGTCCTAACACAATGGATACTTTCGTAACTTGTTTGGAGGTATAAAGCATGTACATATATAACTTTTAAGTACAATAAAATATTACCTTTATTTTTTGTTTATCTTTACCAAACAATCAGAAGTTCAGTTTGCAAACAAATATCTAGATCACGTTTAGAATGTTTCTTTCAACATCGATATATAATTTATAAATAATTTATAATTATATATAATTTATAATTATATATAATTTATAATTATATAAATTTGTTGACACTCTCTCTCTCTCTCTCTCTCACACACACACACACACACACACACACACACACACACACACACACACACACACACACACACACACACACACACACACACACACACACACACACACACACACACACACACACACACACACACACACACACACACACACACACACACAGAGTGTAGTCTTACATGAAAATATGTACGAGAGGATTTGAATGGGGGATGGGAATAGCTGGGGATAATAGATTGAAATATGCTGAAGTTTACTTTGAACATACACATACATAATAAAAATAATTATTATTATTTCCGTCTATGTACGCCTACACTTCAAAGCGCAACAGTTCCTGGCCACTAAACCTCTACATGGTCATCTGTTCAGGTTTCTGTATTCATGCATGTAAGACTGGACTTTTAGCAACCAAACCATACAACCCCTACACTTAATATACTAAAAAAAACAAAGATACAAATATATGTCAGTATCTGTTTGTTACTTATTTAGAATAATGAATTAACTATAGACACACACGTTTCATCCAGTGTAGATAGGTTTGTATTTCTGGGAACAGAACTCAATGAGAACAAAATCGCACAAGAAATAAACAGAAGAATCATGGCTAACAATAGAGCATATTATGCAAATCTTAATCTTCTCAAGCCCAAGCTTCTGTCTAGAAAAACCAAATGAAAATCTACAAAAGGTTGATCAGACCAGTCTTGAGTTACAGAGCTGAAGCATGGCCACTCACAGCTGTATGAATAAATTTGTTTGACTATTTGAAAGGAAAATAGATATATGCTCCAATAATGGAAGCAGGAGAGTGGAGATGCCTTCGAAAAGCTGAAACTGATGAAAAGATTCAGAGCGCTTCATAAGGGCAGGTGGATAAGCTGGCTGAGACATGTGGAGAGAATTCCATGGGAGAGACTCCCCAAGCAAGCGCTAAATGGAAACATGGAAGAAACTAGAAGAGGGAAACCCAGAAGGCGATGGATACATGAGGTGGATGAAGAATCCAGAAAAATGGGCGAGAGAGAGAGAGAGAGAGAGAGAGAGAGAGAGAGAGAGAGAGAGAGAGAGAGAGAGAGAGAGAGAGAGAGTTATTAAATTTGCCACTAAAAGCTGTATGCAGCTATTCATATAAAAACAGCATGAAATTAATATACAAGCTGTATGAAATTAATCAAGAAAGTTGTGTTAGTGGTTAAAATCACAGCAGAATGATCACTGTTGCACACCACTATATAAAATTATCCCGATTAGCGCTTTCAAGCTTCACAGCTCATCGTCAGATCGGAATTAAACCAAAAAGCTGAAAAAAAACCCTTCACTCACATCTCACCCCACCCTACTCACACACAACAAGCTATAATTGAATGTCCCTTCCCACCCTCAGTCCTGTCCCACCATCTGGACAGAAGAAATATTTTATAACATAATTAAGAAGTAAATGATAGAGGACAGATAGATAAGATTAAGAATTAAATTGCTTAGAACTAATTAGGTGTTTTTAAAATAAGGGTGTGTGACTGGCACACATGTGTGATGAGAAAGACTAGGTTTAAAAGGAATGCACGCACGCACGCACGCACGCACGCACGCACGCACGCACGCACGCACGCACGCACGCACACACACACACACACACACACACACACACACACACAAGGAATTTGCTAGAAAAATATGTGACTGTCCAGATGGTGGGACAGGACTGAGGGTGGGGAAGGGACATTCAATTATAGCTTGTTGTGTGTGAGTAGGGTGGGGTGAGATGTGAGTGAAGGGTTTTTTTCAGCTTTTTGGTTTAATTCCGATCTGACGATGAGCTGTGAAGCTTGAAAGCACTAATCGGGATAATTTTATATAGTGGTGTGCAACAGTGATCATTCTGTATGAAATTAGTATATGTAGCCTAAACACTCTTCAGACATCTTTCAAATACACTGCTTGAAAAAGAACATCAAAGTGTATAAAAATACAATAGGCTACTTTGATTATACCAAGTCTGATGTCTATTTCATTCAAGAAATAAGTTGTGTTTAAAAATGACAATTAGTCTTAAAATATGATAATATTACTAATAAAATATTACTAGCGGCTGGTGACATGTATTAGCCATGCAACCGTCACACTAAACACAAAAGCCGTACAGTACGCCTCGGTCCTTTACGGACTGGTGAGCACAGGTTTATTTTTATTTTTACTAACAAGCCATACCAATATGTTCATTCTGTAAAAAATAAGAAAGAGGTAAACTGTGTAGGCTATGCCCCAAAGATTACACTACTGAGATAAATGACTGCAAAAACATTTATTTACACAACACAACAATACATCATAATGTCGTGATAAAATTTTATCAGTTTGCATGCACATAGGCCTACAGTAATTATAAGAAGTGAGTTATCTATGATAAAAATACTTAACAGCACTTTTTTTAATAAAGATTAATCAAAGTATTTGCAAACTCTAGATTGGCACAGAGTGCGCCAATTCACCTCAGAGATGAGGTAGAGACTATGTGCTTTGCCTAAGAAGGCCCACTTTTATAAACTTTTGTATCAGCATGATCTAAGCTGGAAAGCAGCATCAAGCGCTCTCCGATTGGCTTGGGAGCACAGCATGCCAGATCTTATTCAATAAAGAGGCTTTCTCCCCTTCTGAAGCTCAAGCATAACACTTTTACATCACAGGCAGGGAGAATTAACAGACGAGCAGAGCAGGCTATACTACGCGAATGCATCCATCAGACTAGAAAAGATCTAGTGCTGAACACTAAACACCATGCCAGTCTAGACACAAATGATGACCTCCGAAGGTGGGCCCAACTGTTTTCAATAATGACAACTGTGGACCACAGACTAACAGCCCGGCTGATAATAATAATTTCAACAAGCTGAAGTCGGCTGTGAAAATTTATAACGAGTCTGTAGAGTATTCATAAACAGAAAAAAAGAAAGCCTATCCATTGTACAATCTAAACAACAGCAGGTAAAATTCGTTTATACATTTTCAATTTACAAAAAAATGTTTTCTCATGTTGGTACCACTCTCTGTAACATACGTGTGTCAATTTTGGGAAATATTAGACATTTAGTTTGCGTTTAACAAGAGAGAACAATGATGACACATTTTAGCATGATCAGCGATTTTTGTATTCTCGAAACGTTGGAACCCATATTTGCGTTAAATTCTGTATTAAAAATAATATCAAGTGCAGGGAAGTACCTAGTGCAAATATTGAAAAAAGCTTTTGTCAAGAATGGTATGTCCAAACTGAGGGATTATAACGGACACAGACATTTCCAATAGGGTTGTAAAGATATTCAAGATGACAAGAGAACTGAACATCCTAACACATCAACCGCTGAAGAAAACTGAAAAAAGTTAAGAATATCATGTTCAGTAATTGCAGAATCACTGCTGAGGATGTTGGTATACTGTACGGGTCATACAAAGCAATTTTTACTAAGGTTTTGGGCATGAAACAAGTACCTGCAAATTTGCTCCAAAATTGTTAAATTTTCAACAACAAAAACATTGTTGAGTAAATGTTGAGTGAAGCCGCTGATGACCCAGATTTATTCAAATGCATCTTAACAGGTTACAAAACTTGGCTGTATGGCTATGACACTGAAACCAAGGCTCAATGATTGTCCCAATGAAAGTTTCCTGAAGAGGCAAAACCAAAAAAAGCACGATAAGTGAGACTGAAGTGAAGGTTCTTCTTACTGTTTTCTTTTATTACAGTGGCACAGTCTATTATGAATTCTTACTGTCAGGCCATACATACTGTCAATAAAGAATATTATCAAAAGACCATGGATTCTGCACCATGATAACACACCAGGGCTCATGGATCACTATTAATGCGCACATTCTTGGTAACAAATAGCACCGCTGTAATGCTGTGACCATCCTGTTTACCAGATGTAACCCCATGTGACTTTTTCTTGTTCCCAAAAACAAAGAGCACAATGAGAAAACTACATTTTGTAACCAAAGAGAAGATAAAGACAAGATTGCTCAGTTAACTGAAGGTTATACCAAAACAAGAATTTTATGGACTGGAAAGAACATTGGCATAGGCTAAGTGCATTGTATCTGATGGGGATTACTTTGAAAGGGGCAATATTAATTTTGAACATTAATAATTTTATAAAAAAAAAAACGAAAGTTCTTGTTATTTTTTTTTATCACAACTTGTAGATTCAGCTACTGTACAGACAAAAATGCAGAGTACTGTTTACAAATTGTTCAATTAATTATGAATTACCAGAGGCTTTATTAAATTTGTTAAACTTTTCATGATGAGTCACCCAGGCCTATATCTCTATTTACATAAATGAAGATAAGAACTTGTGTGCAATGAAAAGTAATCACTATTAAACTATGCAATATATTTTAATGAAATGTTAATACCCTGGATAAGTAAGAGCCTGGGAAAAAAAGCAAAAAATTATAATCTGCTTAAATTAGTAAACAGACAATCTGTACAGGCTTTTCTTACAATTTTTAAGCATGATTCTTACAATACAAACAAAAGTAGTCAATAACACTGGAAGCACGCCAAGCAAGTGTGCACACACACAAGTACAATGTAATTAATGCTACCCAATGCTGACGATTTTTAGTTCTAAAGTATGTAAACAATTTTATTTTTCATTGCAACTAGTTACAAACTATCTAGCAATTTTGTTCTCGTAGATAAGTTAACAGCGAGTAGAATAAGCTCCCTCTGTAGCCTTCCTCAGTACAGTTAACACTTTGTTCATGTGCTGAGAATTACTGTACATATCTAGGTCACTAGTTCAAATGGTTTCTGTTTCTGCAATTGCCGAACAAGTCCAGCAGTTGTAACATTTCAATGTTTATATGTTCATGAAGTCTTTTTACATATCGAGTAAACAAGTGATGCCAATAATGGACCATTAACTTTACCTATGCAAGTGACGTTATATGGATTGTCAGCTAACAATATTTACTATTCTACACACATGTTCTTGTAGAATAAAATTATAATTTATAAAACTATAAATTGGCCACTGGCACATGGGATCTAACTATGGAAAACATCTGGTAATTTGAATTTGAAAATCTTAAAGCAATTTCTGAAAGCCATGTTCAGAGCTATAACATATTACAACTATTAACATGTACACTTGGTAGTCATTTTAGCATGGACTGCTGTGCAGATGTTGTAGTTAAAAAGTAGTGGTTGGTATAAGAAGCATTAGGGAGGTTAGTTAACTTTTTTGGTCTGTACTGAACTCAGTGATGTGTGTGTGTGTGTGTGTGTGTGTGTGTGTGTGTGAGGGCAAAAAGAAAACATCGGTTAACTTAATTCGGTACAAATGTTGTTCAATTTTTATATTAATGTCTTAATAAGTTAAAAACAAACAAAATGAAATATTTATACAGACAACATACAATTTATCAATTATAAACTACATACTTTTAGCAGATGAACAGTGGTGTTATCGCTTACATATACTTTCAGAGGGACTATATCAGAGCTAAAACAACTTTACTATACCAAGCCACATAATTTCAAAAGACCTGAATTTTCTTCGATAACAGAAGCCAATAAATTACTGGATATCTTGCATTAATTATAGAAGTCGTATTTCTTTGCTAACTGTTATGGATTATTGCCTACAAAACATTGTGACTGATGAAGACAACTTCACATGTGAAAAGTAACGTAACAGAAATCTGAACAGTGCCAAGACAAAGAGAATGTGAATAGTAGAGTACCGGTGATAACATATGGTAGTGATACTTGGGACTCTGTATAAATGAGCCACTAACATAATCAATACCTTTGAAAGAAGAATATGTGGACCAATTCAAGTCAATGGGATAAGGAGAATACATCACAATGAGGAGCTATACCAGCTATATAAAGACAATGATCTGGCCACCACCATCCGACTGCACAGATTGCAATGGGCAGGACACATCATTAGGCTGGAAGCCAACCAAATACTAGGAAGGTACTATTTAGTCAAATCAAGGGTAGAAGGCTTGTCGGAAGACCCAATCATTGGTAGATTAAAGCAGTGACAAGGGAAGTGACAAGGGTTGCTGATACTTTACTTAAAATAAAACGATGGACATAAATCGCAAAGGACAGGGAAAAATGGAGGCAGATGATTATGGAGGCTAAGGTTCGACTCCGAACTGTGACGCCATAAAAGAAAAAGAAAAACAGTAGACTAGTCTATAGCTCTCAGTAGTGGCTGGTGTTATGGTTGTACATTCATAATAATTAAATTATAAATTATTTTTTAAAAACAGGTATTGTTAACTTTAATGAAAACCATGTTAGTTTCCATACTCATGTGCAATTCAAACGTGATGTGTTGGCTGGTGAATGACAAAGCTCAGGGTACAAACACACGGGAGCATGACACTCTTCCTCTCTGATTTGCAACACTACCATACATTGAACTGCAGTGGATCATTAGTTTTTATATTAGATAACCAGATTGTGATAATTAGATTGTATTATTGTACACAAAAAAGTACAAGACTTCATAGAACAGAACAACATCACAGAACTAAAACACGACCCCACCGACAGATACCAAAACTCAGTAAAACAAATAGTCAACAAAGCCAAACACATTATGACACATAAACAAAAGCCCTACATGAAACAAATCCGACCATCAGCACCTACACTCCAAGCGCTTCCCAAAATCCATAAAGAAGACATTCCGATCCGCCCCATTATCAACTACTGTAATGCCCCTGCACACAAACTGGCAAAATATCTAGACAAAATTATTAGACAACACACACAAATAGACAACAACATTGCAGTAAAAAACAACACTGACCTAGTAACAAAAATAAAAGACATACACATCCCCCATAACACCACATTAGCCTCCTTTGACATTAAAAACCTGTACACAAACATCCCCATCTCTGAAACAATCACCATCCTACAAAACAAACTCAAACAGAACAACACACCAGACGAACGTATCAATGAAATAACAGAAACTCTGAACATTATCACAAAACAAAACTACTTTACTTATAACAATAAATACTACACACAGAACGATGGCCTACCCATGGGCTCCCCCATATCCAGCATTCTAGCAGAAGTCTTCCTCCAACACTTAGAAAAAACAAAAATACTCACAAACAACGACAGACACTCACATAAAATACTATATTGGCACAGATACGTTGATGACATTCTAATACTATACAGGGGAAACAAAAGACAATGTGAACAGTTACTAACGCACATAAACAAAATACATAAAAACATAACCTTCACTGCCGAATACGAACACAACAATACCATAAACTTCTTAGACCTCTCCATCACAAAACTAGAACACAGGCACAAATTCAGTATATACAGAAAACCAACTACAACTGACACACTAATACACAACACCTCCAATCACCCAATACAACACAAACTAGCTGCTTTTAGAACCATGATACATAGACTTAACAACATCCCCTTAGATGAAATAGACTACACAGACGAACTAAACACGATAAAATATCTAGCAGAATCTAACGGTTATGACAGAACAATAGTCAGTAAACTCCTACACAAAACACAAAACAAACAACAGACAAAGACAGAAAACAAAAAATTCATAACACTAACATACATCAACAAACAAACAGAAAAAATTGCCCACAAATTCAAAAAAGCAGGATACAGAATCGCTTACAAAACTACTAACAAAACAGAACACACACTATCAAAACGCATGCCCAAAGCACAAAACAAATTCGATCTACCCGGTGTATATAAACTAAATTGTTCAAATTGCAGTAAATTCTACATAGGCCAGACAGGACGTAGCTTCAAACAGAGATACATTGAACACACAAAAGCACTCCACACCACTACAGAATCTACCTTCGCAAACCACCTCATTGAAGCAAACCACACATATAAAAACATCGACAATAACATGAACATACTACACGTACACAGAAAAGGCCGAAAACTAGACATTCTAGAACAATTAGAAATATACAAACACACAAAAACAAATAAAAACGACATCCTAAACGAACAGACACAATTCAAATCGCACGCATTATTCGAACACATCTCACCACACACACACAGCTTCAATCTTTCGAAACACTTTCTCGTCGCCAACAACAAGACGAGCAGCGCTACTAACGACAGCCTCTGATGAAGCCTTCTATAGGTGAAAGCCGGTTTAGGCTGTAAGGTAAAACTTTACGTTTTTACTTATAAAAAACTTTGTGTTCCGAGTCGTCAATATTATAGTGATATTTAGTTAAGTAACGGACACGTCATGGACAACGAAATCCAAGAATTAGATTGTGTTTTATAGAAGATAACTTTATGGAACTATGTGAATGATACTACTAAGTATTATTTTTATTCAAGTGTAGTATGTTTTTTACTGCTACTGTACACTATTAGTAATGTGTAAAAACCTATTACGTATTTATTTTTGGCAAAGAACAAGGGAGGAAAATCTAAACTAAATGACCAGGATGACCAGTCCTCCTTACATAATAATTCAAATTTAAAATTGAGAAGTTGACAATTTAACCAAACCTTTAAAACAGATTAGGCCTATTACAAAAATACTGAGTGGTTGCGATAAGAAAAGGTAGATGCTTTACAAGGTAGCTTCAAAAGATCTTAGAATCATGCTTTATGTTTAAAATAATAATCACATCAGGGAAGTTACTGTTTCATACGTTGGCAATGCTCATGATGTCACAATATCGCCAGTCCTCATGGTCTTCCTTCTATCCAACAATAACACGTGTGTGTTTAACATGCATGTGACATTCTTGTTGTTAAAAATGTCTGCAACTGAACAGCATACAAATACCACTTTTTGCATTTTGCTTCAAAAATATGCCATCACAGACAGTAATATTACTTAAAAAAAGCAAATGGTAATTGGGAATGAAAAACCACAAGTATACGAGTGGCACAAGCATTTCTGTGGATATCGTGTTAGTGCTGATGATGTTTGTATGTCTACTGCAGCGAACGAAAAAAAACCCATTGAGCATGTTCAAGGGGTTGTTTGAGGTGACAGAGGAAATCTGTTGAGGAAATAACATCAGATGTTGGAACATCAGTTGATAGTTGTCACAGTATTCTCCATAATGGTCTGAAAATGCACTGGGTTTCCCAACATATTGTTCCAAAAATGCTGTGTGTAGATAAGAAACTAACATGAATGTCACTGGCAGGAGACCTTATAACTATGGCCAATTGAGATAAAAATTTTCTGAACAGTATAATCACAGGAGATGAGGTGTGGTTTATGTACAATTCACAAACAAAATGCCAGTCATCAGAATGGAAACCAAAATCATCTCTCCAATCACAGAAGTTTTGTTTAGACAAGCGTAAGACAATTGTCCGCTATGAATTCACTTCACAAGGCCTAATAGTGAACAAGGAAATGTATCCTATTTCTAAGGCTTTCACGGTTGATGTCATCATTGTTGAAATTAAAATCCGGGCTATTGGGCCGTGGTCTACTATAGTTATTATTCTGCAAGATGTTATTCTCACCCAATCAAAGCATTCTCTTCAAGACCAGGATCCTGTCCTTGGTGAGTGCTTACTTCCCTAGACTGCATATAGAGTCCATGCAGATACACAAGCATGCTGCCATTACAATGAACCGGCATGGAGAAAGTCTCGCTTAACACTGAGTTTGGCATCCTGTGCTGCTCGACCAATAGTATTGCATCTCATTCTGATTGGCCGATGGTGGTTTTCAGCTGGCATCATGTAAACTCTACAAGTTTATATAAGACAGTCCTCTTTGGGATATACGATGAATATTCTTTGCCACAGTACTGTGGTTACTGATGAACATCATGTCAGTTGTGTTAAAACCCGTTTATCGCTGAAGATGGCCTCCAGAGGTGGGGCCAAAACGTCTGAGAACAACATCTTTCAGAATGATAACTATGATAACTATAGTAGACCACGGCCCAATAGCCCGGATCTTAATTTCACAAGGAAATGGATGTCGATATCCTTTGTAATCTACCAGATGTAATCAAAAGGAAGTATACTGAAAAAATTAGTTCTTCTGGCATGACAATGTGCCAGATCAGTACACTGATCAATCCTGGTCAAGGAATACCTTACATGGCACAACATTACAACTCTTGAACATCCATCAAATTCTCTCAACTGGGCACCAGCCAATTTTTACTTGTTTCCTAGCTTGGAATCAGCTCTGAAAAGGAAAATGATGCTGATGATGTTATTGTTGAAGCACCTAAGGAGTGGGTGCCTGGAATGTTTCCAAAAATTGTTTGAACTCAGACAGAAGTGTAACGGTGCCAAAGGAAACTATGTTGAAGGAAATACAATGTACAACATTTTAATGTAGGCCTATACTGATTTTGTGATCTAAACTAATTCTGGGAACTTTTTGAATCTTCCATGTACAGGGTGGCGCAGGGAAACAAGAAAATTTGAAGTTGACGTTGGCAGCCCTGTAGATGTAGCAGAAGTGAAACTGTCTGTCTAACAGTAACAGACATTTAGTTACCATGGAGCAGTGGAGCAGTGCAGAGCGTCCGGTCGCCGTAAGGGTGTTTTACCGACATGGTGACAGTTTGACAGCTGCACAACGAGAGTTTCGGAGCCACTATCAGATCCCGCTCCGTGGTAAGTTCCTTCGTTATACGCAATCGAAACATGGGTTCGTAATTTTGAAGACTGGTTCAGCTTTGAAGAAAAAGCCTAGTGGGGGTGTACAGTCTGTACGTACCCCAGAAAACATTGATGCCGTGCGAGCTGCCATCTTAAGGAGTCCTCGTTGTTCGGTGTGAAAAATTGCCTCGTCATTGCAGCTCGGACGTCGGAGTGTTCAAAGAATACTCCATGAACTTCAATTTCATCCATACAAACTTCAGATTGTGCAACAACTGAATCCTAATTGTTGTGTATTGCCCCTGCAAATTTGTGAACAATTGTTGGCTAAAATCAATGAGGATGCTAACACTTAAGTGGATACATGAATAAGCAGAACTTCCGTTACTGGGCTCAAAGAAACCCTGCTCAGCTTCACCAGCGTCCATTACACAGTACCAAAGTTACCGTATGGTGAGCAGTGTCATGGGGTGATAGGCCCTTACTTTTTTGAAGATGAACGAGGCACTGCTGTCACTGTGACATATGAACGTTATGTCAACATGCTAGAGACATTTTTGGCTCTAAGACTCCATACTTTTCCAAATCTTGACATTCAGCACACCTGGTTTCAACAGGATGGAGCCACCTCACACACTGCCAGACAGTCTATGGCAACAGTGAAACGTTTTTGGGGATCGCATAATTTCAAGGAATGCTAACATCGCTTGGCCACCCCGATCTCCAGACCTTTCAGTCTGTGACTTCTTTTTATGGGGATATCTGAAGAGCATCGTGTACCGGACTAGACCAAGAACCCTTGATCAGCTCAAGACACAGATTGAAGAGGAAATCGCCAAAATCCCAGGTGACACATTGCACCGCGCTATGCAAAACCTACAGAAACGACTTACTGAATGTGTACGGCAAAATGGGCAGCATTTAACTGATGTAAATTTTAAAAAGTGATGCCTAATGTAGGCCTAATTTCCAGTCTTGTAGAACATATTACGAGTCTCAAATAAAGTTTTGTAATGTTCCTTCATTTTTTCTAATTATTTCAAATTGTCCCGTTTCCTTGCGCCACCCTGTATTTTGCTTTCTGAACTATCAAAATTCAGAATTATTTATATTAACCACATTGCCAAAATAACAAACAAACATCGAGAATCAAATGTTAATGTACAATATGGTTTGCAACTTGCTCTTTTGGGTATAGTTCACACAGCTGCTAATCAGGGGTACATATTTGGACCTAATACTGTTCTGTATAACAAAAAAGGTATGCACAACTGCCTATGTCCTTTTTAGTTGTACCTGACAAACACTAATCATATTATTGCAGCCATCCGCCACCACTGGCAGGTTTTAATGACAGACTACACTACTTGGATGTAAACAGTAACCGACATTTAAATTTAAGAATTCAGCAAATTTTTAAGTCAGCCATGTTTAAGTTGTAACTTTTCTATAAACAAGGAAAATGCGTTATCACTTATTTACATGATAAACAGAAAATGTAAACAAAAAAAAATATTTTTCAAAAAAAACAATAATGTAATTTTGAGGGGGTGCTGTACCATTGTTCTACTACACATAGTTTGAATGGAAATAGAAAAAACTGAATGCAGCTGATGTTCAACTTCATAGTGACAGCAGCAGCAGTATAAGGAAAATCCCTCTATTTTTTATATAATATACTACCACATGATGAGTATCCGTTACGTTGGCTGTAATTATTTAGAGAGGGAAATATTCAGGCTGCCTAAAGTAGGCATTTTAGAGGCCAGACAGGGTCTTGAACTCTCCCCCCCCCCATCTGGGCACCATTATACACTTATCAAACTGATTTTAACACTATAGGTGCTATGTTACGATAACTTTGTTACTTGTCTATTTAGCGATGATACAATGGGCAAGAATAACTCACGTTTGTAATTTCTTTACATAAAACAGTCTACTACAAAAATTGTATAATACTTACCTCATATGGGTCACTAGAACTTCTTTTATTACTATAAATTCACTCTTTGTTTGTATACAAAAATCAATATCACCACTGACGAGTTTATAAACATACGTATACACTTACATAATATTATTAGCTAGCAGCTAACCTACAACAAATGAAACGTTTGATGGGGCCAAATTTTTGTGCAAATTCTTTCTTTTTGTTAGTGCGGTTTAGGTTTGTGGCCATCAACATAAAAGTTTCGAGTAGCTTTTGGTAACTGCACTTCCATGCCGTCTAATTCTTTTGTTAAAATTATCTGACAACCTAATCTAGAATTTTCTTTCAAAAACGGCGCCAAGTCTAATAAATCGTCTTCTTTCTCTTCCGATGGAGGTAACTTATCAAAATAATCTCCTAAAACGTAAACGTGGCAAGTTGTACAAGCCAAAGAGGCCTCGCAAGCGCCTTCCATTTCAATTTCATACCTATGGGCTAGGTATAATACGTTGTCACCCACTTTCCCGCGAACCTTTTTTCTGTTACCATCTTTATCAATGAACGTTATGTTGACTACTTCGTCTTCAGATTTCGGATCTTGCCATTCGTATTCACCGTGACACAAAAATTGTGATTTATGAAAATTTCTTCTATATGTTTCACTTGGACACGAGAATGGATTTTTTACATACCTTTTCGTGAACACACTGTCAACTACATTAAACAACAAGATACGCGAACGAGCAAGTACGAACAACATTACACTGAATAAATTACCATATAAACACGAACACGCACGTCAAAGAATAAATTAACCTAAACATAACAAAATACGAGATTGCACAATCATATTGGTAACTATGAATCAGCTGTGCAACAACCTTGGTACCAACATTACGAAACCAAATGGTACAAATAGTAAACTGACGTCAACTAAAAAAAATTTGTAATCAACTATGTGAATCCAAAGCGATTTTTTTAAGTTCAATATATTTGTACATTAGACTCTCCCAGAATTATATAATTACATTATTTTGCAATACTATAATGAAACCGCGATTTCCGTCGTAAAATTGATGCAGATATTGAGTTTAACAATAAGTACCAAATACTATTTAATCACTTATGTCTATTAATGCTATAACGTTCTGATTCATTGCAATTTACCTAAATTCTATGCATCTTTCAAAATCCTAGTGTTTAACTCTATATCAATATTTACTTCCATACTCGAGTAGACTTATATCGATAAATCGATATATACGTATGTTTAAAGTATACAAAATTTATGATTAAAAATCTTCATGTTAACATGATAATGTTTAGGCTGGGGGTCATTCCACAAAAATGTAACGTCATCGAAAAATGTAACGCTTCCACACTTTCGATTTTCGATTCCCCACAGTCTAGAAATCTTCGGCTCTGTGGTTTTAAATTTAACATGATAATGTTTGTTAGATAGTAAATATTTGTTATACGTACATTATACGTTTCAAAACCCTAAAAACATTATCAGTATAATGTTTCGGTTTCGTCGAAATTTCTTTATTTTTTTTTGACATGGAATCCATAGGTATGTAATGTCTTACTCGCAGGTTTCGCGAAAATCGACCGTTATGTTTCAAATGTACTTTCGGCATACCACTATCTCACGAACCGCTCAACCAATCCAAGCAAACCAGGTGTCAGGTGATCGAGTCACTCGGCCCCCTTCCAACAATAGTACTGAGAATTTTGACAACTGACTTCAGTCGCCTCTAGGCTTTGTCTGCGTGAGGGTGTTTTTGCGCCGAAAATTTCTAAATTGCTCCACTAAAACTTAAATATCTCGGGAACTACAAGTCCGATCGCGAAAATACAAAATGCGTTGTGATCCTCAGAACTACATCTCTCCAATAACACCAATTCCGAGTACCAGAAGCACTCACAGAAAATAATAACATTTGAACTCAAAAATTTGAAATGCCTCGACCTAAAATTCGCGATAAAACTCGAACCAAAAATTTCAAACCGAAAACCGGCAAATCCTATGCAGAGCGTCAACAGGCCTATCGTTTGAGACTAAAATCAAAGAAATCGGCCGAGAACTTAGAAAATGGCAACCATTTGAAGATTGATGAAACCCCGTCAGCGCCCAAGCGGCCCGCATCTCCGATACCTGGGTCATCCGGCGTGCCCCCAAAGCGACTCAGATCGAGCGTACGGCTAGCTAGCAAGAAAACAGACGATGAGAACATTAATAACTTGTGCTTCGACAACATTGGACCCTCGATGCTCTGCGCAGAACAGCCCGGTCCAAGTCGCCGCTTCAAAGGAGTCGACGAGGAATTCTCTAAGCACTTTATTAACAATCCGTTCGGCTCGGTGTGTGGGATCTGCGATCGCTTGTGGTTCAAGAGTGATCTAAGACCGTGCGTACCATCATACATAAGTCTCTTGGCCACAGTGTTCGGAGCGGACGAGTACTCAAGTGCGAGTAATATGGAAGGCGTGTGCTCTACGTGTGTTGCAAGTCTCAAACAAGGCAACGTACCGCCGCTGTGCAAATCATACGGCGATATGTAGCTGTTTATTTAACCAACCCTTCATTCCTTCCCAAAGCACAAGTCTGTCCATGATTCCATGTCTACCGGTAGTCCCACGACTACCAGGTTTAATTTTTTTATGATAGAGGTATTTGTTTAAAACTGGAGAAATTATTTGTCGTATGATGTGTTTTCAGAAGAATAGAGCGCTGTTTCTCTTGAGATTCAAAATATCTCACGTTTATATCTTTCCTTTTGTTTAAAATTAGTGTTGTTTTTATATTCCAGGAATTCGGAAGGATGAAAGTATCTCGGATTCTTTTCATGTTTTTTTTTTTGAAGTGAAACTTCTTTTGGCACGGTAGGAAAAATGTTCGTTATGCGTTATGCGTTATATGGATGCATGTGTGTGTATATGTGTTTAGTAGTATACCAAAATGAGGAAATGTACAGTTATATATAATTATTGTTACGAATATTTTAAGTTAACGATATGTAAAAAATAATCTACCTAGTCCTACATAGTTTAATGACATATATGTTAAAAATTGTTTATGAATACGATCGACGTCATTCTCAATCATTATTATACTTTATCACGTGTGATGAGTATTGAAGGATTACATATTACGACACAGAACAACGAGAAGATATTCTACCATGGACGAAGACGATCATCATCAACAATTGATTTGCAAGAGGAATTTAAATGACTTTCACTAAACAAACTAGAAACTATAAATGAAAATTTGGGTAACCGAAAATTTAGTTAATTTCATCAATAACAGAAAAGGTTTATCAATATTCACTTTTAATTGCCAAAGTCTTACAGCTCATGCTGTTGATCTAAAAGATATAGTTGTGAAAAATTTAAATGTCATAGTTTTATCAGAAACTTGGCTAGCTAATGAAGATGACGTATCTGTTCTTAATTTCAACTGCATTGTGAAATATAAACGACCAAATATTAGAGCAGGAGGTGTCGGGATATTTCAAAATTCTGACGATATTAGCCTATTAACATTATAACTCCATCCATGGAGTTTTCCGTTACTCAATCTGATGTCTATGGTTCAATGGCATCTACAGTTGGCAATTTGTGTATGGCTGAATGTAAAATGGAAAATGGGCAAACAGTTGTGATTGTAGCAGTGTATATTTCTCCTAATAAAACATTAGATGATATTATTGGTTTTTCTCCATCGTTCATTATTATCGTATACATCATAAGGTGCCGCCATACTTTGTAAAGATTATCATAAAATACCTATGATTTTAAGTGGAGATTTCAATGTCAATTTTGCATTAGACAAATCTATAAAACTGGTTGAATTTTTAAAAGACAATTTAAACCTGTCTATACAAAATGATAAAAAAATATCTACGACAAAATCGAATACGACAATTGATGCAGTATTCACAAGGTTTCTGGATAATATTGAATGTAAAACATACATTTCTTATTTTAGTTACCTTAAGCCTTTGGTTACAAAAGTGTATGATGAAATATCACTAAATATTAACGAAATAGATTAATAATAATAATAATTTCTGTAAATGTATATAATAAAATATTTTTAATTTACTAAAAATTAAAATTTGTCTTATACTGATACCTCTCCCATCCTATTAAATTTTAAGTATACAGTTAAAAATAATAATAATAATGGATAAACAAAAAATAATGGATATAACCCAAAAAAGTTTCACTTCTTCCGCGTGTACACACTTACTGATACACGCACCCAAACTTTTTTTTTATATTGCTCTACTACTTTGGAAAAGAAAAGTTCAACAACAAAAACAGTTATAAACTATAATCTGGGTACAAAATAAGAGTATTTTGATTGATTTTACAAACAAAACAGTTTAAACTCTTAGGCCTACATGGTGGGAAAGCTTTAATAATTATATTTTTTAGCTTATAGCCATGTTTTATTGGAATTATTGTTAATCACAATAAACGTTTCGTCATCCTCAGAAGCAAAGCTGAATCTGAGACCTCTGATGTTTCAGCTTTACCATAAAGATTATTCGGTATTAACAATAATACTAGGCCTATCCATAAAACATAATAGTACCCGAAAAAGTAGTGTTGTAATAACGGTTTTAACATTAATAGTCACTTTACTAAAAATGAACTTTATCTTGTGAAAACTTACTCTTTTCGTCGCATGCGTTCCGGCGTATGTATCCGCCTTCTTCAGCTTTTAGTCAGACTGCCATCATTTCGTAATGGTTTTTGCGTGGAAGGTGTAGTGGGGTTGGTGTGTGGGGGAAGGGGATTGGTGCAGGGATTCAACTTGATGTTTGTTTTTTGTAAAATTGTGTCAAAAAGTGTATGTGATTTATATTGTAATTGATCGTTGAGTATGTTGTTTGGTTGTGTTGTGTGGTGTTTATATATTTCGTATTGTTCAGTTGTGTTGAGTTTTCGACCTTTAGGTAAGTAATGTAGAATTTCGAGATTAGTGTCTAGGTTGGTGTAACTGTGGTTTTCTGTGTGTATGTGTGTGGCAAATGCGGAGTGTATATTGTTGTTGGTTAGAGCTTTTAAGTGTTCAGAATAACGGGATGAAAAAGATCTTCCTGTCTGGCCGATGTAGAAACTATTGCAGTCATTACAATTTAATTTGTAAACACCTGTTTTGTTATATTTGTCTATGTCTGTGTTTGTATTATTGATGTGTTTTGTAATGGTATTGGTTGTTCTGTATGCTATTTTGTATTTGTGTTTTCTGAATGTGTTGGCGATTTTGTGTGTATGTGAATCGCCAACATACCAAGGCCACAACGAATGCCATTATTACAAGCATACAGTGGAGCATTTACAGTGTTATACGATACTCTGTTCTTGACGTTTTGTATTTTTCTCATATGACATTGTTTGGCACATGCTGGATTCCTCAAGTTCAGACAAGGTTTAACACGTTCTCTGCTGCCGAGTTTTGGTCATTATGTCCTTCTGTGCCAGACAGTTTTTGGTTGCCTACAATATAATGTTATTCTTCGGTCATAATGCCTACACAGCTTGATTAACTTGACACATTTTCGGTCATTATGACTGACATGGCAGAGACTGTTAATATGTGGTTAAATGTAATTAATTTATTGTATATTGACAACTGAGAGTTTCTTTTCATAAACCAAATACGCTGAATTCTTCTCTCCTTTTTTTATGTGTTTATTCTGTCTTAACTTGGTGTCAAGGTCTTGTCAAGATATTCGCAGTATCACTATTAGAAACAATATTATCATTGATGCTGACTGGCAGTTGTTGCTTTGCTTATTTACACTGATAGTTGAATAACAAGGATAAGTCTTCAGAGAAAAATGTTTTATTGCACAAATTTGAATAGACGAGATGAATGTTTTCAGGTGATAGACACTAAGGATATGGTTACACGAGTATTTTTTTTCTGGCCGTGCATGCCCGTGGAGTTTGGATAAATGCACAATGCGGTTTTTTCTTGTATGTGCATGGATGGAAGTGCAGACACACAGGTGGTTTATAATCGGATGGCAGAGTTGTTGTTTATTCACAGTCGATGTGGACGCTTAGTAGGTCATGGATTATGTACATAAAGTTGTTATTTTTAATAAATAAATTATTGTTATTAAATAAATAATATCTATTTATTAAGAACATTTTTTTACATTACGTATTTTTTTTATAAAGATGTCAACACACCATGGATACCAAAATTAATTACCATAGTAACAAGTAAATAAACAAATGCTATTTAGTGGTATCTTGAACAGTTCGTGTGACCAACCTCGTGCGTGTTAAAAATGGAACTAAAAACGCAGTAGGTTGTGCTTCTATGCAGGAGACCTTGAACATGCAGTAAAGTTGACGACCCATGTGTTTTTTCCATGTCCGTGTGATCAATTTCATTGCTGCCTCTGTGTTAAATTCAATGCGTTTCCCAACAGCAGGCAAACGGCTGGGATAAAAACAGTCATGTAACCGTACCTTAAGTAAAATATAGTAAAATAATTGTTTTGTTGGTTCATCCTCTTCATTCACGCACTTAATATTAGTGATAACTGAACTTTCAAATGTGAACACTTATGTTTCTTAATATCCTCATATGTTTCGGTGTAGTGTTCACCTTCTTCAGCGAGGTTTAAATACAGAATGTCTTGAAACAGTTGTAACAGATTTTTTCACAGGTTGGTGGTATTTGTGGGGGGGGGTTGGTGGAAGGGGGTTGGCACTGGGATTCAAAGTACAGTTAGGTTTCTGTATGATTGTGTCAATTAGTACATGTGATTTGAAGTGTAGTTGGTCATACAATATGTTGTTTGGTTGTAGTGTGTCGTGTTTATATATTTCATACTGTTCGGTCATGTTGAGTTTCCTACTTTTTAGTAAGTAGTGTAGTATTTTGAGGTTGCTTTCTATGTTGGTGTAGCTGTGGTTTTCAGTCTGTATGTGCGTGGTGAATGCGGAGTGTATGTAGTTATTAGAGAGGGCTTTTATGTGTTTCCATAAATACATAAACACAATACACCCCAAACTAAAATTCACACTAGAAATAGAACATAACAATAGTATTAACTTCCTGGACCTTACAATTAACAAAACAAACAACACACACACATATAAAATATACAGGAAACCTACCACAACAGACATGGTCATACACAACACATCTAACCATCCAACACAACACAAACATGCCGCATTCAACTATATGCTCCATAGATTCACATCAATACCACAAAGTAAACAAGAATATCAGGAAGAACTAAACACAATCAAATACTTAGCGATAAAAAATGGATACATCCCCGAGTTAATAAACAAACTACACAGACACATCCTAAACAAAAACACCAAAACACAAGATACCAACAACACACAACCTAATAAATACATCACACTTACATACTACAACTCTAACACACACAAAATTGCAAACATATTCAGGAAACACAACTATAAAATAGCTTACAGAACGAACAACACCATCAAAAAACACATAAACGATACAAACACAGACACTGACACATACAACAAAACAGGAGTATACAAATTAAACTGCAGTGATTGCAAACATTTCTACATAGGCCAGATGGGAAGATCTTTTTCTTCAAGATTTTCCGAACACAAAAAGCCCTCTCTAATAACTACATACCCTCCGCATTCACCACGCACATACAGACTGAAAACCACAGCTACACCAACATAGAAAGCAACCTTGAAATACTACACTACTTACCAAAAAGTAGGAAACTCAACACGACCGAACAGTATGAAATATATAAACACCACACACTACAACCAAACAACATATTAAATGACCAACCACACTTCAAATCACATGTACTATTTGACACAATCATACAAAAACCTAACTATACTTTGAATCCCAGCGCCAACCCCCTTCCTCCAAACCCCCCCACACATACCACCAACCTGTGGAAAAATCCGTTACAACTGTTTCAAGACAATCTGTATTTAAACCTCGCTGAAGAAGGTGAACACTACACCGAAACGTACGAGGACATTAAGAAACGTAAGTGTTCACATTTGAAAGTTCAGTTTATCACTAATAGTAAAATAATAAAATACCAACTTGTTAGGGAAGTATAGAAAACTGTATAAATCAAATAAAGGAGAAAGAGATATACAATAATTGAACAGAAATTGATGGTATAAAAGAATAAAAAAGAACACGAAGAGGATTTCTTCTTCTTCAGAACTACAGTGTAACATGAACTCTAGCCTCCAACACCAATCTTCTCCAAAGTCTCCTATCCATTGCCATCTCAGCGTTAACCTCTCATACACATTCGTCTGAGATCTTGCAGCCGTCATCCATCCATCTCATTCTAGGTCAACCCTCTTTTCTGCTTTTATATTCCTAAGCCCTCAGGATTTTCTTTGGCATATTCTGATCATCCATCTGTTCTAGGTGATCTACTAGCCATTGTATTAGTTGAGGCCTTACAATGTCCTCCATGCTTCAATAGCTCATCTATCTCCTGGTTGTTTCTTACTATCAATTCATCATATTCCTTTATTGTTTTTTAAGGTATGTTTGGATAGCCTGTACAGTAGACTCCAGTTTAACTAGAAATTAGGGAATGACACAATCTGTACGTCAGCATACATTTGTATTGAATACTGAACATACTGGTTAATCTAGCACTTTTTTAAAATAACGAGTTTCACAGTCAAGATTTTACTCTGTTTGAACTTAGTTGAAAACGTTCTACTGTATAATTCTCCTCCTCATCATCATCAACTTCACATCATAGCAAAGGCAAGGCTGCCTGCTCCACTTTCAAAAATCCTCCAGCCATCTCTTCTTGGGGTCTACCCACACACCTGTGTCCTATAGGTTTGTATTTGCAGACATGTTTGGCCAGTCTGGAATCAGACATTCTTTCTAAGTGTTCTTTCCACCGTTGTTTGTAATCTTTTAATTTTCATTCAAGTTCAAAACTTTTAACTCTTCTCTTATGGCCTCATTCTATATATGGTAAAGTTTAGAACACCTTTTACCACCTCTTGAGAACAACATTTCCAAGACTGTATTTCACTGTCTTGTTTTTTTGGTTGTTGTCCATAATTCACACCCATAGGACAGTACAGGGACTGCCATAACTTTGTAAAACTTTAATTTTGTATCTTGATATACCTTGTTTCTAAAAATATGATTGATTGTTCCACACATCATCTGGAACTTACCTAAAGTAACATCAATGTCATATTTCCTATCATAGCCAATATCACTTCCTAAATACATGTAGAGTAATTAAAGTGACTCACCTGTTCTAGACTTCGATCACTAATCATTATTTTTGTTCTTATTGGTTCCTTACCTCGAAATGCCATTACCTTCATTTTTATGGTGGAAATTTAAATATTGTATTGTCTGCAAATCTGATGAAACTTAAAAACAGATTTTTGCAAATCAGATTCTGTGTTTTGAAGTACAAGCAAGCCGTCAGCAAAAAGCAGCACATTCAAATATCTGTCTCATGATAACTTATTCCAGGGTTCACTAGTTGTTTCCATTACCTTACCAGATCATCAATAGAAATGTTAAAAAGAGTAGGTAGGTGATATACTGCACCCTTGTCTAACACCTTGATTGACAGATATTTGCTGAGATATCCTACAATTATTTTCGACAGCTATTCTTGTTCCGTTATATAGGCCTTGTATAGTTCTTATACGTTTTTGAGGGTATCCCGTTCTTCTAATATTTGCCACAACAAATTTCTATCTAGTCTATCAAAGGCCTTCTCAAAATCAACAAAATATAATCCCCTCTTAATATAAATTTGTTTGAAATTTATAAATTTAGAATGCTCATCAAAAGTAGAACTGTTCTATGCTACTACATCATTACTAGTGTTAAATATAGTCCTGAAAATGAAGGCAATTGGAACTATAGTTATGAATTTATTTTTTAAAATATAACAAAAATTATATGTTAAGATGTGTTTGCACTAACTTGTAAGGCATGTTTTCGTGTTGGTGTGTTCATAAGTTAGATGACAGTGCCTTTTCATTTGATTTGACAAAGCAATTTTATTTTGGTTGGAATTTACCATTAGTTAATAACAGTATGGATAAGTATCATATATTGATTCCAGTGTTGTAGACTATTTTAATGGGTAAGTTTGAATTATGAGCATTTATTAAAATTTAGCATTTAAAAATTTGCATAAAGTTTTTACATAGATCTGAATTTATTTAGTTAATAATTTTTTTTAAATGTTTACAAGTGCATACATTTTCTCAATAGGTATCTTTGTTTAGTGATATATTTCTCTTAGAAACATATTGTATTAACATATTGTATACTAGTAATAATAATAATAAAATAATATAAATAAATATAACTACATCACTACCAACTCGGAACACAAAGTTTTTTTATTGGTAAAAACATAAAAGTTTTAAATTATAGCCTGAACCAGTTTTCTTCGCTTATTATAGGCTTTGTCAGAGGCTGCCACTGGAAGCACTGTCCATCTTGTTCTTGGCGACGGCACCGACTTTTGAAGGATCGGTGTTGTGTGTGTGGAGTGTGATATGTTCGAGTAATATGTGTGATTTGAATTGTGACTTCGTTTAGGATGTCGTTTACTATAAGGTAAAACTTTTATGTTTTTACCAATAAAAAACTTTGTGTTCCGAGTCGGTAGTGATATTCTTATATTTAGTTAATCAACGTGTCGTCATGGACAACAAAATCCAAGAAAAATAGTATTATTAACTCCTAAAGGCAATGCCTTGTCGCTGTAGCCACGTCACTCTATCCCTTGCGATATTCTTCATTTCTTCATTAATAAAAATAGTATAATATTATTATTAGAAAAACAACAGGAAATTCCAATTACAAGTTCCAGTATCATTGACAGAGTTAAGCAATATATAGTTAACTGGAAATAGCTTATGGAACGGATGGAGGAGGCAACACAAAATTGTTAAAGATGTTGTAACAATAATATAAAACTTTTTACAAACGAGAGCAAACATATACAGTCATACACCAAAAACCTGTGGCATTGCCTATCCCTAAGGTGGTTAGGATGAAGATAATCAAGATAATGTGCAATAACTGTGAGAGATATTATTTAATATTGGAATTATATTGCCAAATACAGTTAGACAACACGTTGATTAGAAAAGACTTTATTCATTGAACTAAACTTCATTGAATATATACATCCATTATAACAATAATAATACGCGCATGCGTATTTTACATACATTGTTTAACCATATTTAAATTGTACATATGATATATTTGACATTCCCCCTCAATTTAAATACCCATATAATTTAAATACCCTTAATTTACATTTGGAACAGTTTTGGTATGAGTACAGTTGATAAATATACTTAAATAAAAAAAATAAATGCAAAATTGAAAATTTTTGATATCTGAAAACTATTTTATGTTGAGTTTTTCAAAAAACTTTGCAAACTTTATATTATTTAAGGATTTTGTGAACATATTAGCTACATTATCTTGGGTTTTTATATACTCTAATTCAATGAGTTTTTTGTGTATAAGATCCTTAATATAGTGATATTTAATGTCTATATGTCTAGTACGTCTCATAGCTTTCACACATGTTAAGTGCACTTTGGTTGTCTACATAAATTAAAGATTATATACTGTCGCGTCTTTATTCATTGATTTCTGTGCAGGAGTACCAATCTCTTATGAAGATGCCATACGTTCTTTAGATGGTTGGGAAGAAGTGATACAAAAGGAAATAAGTGGCCTCGAAAAACATCAAACTTGGAAGGCAACAAATCTACCCAAAGGTATCAAAGCTATTTGACATTCCCCCTTGGTAGGGGTACATCCTTAAAAGGCTTTCGTTTTGCTTTGAACTCCTTTTTAAGGAACTCAATGATTTTTAGACATTTGCTCTTGTCACCTGTGATGATTATATCATCAACCCATATAATAAGGTAAGCATTTTACCCAAGTACAAACAAAAGTCATTCTGAGATCTGATTAGACCATGATGTTGCAGACTCAACAGACGCCTCAGACGTCATATCGCGGCCATGGATATCGCGGTAAGAGAGGGAGAGGAAACTCTCGAGGACGTGGAAGAGGCAAGACGACAAGACATACGTCAAATGTTGCACAGAGCGAAGATGATCAAGAAGAAGAATTTGATTCTTTCGCTGACTCCATTCTGCTGCTGTGTATGTGGCAAAGTGTATTCGTTGACTATTCCTTTTTGTATACAGAAATTTTTAAACACGTGTGATGAGTACTCTCCACCACAATCTGACCTGATTCTTGAAGAGTAATATCCTCTGGCCTTTAACTCTTGCACAAATGCTTTCCGGCATTGTCAGAAGAAGGTAACACGTTTTGTCGGTATCATCGGTTGCAACTTTGCTTACGCCATCGAGTTCTATTATGAGTTTTTCGAATTTAGTGAAATGATCTTGTAATTAGCCATCGATGAATTTCATTTTCAATAGCTTTCGCATTATAAACATCTTAGATAATGCGCTTTTTCTCTGGAAGACATTTTCCAGATTTGCAATCATTTCTTTGGCGCTTTGTGCACTCTCTATGTATTCAATATACTTATCTGATATTGACTGTGCGATGATGTATTGAGATTTTACGTCTTTAGCTTGGAAACTGGTCAAATCTGCACCTGTGAGTGCTGCGATTTCTGTATCTGTTTTATCTAATGCTACGAGTGCACCCTCTTTATTTAGAAAATACTTTATTCATTGAACTAAACTTCATCGAATACATACATCCGTTATAACAATAATAATATGTGCATGCGTATTGTACATACATTGTTTAACCATATTTAAATTGTACATATGATATATTTGACAATAACAACAACAATAACGATGATGGTAATAATAATAACTATAATAATAATAATAATAATAATAATAATAATAATATGTATGGGGGTTTTCGAGAAGGTTTATACGTTGAATTGTTAAGGTAAATATGTAGACACTGCATCTCATATTCTAACATGAGTCAAATTGCTATGCTATTGAATTAATCTTAATAAACATTTACTACGTCAAGTTTATCAGTTGACAAGTTTATATTTCTTTGCTACTCAAAATGATCTTACTGTTGAACTTAGTTATAGTTGTGCGCGGCGTGGCGCGCGCGCGCGCGTGCACACACACACACCGCTGTGTGTGTCAGGTCGGACAAGATTATATCAACAGTAGTATATCAACGTATTTATGGTTTCATTGAACACGGCTATAAGTTAAACAAATAACGTTAATTATTTGTAATTTACATATTTTAAACATTTTAAATAATTAAATTGCAAAACACATTGAACTTGAAAGTAAATAGTCATGCCTCTGGCGGCTGTTATTTTAACTTTTACTACTAACTGTTCTGTAAACATAATACTTGAATAAACCAATTTAAAATATAATAATTTTATTAATATTAACAATAGTAAGAATGACAGACAACAGTTATTATTAAAAATTTCAATATAAATATTATTAACAATTTTTTACTTCCATGTTCCATAAGGAAATGGAAGTATGGTGATGGCGAAAAAAATCGTGTTGCAGATAAGTGCTGATTCTGATTGTACTACCCTCAAAACATGAAGAAAAGTCACTTTTTGAAAAGTGTGTGTGTGTGTGTGTGTGTGTGTGTGTGTGTGTGTGTGTGTGTGTGTGTGTGTGTGTAGAATTTTTTCTAAGCAAACGATAACAGCCGCCTCAAATTCAAACAGAATCAAATAATGTTTTGCATACAGCCCTGAATTGTAGAGTTCTCAGACCTATTGTTTTTGGTGAAGATCGGTTAAGGGAAAGGGGTAGTTTACCTGCAACGTTTTATGTTTTAACAAGGGTAATTTTTTCTATGACGAACGATAACTGCCGTAAATTCAAACAGAATCAAATAATTGTTTTCATACCTCCCTGAATTATAGGGAACTCAAGGTCTATTGATTTTGGTGAAGATCGGTTAAGGGAAAGGGGTAGTTTACGTGGCACGTTTTATGTTTTAACAAAAGTAATTGTTTCTATGACGAACGATAACTGCCACGTATTCAAACAGAATCAAACAATGTTTTGCATGCTTCGCTGAATTGTAGAGTGCTCAAGGCCTGTTGATTTTGGTGAAGATCAGTTAAGAGAAAGGGGTAGTTTACCTGGAACGTTTTATGTGATAAGAAGGATGTTTTCTATGGCGAACGATAACTGCCGCACATTCAAACAGAATCAAATATCTGTTTGTGTACATTCCTAAATTGTGAAGGAATGAAGGTCTATTGATTTTGGTGAAGATCGGTTAAGGGAAAGGGGTAGTTTACCTGGAACGTTTTATGTGATAAGAAGGATGTTTTCTATGACGAACGATAACTGCCGTAAATTAAAACATAATCAAATAATTTTTTGCATGCATCCCTAAATTGTAAATTATTATAAATAAATCACCTTATATCCGTTGTGTGACTTCGCTACGTAGATTAAAATGATGCGCTTCGGAACATCTGTTCCATCATCAGATAAAATCGCTCTATTGAGGTCGTTAAACGTTAAAAACACATGTTACACATAATTGTCCACTATGTAATTCACTTGCTTCCTAAATGGTGCGCACCACGACGAAGCCGATCGGACAAAAATGGTGCGCACCATTTAGGAAGCAAGTGAATTACATAGTGGACAATTATGTGTAACATGTGTTTTTAACGTTTAACGACCTCAATAGAGCGATTTTATGTGATGATGGAACAGATGTTCCGAAGCGCGTCATTTTAATTGATGTAGCGAAGTCGCACGATGGATATAAGGTGATTTATTTGTAATAATTTACTGTTCATACGTGACTTGGATACCAAGAACTAATATGCATTTTATCCCTAAATTGTAGAGAGCTCAAAGCTTGTTGATTTTGGTGAAGATTGGTTAAGGGAAAGGGGTAGTTCACCAGCAACATTTTATGTTGTAACAAAAGAAATGTTTCTATGACGAACGATAACTGCCGTAAATTCAAACAGAATCAAATAATTTTTTACATATATGCCTGAGTTGTAGAGGACTCAAGGCCTATTGATTTTGGTGAAGATCGGTTACGGGGAAAGGGTAGTTTACCGGAAACGTTTTTTGTTGTAACAAGAGTAAAGTACTTAATTTTGATAAATAAAGTATCCTGATAAGAAGATTTTTATAATCCACTGTAGAAACGTAGATGAAATATCTATAAATGAAAAGGCTAGTTGAACGGGGTGGGGGTAATTTTCTATAAACAAAAATTATAGTTGAAAGGGGAGGGGATAATTTTTTTTATATATGTACTACGTTGTCGGCAACAAAGAAGTAGTTCGTTGTTAAAATTCCTTCCCGGCCTGTTTGGCCGTAGACCAATGTTTTCTGCAAAACCAGACGTTTCGGCAGTGCCATCGACTTCCATCATCAGTGAAAATCGAGTGCGATAACGTGAGGTGGTATACGTTAGTGACCACAGTACTGTGGTTAAGGCTGAAGCAGTAAGTAGAAAGAAGTAGTTTCTATGGAAATATTTCATTTCGAAAATGATTTTAACTATAAATATTAGAACATGGAAGTCATGTATGGTTCTCCATACCGATATTTTTAATAAAGGAATTAAAAATTCTAATAATCATGAAACTAAAACAATAAAAACTTACTCGACCTACTTAATATATTATCACCTGTAACGATACAATTAAGCCAAATCCTGTACCAATGATAAAAAAGATAATTCTTGATATAAAATTACTTCATATGAAATAAAATGTGTAAAAAATGATTAAAATGTAAATACTTGGACACGACGTACAACGATATTACCCAACCCAAGTGATTGAGCCAACAACCTAAACATAAAGAAGGGAACCACGTAACATACTTATTAAAAATATGATAGACAAAACAATGATGGACACAGAACTAAAGAAGAACCAGAAGAAGAGAACAGATCCCTACAATTAAACAGAATTTAAACCAGGAGTGAAGAAGAGGAGAACCGAACCGGGATGAAGACGACTGAAGATGAAGAAAATGAAGAAGAGGAAGAATGAAGAGGAGACAGATAAAACCCAAGAGGAAACTAACACACATATATATTAGGGAAAGACTGTATGTTTAGAGATAGAATACGGTCAATAAACCTTGAATAATTATGTATTAATGAAACCAATATTATTATTGTCATGAAATTAACCTATGTACACATGTTAAAGGCAATACAATTGTAAAATATAATGATATAGAAAAGTACACTAACCCAGTCAGAAAGGTTAGATTTAACGAAACAAAAATAACCTAATGTTGTTAATAGTAAATGTCATACTAAAACAAAATAGTGAGAAATGGTAGGAAAGAGTATAGGGATTACCCATTAAATAACACTAATTACAAAACAGTGAACCAAAGTGAAGTGCTTTAGTGAAGTGTAAATGCCCTAAAAAATAGTGAAAGTGTATGTGAAACATTCAAAATAGAATGATAAGTAAGCAGACACTCTGTGAAATCTTGATAAACAACCAATGATTGGAGTGAGATTATAATTAGTAATATATCTAAAGTAATTAGAAATAGTAATCCAAATTAATATTAAGGAAGCTTGTAATAATATTCAGGGAGAAAGCCCAGACAAATAACTTGTGTTAACATGGCATGATAGAACAGAAGTAAAGTTTTGTTATTGAAATTAAGATTCCAAAGAATACAACACCCCATGTTGAAAGGGGAATCAACTTTCATAATCTCATGAAAAGTGACAATGTTTATCACTTTAATTTGTAACTCAAGAAAGAAATCAATGTTAGTACTATTAATAAATAATGACTTGTAAAGAATAGTTGATTCAATGTTAAGGGAGGAATATGGCTGAAAGGAACCTACAGTCCATAAACCTAATTATGATATTTTAAAGGAAGAGTAATGAAAATGTATGTTGAATAGTAGTTAAAACACAAACAAATAAGTGAAGCCCATCAGGCTGAATTCAGAATGTAATTTAAAAAGAAATAAACTAAAAAACAATCATGGCTGATTTTGACTATGAAGACATTTAACTGCCAAAGACATTCAAATGTAAATTGTATCAATTTCACAAGAAATCCTAATAATCTAAGACCAGTGAATGGACAGTAGTTATATATCAGTTATTTTAACACAGAAATATTATTGTAATAATGTAATTTAAGAAAGATATGTTATTTATTAAATGTCAAATAATTAGACTATAGTTAATGTACAACAGAATATGACCTTATGAGATATCATTGTAAACTTTGAAAGGAAAGAGAAATAATAGTGATGTCATTTATTATCCCAAGGGAATTATAAGGGAATAAAATCATTAGGAAAATACTTAATAAATTTGAATAAAAATTCAAATATTTTAACAATGTATGTAAGGAGTAATTAACCAAGCATTGAATTATTGGTTACTATGACAACGAGATGTTTGAGGGCTTATTTTCCGTTAAATTATATAGACTCTGAAGAAACGAAGCGTGGGTAAGCGACGCGCAAAATTAGCAAAATTAAAATTTTAATTTAAACAGTTATAAAAGTCGAATCAGTGAACCAAGATAACCCAATATGAAGAGACGTCGATCTATAAAGAATACATGATGTCCAGGAACCAGATTAATTAAATTAATTAAAGAAAAAAACCCAAGACCAGATAAAGGAGGTGTTAGAAGTTTTAAACCAGCCCAAATTCGAAGAATATACGCCTATCCTGATGACGACATTTCAACGTGAGACGAATTGATAAGTACCGAATAACTTCCTTATTCCCAAAACCCTAAATTACTAAAATTATTTTCAAATGATAAAATTTCTCACTATTTAAAAAGTAGTATTTTCTTTCAAAGGTAAAGTCATAATTTACTTACATAAAAAACATTTTATTAAACTATATAGATAACCTTATTTGTGAACACAACAACTGTAACAGAAATACGACACTACTGAACAAATTGTACAAACACATTATAAATCCTAAGTACGTATAAGGTATAGTAGTGTATTTTTTTCATGTAATCAACGTTTATGTCTATTTTCATGATCAAAAGAACTCCAGATTTTAAAAACATTGTAATTTATTAAAAAGTGACTGAACGATAATATTTTGAAATCAATTGTGCCAACTCTGAGATAGTTTGTGTTTCAAGCTCTAAGCCGGGGCATAGTATTATAAAATTATTTATGATTCATTTGTTATATTTATTGATAATTAAATTTGTATTAAAAAACGCAGTACAGAACATTACTATCTTGTTATTTCATAGGATTTTTGTAGAATATATGTGTTAGCGAAGTTTTAAGTCATAGCCAACTAGCGCTCATCACGAGTGGCCGAGTCGACCACCTGTGTAGCAGCGGGAATAATTCGAACGCCACAGCTGTCCATGCTAATACCGCGTACTACCTTAGAAATTAAATATTTTAATTGTTTTAACAGAAACAATTTGGCGCCACCCGGGAATAACATTCCCTATGAATTAACAGGTAGGTTGTACTGGCAACATTGACAACGCTACGGACTCCAGTAGTGACGTCGATTTATGTAACAACCAGTGTGAGGCACACACACTACATTCACACTAATACACAAAATAAACAAGTGTGATACATTTTAACAGGTACGACCTTAGTTAATTGTTACATATTGGCGACCAGCAACGTGTGGCTAGGAAGAATAACTAGCGGCGATCATGAATAGACATGGTATGGTTACGAGGCGCAAAGGGAAGGAAACACCAAACCAAGAAGGAAACCCAGAAGAAATGGAGGAAGTTGAGGAAGTAGAAGTGGAGGAAACGACTGGAGAATTGTCAGAAGAAAACCCACAGGAGGACCAAATGGAAAATCCCAATCTACCTGAACCGGAAATAGAAGCAGAAGTCATGGCAAATAACCAACCAATCAAACCAACAGAAGAAACGAATTTAGATAGCATGATGAAGTTCATGATGGAACAATTCGGACAAATGAATAAAGAGAGAAGACAAGACAAGGAAGAGAGAAGACAAGACAAGGAAGAGAGAAGACAAGACAAGGAAGAGAGAAGACAAGACAAGGAAGAATTAAATAAAAAATTGGAATCAGACAAGGAAGAATTGAATAAAAAATTACAAGAGGGAAGGAAAGAAGACAGGGAATTCTGGAATAAAAAACTGGACCAAAACAGTGAAGTATTGAAGAAGCAAATGGAAGCGATACAAGGAAGTCAGGAGGCGTTGGAAAAGAAGAGCGAGGAGCTGAAGAAACAGATCAAGAAGGATCTGGAGATAGTAAACAAAAAGATGGAAACTAATCATGATGTTCTCCAACGGAAAATCGAGGAAGAAAGTAAGAAAACCAAGGAGGAATGGAAGCAACAACTAGTAGAATGTCGAGAAGAGATCAGACAAATGGTAATGGAGACCAACGAAACAGTGATACAAATCAGAGAAGAATTAAATAATAAAATTAGTAACGTTGAGGAGGAAGGTAAACTGAGGGCGACGGAATTCTACCAAGTCCTTACTGAAGGGTGCCAGAAGAATAAACAAGAAGTGGTCAAGGAACTGGAGGAGAGGCACCAAGAGCTACAACTGGATGTAAACAATCGGGTGGAGAAAGTGTACACCGTCATAGATAAAATCGACGGACTGACCCGAGAAAACCGAGAAAAAATCCAGGGAATCAGTATGCGAGAGAAACAGATGCAGGAAGAATTAGATGCATTAAGAGAAAAACCATATAATCACACACAGTTCATAACCAGTGAGAACAGAGAAATGATTAACTTTCGTAGCTACCGGAGAAACCCGATAGAATTCCTCAAACGAGTAGAAGAACTGATAGAGAAGAACAGAGAAACCAGATGGCCCAGTGTAAGAAGTATGATCGACGAGATGTTCCGCGACACCCATGACAATTGGTGGACGGCCACGAGACCTGAGATCAATGATACTCAAGAGTTCAAGAAACAGTTCAGGGAGAAGTATTGGTCCGAATCAACGCAGAATGTGGTCCGCAATGACATCAGTAACGGAAGGTACGAGACACAAGGAGGACACACGTTAACATCGTACTTTCTGGGAAAGGTATGTTTAGCCAGAAATTTGGAACCCAGGATACCGGAAGAGTCGTTGGTGATACAACTGGGTTATCATTACGAAGAGGCCATCCAGAAGGCCAGGCGACAAGGCCAAATTAAAACAATCCAAGGAATGGTTAGCCTACTGGAGGACCTGGAGAACGATAACCAGTATCGAAAAAGCAGGATCACAAACCAAAGATACAATAAGTGGAATGAACACAATAATACACCTAATTTCCAGGGACCATACAATTATCCACAAAACAATAATCGAAATAACTGGGGCCGGAATAACAATACTAATAATGCAGAACAAACATTTAATGGAAACAATCAGCATCACCCTCCAAATAACCAGCCTGGTAACCGAGGACAACAGAACCATCACTCAGGAAATCAAAACAATAATAGAAACAGCCCAAATAGTAACAACCGACCAAATGAGAATTATCGAGGAGCGGAACCTGAACCACGTACCAACGGTCACCCCAATGACCATAATTACTACGGCAACCGGTATCATCCCAATTACCAGTACAACCGGGGACCCGGGGGCAATCCAAATAGGAGTGACAATCGACGTCATGTAAATTTTATTAGTGGGAGAAGGCGGAATAACCACCGAAGATACAACTCAAATTGGCACCAAGAACCATGGTACAATGCATCCAACGAGACTGACAACAGACCATCAGTGAACAGGAACCATGAACCACTACAAAATGGAAATAACCAGCAAAATGTGCCACACAATGAAACGAACGACCAGCCAAGCAACCTGGCCGTCAGCCAGCAGCCACCTTTAAACTAAAAAGGTCAGTGATAAAGTATGAACGCCCTTCACATGACCAATCACTTGGGTTGATACGTCAAACAATGTCAAATAAAAAAACCAAAGGAATCACGATAATTTACAACAATTATTTAAAAGATATTCGAGAAGAACTTCTCGAGGAAGAGGCCACTCAATTACCACAGAACAATAGTGAAATTGTTCATATAAAGGCGACAATAAACGGTACCATAACCATTATCATGGTAGACACGGGGTCTAATATCTCTCTCATTAACCAGCCTGAATTGGAAAGAATTCAAGCTCGCTCTCGAACACCAATACCTACATTACCAATAAATAATATAATCATCATTGGCGCAACTGGCAAACAGAACAAAGCAGTGAGAAAGCAAGTGTCATTGGAACTAGATAATCTAGAATCCACCATCCCCATTATATTTCTCGTGGCAAGTGGGCTACCTTTCAATATGCTCATCGGATGTGATATACTAAGAAGGTATTCAGCAGTAATAAACCTGCAGAAGGGAGTAGTGTTGTTAAATTCAGAACAAGGAACCTGGTCCACGAACATTATAAATTGTGTACCAAACCAAACTGCTTTAAGCCAAAACACAGAACTGAAGAGTTATTATTGCCAGCGGCATGAACCAGTTACCACCATACTAGAGGAGGAGGAGCGTAAGACCTTATGGAACCAGAAATTGGAAGAGATTATCACCTTCCAAAGAGAACGGCCTATGCAGGAGATTAGTAAGCAACAATCCAAAAAATTAATCGCCATTTATAATGAATATCAGCATGTCTTTTCGAACACTCCAGGAAAGGTTAAAGGATACCAATGTGAAATTCAATTCCGAGAACCAGTGGACTTCCACAGGAAATCATATCCAATAGCACATTCTCTAAAAAACGAAGTTAGAATGGAAATAAATAGAATGAATGCCAAAGATATAATTGAGTACAGTCATTCTCAATACACCAGCCCCATAGTTTCCATACCCAAGAAAAATGGCAAGGTACGAATTTGCCTGGACGCCCGAGAAATAAATAAGATGATTATAAATGACAGAACCTCACCAGAAGAAATAGAAGAAATTCTTAAGAGATTCCACGGAATCCGATATATTAGCACCTGGGATACTGTATGTGGGTATTGGCAGGTAGAGCTGCACCCACACAGTAGACAGTACATGGCTTTTATTTTTGATGGTAGAAACTACCAGTTCAAAAGGCTACCATTTGGACTCATAAATTCAGTAGCAGTGTTCGTGAAGTGCATGGACCAAGTGTTAGGTCAAGAGGCACTGGAATTTACTACAGTGTACGTTGACGACCTACTTATCACGTCAGCAAACTGGGACGAACACTGTGAAAGAGTCAGACATGTATTGGAAAAATTATCTAACAACAATATCACACTTAAGTTAGACAAATCAAAGTTCATTGCTAAAGAAGTGAAATTCTTAGGATTCAACTTAACCGAAGAGGGAATCTCTCCATCCCAAGAGAAGGTTGACGCCATACAAAATTTCCCATCACCAAGAAACAAAAAACAGTTGCAATCCTTCCTAGGAGTATGTAATTACTACAGGAAATTTCAGACCAACTACTCCCACCTAACAGCAAAATTTTCCAAACAACTCTCTTCAAAAGAAAAATGGACGTGGGGAGTGGAACAAGAAGAAGTACTCAAATTAATCAAACAAAAATTTGTTGACACTGTTATTTTACACCACCCTAATTTTGCAAAACAGTTCTACCTAAACTGCGACGCTAGTGATGTAAGTCTAGGCGCAGAATTATACCAGGAAGACGAAGATGGCAATCACCTAGTCATTAGCTTCGCCAGCCGAATACTCAATAGCTGTGAGCGTAACTATAATGTTACAGAAAAGGAGTTGCTCAGCATAGTATTCGCGTGTGGCAAGTTTAGGACTACATACTTGGATATAATATAACGGTCCGAAGCGATCATAAATCAATATCGTTTCTAAAACAATGTAAGTTGAATCATGGCCGACTTACTCGATGGATACTTGCTTTGCAAGAATACCACATTACATGGGAATATATTCCAGGACGAAAAAATATAGTGGCTGATGTTTTGTCCAGAATAAATGTAGTAAATCAGACATTTGAAGGAGAAAAGGGGAAGATAGCAAAAGTGTATTATATATTAAAGGATAGAAAAGACCTGGAAGATATTATGAACCAAATAGTGTTGCAACAAGAGCAAGATACAAAAATATCCAACATCAGAAAAAGACTGATGGAGTCTGAAGCCATTATTAACCAATTTTACTGTATATACAATAGTATTTTATTTATAAAAACAAAAAAGAACCAAGACACTTGGAAACTAGTAATTCCTAAATCATTAGAAAATCAAATCATCAAAGATTATCATGTGAGATACGGCCACATGGGAACAATTAAAATGGTAAAAGCATTAGAAGAAAATTTGTTCATAAAAAATATTGCAAGAAAAGTAAGTAAAAACATAAAAACCTGCACATTGTGTCAGATGGTCAAAACCAATAACGAAAGGAAAGATGGAACGATGATACCCATCACATCAAGTGCCAAATTAGAGAAGGCGTTCCTCGACATATGTGGACCATTCCCACGTAGCGGAGGTCGACATGGCTACAAATTCATTGTTATCATACTTGACCATTACACCAAGTACACCAAATTATATGCTATAAACAGAGCCACAACAAAGAAAATATTAGATATTATCAAAAATAAATACATAGTAGAGATTGGAAGACCGTACATGTTAATAACAGATCATGGAACGCAATTTAAAGGAAGGAAGTGGAGAGAAGAGTTATTAAAACTAAATATTAAAACTTATAAAACATCAGTCTACCACCCTAGCAGCAATCCCGCAGAAAGAATGTTGAGGGAGGTGGGACGCATTTTGAGAACTTATTGTCATAACAACCAGAGAGAATGGTACAAATATTTACCTTCAACCGAAGTGTTTTTAAACATCAGTTATCACCAATTCACTGAAAGTACACCTTACTTGATGATGTTCGAGAGGAAGCCAAACAGAGAGATACAAGAGATAATAAAATTCCCAAAAGACCCAGAAGACCCGTATGACAAAAACAAATGGTACAGCCTAATAGCGGAAAAAATTGAGAAACAAAAGGCCAAATATGCAAAGAACCAACCCAAAATAATCAAATATAAAGAGGGAGAAAAGATATTGATTAAAAATCGTGAACTGCCAAGTACAATGGAAGGTATAGCAAAGAAATTATTATTGTTATACACTGGACCGTATATCATCACAAGAGACAATGGTAATAATACTTACCAGATCAGTAATATCAATACAAGGAAAATCAAGGGAGTCTATAACCAAACTTCAATAAAAAAGTTTTACGAAGAAGAATAAACCCATGGTGAAATGAAACAGATTTCAAAATTCCAAAAGAGATTGTAAGAGCAGCTTACTAACTTATTTAGATGATATATGCGGAACAATAAAAAAGTTTTATAATAATGAAAAAAAAAAACAAAGGAAACAGTTACACAAATTCCTTTCAATTTAAATCAGTTTAAAATATAACAAAAAAAAAAAAAAATTGATATATGAAGTATGAAGTAAAACGTGAGATAATAAGGAATAAGTTACACACATTCCTATGTAATAAAAATGTAAGAAGCACAAACTTACAATTATAACAAAAAAAAATAGCTAAAAAGGAATACGCTACAAACATTCCTTTAAGGTAAGACCATTAACTTACCAAAGAATTATCAAAAATGATGTTGAATACAGAGTAAAATAAACAAAGATAAAATCAAGCTCAAATTACTGAGATAAATACTTGAAATTATACTGAATCAACAGTATTATAAGAAAAAAAAAATATAAATAAAATTATACCTGGTACAAGGAGAAAGGGAGATTATGTATAAAACCAATATACAGATATGGCTAAAGCAGAATCCTGCTAAATGACTAAAAAAATGTCTAAGACAATTAAAATGATCACAACGAGCATTGAAAACAAAATAATGAAAAGTGAGATATGATGAAATTAACATTAGAATAAAGATAAATATAATCAAGTGTATAAGTAGATGATAGCGTATAGTTAAGGTATAGCGGAAGGAAGAATGAGTAGTAATGACAAAGTGATCTAAAAACAAACCACAAGGTGGACAATCCCAAAGTATATTATATTATATTATTATTATTAAGTCACAAGTTGACAAAGATTTAAGATTGACTGTTGAAAAGTCCAGCAATCCAATGAACTGAGTAGAGAAGATGTGCCTCTAGTCTCAGAAAAATGAGTAGTAATGGGAGAAGCCAGCTACTATATAAAAGTTAGGGAAAATTTGTGTATGAGGGAAAATGCACCAATGGAAATAAATAAAAACAGATCCAAATAAAATGGAGTGAATTAAGTAAGAAGAGAAATGGAGAATAGAGAAACAAACAAGGAAGAGGAGGAAAAAAGTTATCTATAACTGATAATTTCATAAAAAACTATGCTAGTATTTTATTAAAATGATCAATTTTAGAGGAGAGGCATTATGTAACGATACAATTAAGCCAAATCCCGTACCAGTGATAAAAAAGATAATTCTTGATATAAAATTACTTCATATGAAATAAAATGTGTAAAAAATGATTAAAATGTAAATACTTGGACACGACGTACAACGATATTACCCAACCCAAGTGATTGAGCCAACAACCTAAACATAAAGAAGGGAACCACGTAACATACTTATTAAAATGTAAATATTTTGACATGATTGAGCCAACAACCTAAACATAAAGAAGGGAACCACGTAACATACTTATTAAAAATGTGATAGACAAAACAATGATGGACACAGAACTAAAGAAGAACCAGAAGAAGAGAACAGATCCCTACAATTAAACAGAATTTAAACCAGGAGTGAAGAAGAGGAGAACCGAACCGGGATGAAGACGACTGAAGATGAAGAAAATGAAGAAGAGGAAGAATGAAGAGGAGACAGATAAAACCCAAGAGGAAACTAACACACATATATATTAGGGAAAGATTGTATGTTTAGAGATAGAATACGGTCAATAAACCTTGAATAATTATGTATTAATGAAACCAATATTATTATTGTCATGAAATTAACCTATGTACACATGTTAAAGGCAATACAATTGTAAAATATAATGATATAGAAAAGTACACTAACCCAGTCAGAAAGGTTAGATTTAACGAAACAAAAATAACCTAATATTGTTAATAGTAAATGTCATACTAAAACAAAATAGTGAGAAATGGTAGGAAAGAGTATAGGGATTACCCATTAAATAACACTAATTACAAAACAGTGAACCAAAGTGAAGTGCTTTAGTGAAGTGTAAATGCCCTAAAAAATAGTGAAAGTGTATGTGAAACATTCAAAATAGAATGATAAGTAAGCAGACACTCTGTGAAATCTTGATAAACAACCAATGATTGGAGTGAGATTATAATTAGTAATATATCCAGAAGTAATTAGAAATAGTAATCCAAATTAATATTAAGGAAGCTTGTAATAATATTCAGGGAGAAAGCCCAGACAAATAACTTGTGTTAACATGGCATGATAGAACAGAAGTAAAGTTTTGTTATTGAAATTAAGATTCCAAAGAATACAACACCCCATGTTGAAAGGGGAATCAACTTTCATAATCTCATGAAAAGTGACAATGTTTATCACTTTAATTTGTAACTCAAGAAAGAAATCAATGTTAGTACTATTAATAAATAATGACTTGTAAAGAATAGTTGATTCAATGTTAAGGGAGGAATATGGCTGAAAGGAACCTACAGTCCATAAACCTAATTATGATATTTTAAAGGAAGAGTAATGAAAATGTATGTTGAATAGTAGTTAAAACACAAACAAATAAGTGAAGCCCATCAGGCTGAATTCAGAATGTAATTTAAAAAGAAATAAACTAAAAAACAATCATGGCTGATTTTGACTATGAAGACATTTAACTGCCAAAGACATTCAAATGTAAATTGTATCAATTTCACAAGAAATCCTAATAATCTAAGACCAGTGAATGGACAGTAGTTATATATCAGTTATTTTAACACAGAAATATTATTGTAATAATGTAATTTAAGAAAGATATGTTATTTATTAAATGTCAAATAATTAGACTATAGTTAATGTACAACAGAATATGACCTTATGAGATATCATTGTAAACTTTGAAAGGAAAGAGAAATAATAGTGATGTCATTTATTATCCCAAGGGAATTATAAGGGAATAAAATCATTAGGAAAATACTTAATAAATTTGAATAAAAATTCAAATATTTTAACAATGTATGTAAGGAGTAATTAACCAAGCATTGAATTATTGGTTACTATGACAACGAGATGTTTGAGGGCTTATTTTCCGTTAAATTATATAGACTCTGAAGAAACGAAGCGTGGGTAAGCGACGCGCAAAATTAGCAAAATTAAAATTTTAATTTAAACAGTTATAAAAGTCGAATCAGTGAACCAAGATAACCCAATATGAAGAGACGTCGATCTATAAAGAATACATGATGTCCAGGAACCAGATTAATTAAATTAATTAAAGAAAAAAAACCCAAGACCAGATAAAGGAGGTGTTAGAAGTTTTAAACCAGCCCAAATTCGAAGAATATACGCCTATCCTGATGACGACATTTCAACGTGAGACGAATTGATAAGTACCGAATAACTTCCTTATTCCCAAAACCCTAAATTACTAAAATTATTTTCAAATGATAAAATTTCTCACTATTTAAAAAGTAGTATTTTCTTTCAAAGGTAAAGTCATAATTTACTTACATAAAAAACATTTTATTAAACTATATAGATAACCTTATTTGTGAACACAACAACTGTAACAGAAATACGACACTACTGAACAAATTGTACAAACACATTATAAATCCTAAGTACGTATAAGGTATAGTAGTGTATTTTTTTCATGTAATCAACGTTTATGTCTATTTTCATGATCAAAAGAACTCCAGATTTTAAAAACATTGTAATTTATTAAAAAGTGACTGAACGATAATATTTTGAAATCAATTGTGCCAACTCTGAGATAGTTTGTGTTTCAAGCTCTAAGCCGGGGCATAGTATTATAAAATTATTTATGATTCATTTGTTATATTTATTGATAATTAAATTTGTATTAAAAAACGCAGTACAGAACATTACTATCTTGTTATTTCATAGGATTTTTGTAGAATATATGTGTTAGCGAAGTTTTAAGTCATAGCCAACTAGCGCTCATCACGAGTGGCCGAGTCGACAACCTGTGTAGCAGCGGGAATAATTCGAACGCCACAGCTGTCCATGCTAATACCGCGTACTACCTTAGAAATTAAATATTTTAATTGTTTTAACAGAAACAATTTGGCGCCACCCGGGAATAACATTCCCTATGAATTAACAGGTAGGTTGTACTGGCAACATTGACAACGCTACGGACTCCAGTAGTGACGTCGATTTATGTAACAACCAGTGTGAGGCACACACACTACATTCACACTAATACACAAAATAAACAAGTGTGATACATTTTAACAGGTACGACCTTAGTTAATTGTTACACACCCGATTTTCTTTAGTTAATAAGTTAATACCTTATTTATTTATAAAAATGTATTTAGAATTACTATCCTCAATAAATGTTTTAGATGTAAGGCTAAAAAACGTTAAAACATAAATATAAGCGGCCCAAAACGTGCACTGTTACAATAAGCGCGAAGCGACAAACATAATTATATTCTGTTGTATTCTTCTTCTCTATTTCAAGGTCAAATTGTTAACTTTCAAAAATTAAAAAAAAAGTTATTGTTCACTTTTCTAATTAGTTACGTATACTGTGGGCAGTGAAGAATTAGATGACGAAGTCCGTTTTTTGCTGGCACCAGTTTTAATTTTCCGACTTCAAAAGGGGAGAATTTTTTTGAAGTTCACATTGGAAACATTTTTCGCCCGTAAAAAATACGAGCGTACATGGGAAGCTAGTTTGACCTTGGCGTTCGGAAGCAGTGTTGAGGTTAGGTTTTGTCATTTTTTGAAAATTGGTGTGGACGTTTTACGTCGAAATGGTTGCATACCTACCGAAATTCGGACGCAAACTATAATTTTACAACCATTTCCTCTCATATATAGGACGTGGCTGATCCCGGCCCAAGTGGGCCGAAACAGTTTAAGAAAAGTAACGTTCCGCAAGTGCGGACCGGAAGAGTTAATTTGTTCAGCCCAAGCGGGCGAAAATTATGTATCTTGCATTAAATATTTGTCTGCTGGTCTTCCATTATGATTGAAGATGTTGTGTAGGATGTATTAAATTACATTAAGAAATAAGAGAAGTGGACTGTATACGAATAGTTTTAATAATTTGAATGATCACATTACAGCTGTAATAAATTGAAAGAAGACTGGCTAATGCTGCATATCGAATTAATATAAATTTAGTAAGAATGCAGTTATGGCGCTAGTCGGCCGTAACCGAGAATAAGTTAATTATGGCGCTAGTTGGCCATAAGCGAGAATGTAAGGGCCTAAAGCCTACATTTAATGTCGACACTAACTTGACGGAAAGGTCCGGCGAACCGAACGCCGAGATTACTGAATGTGCACTGGTCAAAGTACGATTACGCGAACGTTGATGAGATATAAATCAGATTAGCCAACCTAGTAAAATAAAATCATCGCGCTACCGTCCATAAGCTGCCCGTCAAAAATCAAAAAGATTTTTTAATACATTCTTTAATAAATTATAATACATTTACAATTCAATTTGAAATAGTGGAGTTTAAATAATTAGAATCAGCTTCAAGGCTGAGTTGAACCTTGAGTTGAGATTAGATAACGGCAATCGGCCGCTAATTTGAGATAAGCATGCAGATAGGCGACTGTAGGCCAAGGTTTGGCAAACAGCTGTTTCATGTACCACTAAGTCTGGTTAACCAATATTACTGACACAAGTGCGCAGTACGTAACATTACAAAACATGAACGAGAAATACATAATATGCAAGTCATAGAGTTAGCTTAATGCTAGCTAAGGTCCGTAGACCTGTACAGAAGTTCATTACATGAATAAAATTGTTGTTGAACATGTTACAGTTGCATGTTTCATTGTATATTCAGGAGGGCGACATGTATCGACCTAAATACGCTATTCCTGAAGTTTCATACATTTACAATGTATGCCAACGTGTGAGCAAGCTAGATGCTGAATGTAGCCCAGATATGACGTGTATGTCATAATTTAAATAAAGAATTGTGCATGCTTACTTACAAAAATGAATAAAATATAAGTACAATATAAATAAATTAGACAAGGCAGTTACACACGGTAGACGCTTACAATAGCGTCTACCGTTACACAATTTATGTGAATACAACAATAATAATTTGCATAATTACAAGATAAATAATTGTAATGTCAGCCAACAATACAATACTGAAATTACAGAAACAATTTAACAATTTAAGACATTCACAAAATAGTACATATTTATCAGCAACAATATAAAGAAATGAATGCATGGTTACTTGACAGCAAACATGCGAATATTATGTAATAACATTCATAAATAAGACCACCCAAAGACATGCAGTACACCCCATGAGATCAATGAAAGTGTGACATAGTATGCCACAAAAATTAACATACAATACAAATATTAAGATATCACCAGAACTGTGATACTCAGAAGCGTGCCATGACGCAAAATTGACAAAAATATTGTGACAATCCATCACAATCATGTTGACCAAATGGTCGTAATAAATAATAAGTCAATGACGGAATAAGCCGCATTGTGCTGTAACCATAGTGTCACATCTCGTCTCGCGCTGGCAATAGACATAATTTATGTATTGGTCTCCGCAAAACACCCGTAGGCGTGCGAATGTCCACGACGCGAACCAAATTATCTGGGCCGGGAAATGTGGCGATGATCACGCCAAATTTCCAGGCTAATGGAGGCAAGTTGTCCTCAATGAGCAAGGCTAAGTCACCAATGGAAACATTATCTTTGGCAAACTTCCACTTGTGACGCTGTTGCAGCTGGTGCAAATAATCGCGAGACCACGCCTTCCAAATGCCCTGGACAAACCTCTGAAGTAATTGCCAACGACCAAGGCGAGAAACAGGAACGTGAGAAAGGTCTGGGTCAGGAATCGCAGTTAG
The DNA here is from genome assembly GCA_034769895.1 of Magicicada septendecula. NCBI lineage: Eukaryota > Metazoa > Arthropoda > Insecta > Hemiptera > Cicadidae > Magicicada > Magicicada septendecula. Next base: position 252,938,437 of record CM068374.1, on the reverse strand, counting down.
GGGCGCGCAGATCAAAAAATGGCCAGGTGTAAGTGGCACCGGGTCATTAACATCCGAAGAAATAGCAAATAAAGGTCGAGAGTTCAGACATGCCTCTATCTGAGACAAAACGGTTGTGAACTCTTCGAAGTTTAGTATAGATTTGCCTACCACGCGCCGCAAATGAAATTTCAAACTCTTGATGCCGCTCTCCCAAAGGCCACCGAAATCAGGTGAGGAGGGCGGAATAAATGACCATGATATCCCCTGAGAGGATGTGAATGACTTGATCGAGGTGATGGCATCCTTATCGTGCCAAAAGTTGTAAATGTCATGTAAGATGGTGCGGGCCTTCCTGAAGTTCGTGCCGTTGTCGGAGTACAGTTGACTAGGTATACCCAGACGTGCCATAAAACGACGTAAGGCAGCTATAAATGCGCTGGCAGTAAGGTCGGACACCAATTCCAGGTGAATAGCCCTAGTTGCTAAGCAAACAAACAGAGACACGTACGCCTTAGTAAGAGTTCTAGACTTCTGCCCGCCATGACGAATCATGAAGGGACCACCATAATCAACCGCGCAAAATAGAAACGGCCTTGAAGGAGTGACTCTAGGGGATGGCAAGATGCCAAGCCTCTGAACCTGCTGTGTGGCGCTAAACCTGATGCACTTGAGACACTTACGAATAATGGAACGGATGACTAGCCGGGCATTAACAATCCACCAACGTTGACGCAGTGAATGATGCACGAGCTGCGCACCAGCATGAAGCAAACGAATGTGTTCGCGTTCGATGATAAGGCGTGTGACATGCGCCGATGGGGGTAGTACGATAGGATGTTTCGAGTCGTAAGATAACTGGGAATGCTGCAATCGTCCGCCCACGCGTATCACTCCAGTGTCGTCAAGAAACGGGTCGAGAGAGGCTAACTTGCTTCTGATGGAAACAGAAGTTCCGTTCCGAAGACAACTAATTTCGCCTGGGAAGTGGGTCGATTGAGATTGCCTTATAAAGAAATTAAGAGACTGATGAATTTCCGCAGGGGTCAGATCGCCCGAAAGCCTGTCCGCAGATGAGTGCCTAATATTTCTGATGAAACGAAAACAGTAAGCGTATACACATGTCAGCCGGTGTAACGAGGAAAAGTCCAACGATAAGTCAACAGCCAGGGTAGACATTAGCGAACGGTTATGTGTAGTTTTCTCTTCCGCGATGACTTCCGAAGATGATGGAGTGGCCGGTACGAAAGATGGGAAAGGATTAGACTCTGACGATTGAGACAGACAGCCAGGACCGTGCCACCAAAGCGAGCAATCGCGCAAAACGTCCGGGAGACACCCCCTAGAAATAATATCAGCAGGATTGCGTCGCGAATCAATGTGATGCCAGGTACAAGTTTGCGTGCGACGCTGAATTTCAGCAACCCTATTAGCGACGTATGTTTTCCAACGCGAAGACTGCGCATGAATCCAGTAAAGAGCCACCATAGAATCGGAATACAAATGTACATCCTCAATGAATGAATGAAGAGCAGGAATAATTTTAGACACAAGTCGCGATAATAACAAACAAGCGCAGAGCTCGATACGAGGTAATGACACTTGGCGCAAGGGAGCCACGCGAGATTTTGAACACAAAAGACGACAGGAAGCAGTAGCATCTTGATAAATGACTCGGACATACACACAACAGCCGAACCCTCTCTCGGAAGCATCCGAAAAACCATGCAACTGAACTGTAACCGCCTGATGGTTGCAACGAATGGATCGCGGGACCACTATTTTACCAATCAGACTTAATTTGTTACACAAAGAATGCCAATCCGACAGTGACTGACCGGAAAGCGGTTCATCCCAACTAAGCTTACAAAGCTAGAGTCGCTGCATGAAGTGTTTATACAAAAAGACAACTGGTCCGATTAAACCCAGTGGATCATATATTCCGGCGATTATTGAAAGAATTTGCCTCTTGGATATGCTATGAAGAACCGGAGATAGGTTGACATCAAACAAAAATGAATCAGCAGTGTTGTTCCAAAGAATGCCCAGGGTACGCACATTGTCCTGTTTATTTAGGGGTCGTGAAAGGTTGTGATGACTTGCGACCGCTGTGGGTTCATTTGATGCCCATTTGTGCAACGTGAAACCATATTGAGCAAGTAACGCACCTAGGTCGGATTTCAGATTAGTCAGATCGGGGATAGTGTCAGAACCGGTAAGTAGATCGTCTACATAAAAATCGTTAGTGATGGCTAAAGCCGCTTGGGGAAAGGAAGTTTGATTGTCTCTAGCAATTTGTAAAAGGCACCGTGTGGCCAAAAAGGAGGCGCTAGCCGTGCCGTAAGTTACTGTTCGCAGCGCGAAATGCTTAAGTGGTTCGAGGGGAGAGTCACGCCACAAAATACGCTGATAGTGACAGTCCTCTTCAGCAACGCGAATCTGACGCTACATTTTTTCGATGTCAGCAATCAGGACATACTTATGTGTGCGAAACCGCAACAGAATAGAGAAGAGATCTTGGTGAACATTGGGGCCTACCAATAATAGGTCATTTAACGAAAGGCCATTTGTAGTCTTGGAGGAACCATCAAAGACAACGCGCAATTTTGTGGTCAAGCTAGAATGTTTAAACACGGCATGGTGAGGCAAGTAATAAATATTTGACGATCCTAAATTGATAGCGCCATGATCAATGGGTGTCATGTGCCCAAGCTTCATGTATTCCCCGATAAAGTCTGCGTAGTCGCGAGCGAGCTTGGGATCGCGCCTGAATCGACGCTCCAAGTTTAAAAACCTTGATTCGGCACTTGTGTAGGATTCCCCTAAGTGAGGATTATCAGACTTAAATGGGAGCGACACTATAAATCTACCCTCGTGGTTGCGCTGAGTGTAGCGCATAAAATGCTCTTCGCAAGCCGACTCGCCATTAGGGGTATCGCCGGGGATCGTTTCTGCCTCCCAAAATCTCTCAAGAGATTGCAGGATTTGGCTGTCATTGTTCCTTGCCAAGAACGAAACAGCAGGACCCTGGGTGTGGCAGTGCTTGGGCAGATTGCCGGCCAAAATGTAACCCAGTTTTGTCTCCTGAATGATAGGGAAGTTGGGTCCGCGTGTGTACTTATTAGCTAATATTAAATCTAGATAAAATTGAGCCCCCAATAGTATGTCGATCTGTGAAGATATATTAAAATCTGGGTCGGCGAGAAAAATTTTATTTGGAATGTGGAACCGGTTGATGTCAAACGATATTGAAGGCAGATTATGAGTTAAGTTAGATAAGATGGCAAATTTGGCCTCGAAACTATGTCTCTGATAGCGAGACATAATACGCATAGAAACAATGTCAGTAGCGCAACACGCTGTGTTGCTTATTCCTGTAATCGGAATATTAGATCGGGTTAGTTTGAGGTGCAATCTTTTCGCAAATGATTTCGTACAAAAATTGATCTGTGACCCGGCGTCAAGAAGTGGGCGCGCCTTATGCCTATTGCCAGCCTGATCAATAACATATACAACTGCAGTGGATAAAAGTACATTGTTTTTACACTGTAATTTAAATGAGCAGTAGTTACTGCTGGCAGCTGCTGATTTCGGCACGTAATTAGCGTGCAGCAAGGTGTGGTGACCCTTTGAACAAATTTTACAAACCTGTTTACTTTTACAATTTGTTATCAAATGACCTGCTCTAAGGCAGTTAATACAACATTTATGGTTTGCCACCAATTGCCCCCGCTCAGCGGCACTTAATATGCGAAAATTATTACACATGTAAAGCGGGTGATCAGATTTACAGCACACACATGAATAATGCCTTGCCGTAGCATGATAACTCTTAAAGGTACTGCTGCCAGCAGTATTTCTTAAACTACATTTCTCAAACTTATCGGTTTTAAATGCACAGGCGTCGATAGTACAGGAGGCACAGTCTGAGTATTAACAGTGTCAAGAAGTTGTAAAATGTTTGCCTCAGTTGAGTATATCATTTCCTCAACCTCGACTCGGTCTGCCTGAGCAGTGCTCACGTCTTTACTTATAAGCTCTATCTCAGACTGTACCTCGTCGTACTTCGAGGCTAAGCTCTTAAGACTTTCTAATCTCACAGTCAAAAAATGTTTTGTGGTTAAATTAATGTCAAATGAATTTACCGCGGATTGTATCCGCACTATCGCGGACTTTAATCCGCCTCTCTTTCTGGTCAGCACCTTGAGGCCTTCCTCAGACATTCTTTTACGCACCTTATTACTGTTGCTGGTGGTACCTGGTCAGCGACGTCCCGCAGCGTCGGCTCCTTGATGATGATGGTGAACAGCTGGCAAGATGACCACCTTGAGGCACTGCAGCCGGCAGGAACTTGCTATCACGTTGCCTGAAGACGACGAGCGAAGTGGCGACGCAAATCACGCCACGGTCGCATTAGCTGACGTGCTAACCCGCCCGTGATGGCCAGAAAAAGATACAAAAGACATTAAGTGGAAATCCAGGTCCGGAGTGACCAAAAATGGATGATGCGCACCGTGAGGACCAAAATGCTGATTATAATCCGGCCCGGAGGACCAAAAATATGGCTGATCCCGGCCCAAGTGGGCCGAAACAGTTTAAGAAAAGTAACGTTCCGCAAGTGCGGACCGGAAGAGTTAATTTGTTCAGCCCAAGCGGGCGAAAATTATGTATCTTGCATTAAATATTTGTCTGCTGGTCTTCCATTATGATTGAAGATGTTGTGTAGGATGTATTAAATTACATTAAGAAATAAGAGAAGTGGACTGTATACGAATAGTTTTAATAATTTGAATGATCACATTACAGCTGTAATAAATTGAAAGAAGACTGGCTAATGCTGCATATCGAATTAATATAAATTTAGTAAGAATGCAGTTATGGCGCTAGTCGGCCGTAACCGAGAATAAGTTAATTATGGCGCTAGTTGGCCATAAGCGAGAATGTAAGGGCCTAAAGCCTACATTTAATGTCGACACTAACTTGACGGAAAGGTCCGGCGAACCGAACGCCGAGATTACTGAATGTGCACTGGTCAAAGTACGATTACGCGAACGTTGATGAGATATAAATCAGATTAGCCAACCTAGTAAAATAAAATCATCGCGCTACCGTCCAGGACGATTGACGCACGCACGCACCCACACGAGCGCGCTCGAACGTAAACGATTGTTTCCTCATTTTCTGCTTTGCATAGACGCAAATTCTCTTTTAATATAATTTAACCACATACTAAATTAAAAACGCGAAATTTTATGTAGTGACACGCGCACGCACGCGCGTGTGTTAACTCGTTATAAAATCCGTCATTAAATTCAGTTACAGAGTTTAGCGTTGCATAACCCCCCCACACACAGACACACAGTTGCATATTCAGGACACGTCGCACACGCATCCGCAGGCGCACGCATGCACTTCTGTATATTTTCAAATGATGCGTTTTCATGCTGAATACATATTGTTACGACGGTCTACTTGATCGTCGTAGGTACAGTGGAAAACAAAATAATACAAGACACCAATTAAGTCAGTAATCACCAGCTTTAATTTTCACAGTTAAACAGTTCGTAATTAACAACACAGGCTCTTACAACAAATCAAATAAAAATTGTTCACACGCAATAAAATGTCCACTAATATTAAAACACAATTGTATTACAATTATCCCGCCAGATTAAAAAACGCAACACTTCACTAATAACCACTTGAACGCACACAGTAATATCGCCAAATAATCACTTGTAATCGCCTGACAATAAACTCGGAAAGGACTGTAAATATATAGCAACTATACTGAAAACTAACGCCGCTGCCGCCATGTATTTATACCTCCGCTCACAGACCAGAACGTTCCAAACTACGTCTTAGCGCGTGTGTACTACGTAATTAAATGCGGCCTTGATACAGTGAGAGCGGCCGCGCGAATTCTCGCACCGTCTAGCAATAACATGTTACATTCCGGATCCCTCTGGAACATTCGATAAAACACGTAGATTGTTCTGTGATGTCGTAACACTCTTCCCTCCTTAAGCCTGTTCGTCCCGAACTGGCAAACCGTCTCTGAAGTAATACTTAGCTAGGCGATCTAGGTGAACGACCTTGAACTTTCGCTGTCCTTCCTGTTGAATCCGATAAACAACATCGTTGATTCTTTTTTTCACAGTACAGGGTCCTTCCCAGTTAGTTTGCAACTTAGGTGAGCGGCCACGACGGCGCTTTGGGTTGAACAACCAGACCTGATCTACTTCTTGGAAACCAACACTATTACTACGAATCATACCGAGTTTTCATTTTATCACTAGCAATCTTCAGCCGTCCTCTTATCAAGCGATTCATTTCTCGCAGTTGGTATTCTAATTGCGAGGAATAGTTCTGTGGCTCTTAGGACTGAGTCTCAGGAGATCCGAACATCAAGTCCCCAGGAATACGAATCTCCCTCCCAAACACCAATTTTGCTGGAGTCATGCCGGTTGTGTCGTGTACTGATGATCTATACGCCATGAGGAATAGTGGTTAAATGTGGTGGAATGGTGGTGGTGTTGGTCCCAGTCTGTTTGGTTCTCGTCAACAACCTTCGAAAGATGCTGCTCGAGTGTCCTATTGAATCTCTCAACCATCCCGTCCGACTGAGGATGCAGAGGTGTTGTCCTGGTCTTTCGAATTCCGAGTAGACGGAATAATTCTTTAAACACTCCTGATTCGAAATTTCTCCTTTGATCCGTATGGATTTCCATAGGGGCTCCATAACGGCAACAGAAGTTGTGAACTAACTCCTTTGCCACAGTGGTAACCTCCTGATTTGGAATTGCGTAGGGTTCCACCCACTTAGTAAAGTAGTCACCTACAACCATAATGTACCGGTTTCCATCGTCAGTAACTGGGAATAGTCCAGCAATGTCTATGACAATTCTCTCGAAAGGCAATCCAACGTTATACTATCTCATTTTTCCCCTGCTTCTGGTTTGTGGGCCCTTGCTTGCAGCACATATTTCACACGTCCGAACCCATTCCTCTACGTCGTGGCAAAGATGAAGCCAATAGAATCGCTTCCGTATTTTTTCAAGGGTTTTGTTAACGCCAAGATGGCCTCCAGATGTTCTATCATGGATCTCCTTCAAAACAGACTGCACTTTACTTCGGGGAACTATCACCTGCATGACCACGTCTTGTCCATCTGCACTTTCCCAAGCCCTTTTCAGCAATGCGTTTTCTAAGGTAAGAGATTCCCATTGTGCCCAGTAGCCCTTCAGCACTTCGGAACCATGGCAGATATCTTGCCAATCCGGGCGGCGTCCTTCCTATTTTGCTATCAGGATCGGTCCAATGTCTTCATCAGTCGTCTGTTCTTGTCGACGGTCTTGTGTTGTCCAGCCGTCTGCCAGGAAATTTACAGTGATGGCTTGAACATGTTCGCTTGAGTTTTGTTCTTCCTTTTTGTGGCAATGTCGGCAGTCTTCCGGGTACAGTCTTCGTGATAAGCCATCTGCATTACCATGCAGGCGCCCCCGTCGATGTTGTACCTTGAAGTTGTACTCTTGCAGACGTTCTTCAATCCATCTTGCCAACTGTCCTTCCGGATTTTTAAATCTCAAGAGCCATGCAAGCGCGGCATGGTCGGTACGTAGTGAAAACTCTCTCCCATAGAGGTATTTATAGAAGTGCTCCAAAGCTCTGACAATTGCCAACAACTCTCTCCTTGTAACACAATAATTTCTCTCTTGTTTAGAAAGCCTCTTGCTGTAATACGCTATTACTCGTTCTTCACCGTTCTGCACTTGAGACAAAACTGCTTCTAGACCAGTATTGCTTGCGTCTGTGTTTACAATGTACTTCCCTTCGGAAGCTGGAAAATCGAGAATTGGCTGCGAACATAATGCAATCTTCAAAGTCCTAATTGCCTAGTCACACTCTCTTGACCACTGGAAGTTTCGTTTATTTTCCGTTAGCTCATGTAATGGTTTAGCAATAGTAGCGAAGCCTTTCACAAAGCGTCTGTAATATGAGCATAACCCCAGGAAACTCCGAACTTCGTGTTTACTCTTCGGCACTGGCCAGTCTCTTACGGCGTCTACTTTATTAGGATACGTGCTAACACCCGCCGCTGGAACCAGATGGCCCAGATACTGTACTTCCTTCTGGAATAGAGAACAATTCTTCGGGCTCAGCTTCAGTTGGGCACCGTGAGTTCTAGTTAGAACCTCCAAATGGTCATTGAAAGTCTTCCCGATGACTATGACATCGTCTAAATAAACAAGGCAAGTTTTCCATGTCAGGCCTCGGAGTACCAGGTCCATTAATTCCTGCAGTTCCTCTGGTAATTTGGAAGTATCCGAAGCACAACCGGATCTTCGTTGCGTCATTCCGGCTACCCAGGCCACAGGAGTCAATTTGCCTAGGAGCGTATTGCTTTGTAAAGTGACAGCTTGATCCAAAATATTCGCCACTCTAATAGGTATATTTCCGGTTTCGTCAGGTTTTACTAAACTTCTGGCAATTAGTATGCCCGGTATGCTGACTACCTGGTGTTCGAATATAGAGCACTGGTTGCCCCTAGTATCTACCTCGGTTCTAACCATGATGATCTTTTCAGAGTTTGGCGGAACAGTTACGGCCACTTGATTTACGACGTCCATCGATTGTTCTGCTGTTGTCATTGTTGATAGCATTACCTCTTCGCCTCCGATTCTCAAAAGATTGTTTTTGAAGTCGAATATAACTCCGTATGCGTTCATAACGTCCACACCAAGAATTGCTTCATCCACAATGTCTGTAACAAGTACTTGATGAATAAACTCAAGTCGACCGAGGTGTAGGTGTATCTCCACTTTTCCAAACACTTTTACAGGCCGTCCAGTAGCTGTTCGCAAGCTGCAAGAGCACCAGATTGGCTTGAGATCTTTCACTACGTCGGGCCGCACAATAGAAACTGTTGCACCTGTGTCAACTGTAATCGAGGTTGGCCTTTCTTGAACGAATCCGGTAACCACCAAGCTCCCGCTGTTTTTCTGAAGTGTAGAAATTGCGTATTCTCTAGGGGCTTCGTTCCTCCAGTTAGTCAGCACACGCCCTGTTGTACCGACTATTGCTCGTTTCCCTGCTGCTGAATTTTAACCCGACAATCTCGTTGTAGATGTCCAGGTTTCCCACATCGACAACACTTCGGTCTTCCATTCTTTCTTATTTTATTCTGTGGCGCCAACCGTCGAGTCTCTGTTCCTTGTTCTTCTTCCTCATCGTCTGTGCCGTCGCGATCTTTTAGCGCGCACACTTTGTGACTTGTCCAACCAGACGCTGATTTGGCGGCCTCAAATTGCAAAGCATGTACCAGGGCATCCGCACTGTTCTGGTGTCTTGCCATTCGTAACACTTGCTGTAGTTCGTTATCTCGGACACCGGCAGTAAATGTCTGCATCGCAAAACTCGTTCGAAAATCTTCTGGCGCTTCAGGATAGCCCAGTCTAACTAGTCTGTCGTTACTTGCTCCTAACTCTTGAAGCCTGTCCCTGGAATGTTGTCGCCTTGCTCTCAACTGGGTGCAGTACACATCACCATACCGTAATTCCAGAGCTTTTATCAATTCGGCATAGATGTTTTGGCTGTCAGGTGGCACTTTTTGTAGTAGTTCTGCCGCAGGTCCTTTTAATGCCAGAACGAGTGAAACAGCCTTGTCTTTTCTGTCCAATTATTTCCGCATGCAGCAGCTTCGAATTGGCGTAAATACGTCGCCCAGTGCCTGCTTCCATCAAAGGTTGGGGCCTTGACATGAACTGTCCCAACCTCAGGTGCGGTGACCTTCTCTATTGACTTATTTTCTGCGTCTTTTTCTGTCTTTATCATTGGTACAGTCTGTTCAGAAATTTGTTTTGGTTGTATTTTCATGAACTGCTTACAATATGCAATTAATTAAATTGCGAATTAATTGAATAATTAATTTAATTATTTATAGATCAACAAATGATATCCTTCATAAGCCTCGCGATTGGTATCGCCATTTACGTTGATATCAGTTAACAATTAATATTGTGAATTCAATTAAATCACTTAGCAAAAAGACTCTTAGAAAATTAATTTATGTTTTCAAAGATTAATTAAACATGTGGGTTATCTGTAATAATGAACGCATGTGTAAAATCAACTTAAATAACTAATTTATTATTCATTCATAAATTTATAATCATACATATAAAAACGTCGTTGCACCTGTAAATACATACATATTTCAAAAAACAAGTCCTAGTTTATATATTCGCTGAACAAGACATACATACATAAATCATAGAATACGACAATTCAAATACTAGTTATTGATGCGTTCATTAATCCCAGATAGTCTTTGTTAACACATTCGTTATTTATAACTTTTAACTCTAATTATATTCATTACATCTATTTATAACTTACCAGGGTAGGAATTCTTTGAAAGAATCAGGTCAGTAGTAGTTACTTAAAGTAATAAATTAATAATGGTTACTTGAGTTTATAGAATATCCATTTAGTGTCCAGCGATGTCCGGTCCTTGTGGTGATGAAGACAGAAAGACACATCTTGTTGACTGCCGTCGATAGCACAAACACTTGTATACACCCACGAGAACTCGCGTCGAAATAGAGTTGTGTAAATAAGTAATGGATTTTGTGTTAGTTTGAATAATTCATTCTATAATAAGTGTTGTATGTTCATTTTGCAACATTAATGTTTATGTCCGTTCGTCACTTATTTCACTTTCTATCAATGTATATATGATTAGATTAGTTCGTTCAAATATTTCATGTTCTATTATGTTTAATGTGATTTAGTAGCACTGACTAATTGTAAGTTCGTCTATTTTGTACAATACACTAGTAATGATATTTGTACGTGTCGAGATTGTATTGTTCACTTTGATTGATTAATACATGAGTCCGTTAAATCGCACTTTGAATTCCACTATTAGAAAATCACTAAGTCCGAATATTATGACATGACAATGTCACTAAGTCTGTTAATTTATATGAAACTGAAATTTACTGAGATATACTAGCTTGAAAATTTAGATATACTGGCCTCCACAAATTAAGATATACTAGCCGCGTCCCTGTATTAGGCACATAGTTTTATCAGCTTGTCCCTACTCAAATTTTATCTTCTGGACTGTCCACGCCTTTTCTTACTCGTGATAGGTCAGCTCATAGTTTTCTCGGAATATTTCGTCCCACTACACCAGGGTTTTTTGGTTTCTATCTCCTGATACGCTTTGGCTTTTGGTTGCTATAGAAACTGTCCTCTCCACCGGTGTTCTTCGCAAGAGTTGTACTCTGATAGGTTGTCAGACATCCCCAGATGTGTCCTGTTCGAACGTTGACCTATTTCGCAGAATTTCTAGCTATTAAGCGCCTGTCGATCACTCCTTTGTGCGGGATATCGCTGTGTTTTTCTAAGTTGCCTTCATCTGTTCTTGGGTCCTTCTGAAGCATTGTTCTCTCTTACACCCCTTTTTTGTACCTATTAATAATTCTTGACATATGTTGGCTGGTGAAGTCACCCTGACTTTCTACTCGTAAATTGCGTCTGACACTTAGACGTTACCTCCAGCTGTGCAGCTTGGCTAGAGTCCTGTCATCTATCCACTTCATACATTGTTTCTTAAAGTGCTGTACGTACATTCCTTTGTAAACATCTTGTCCCCTTTTTTGCAGTACCTCGTATTCTGACGTAACCTGACTGAACGTATGCCTTAATTCTCAGTACACGTGTGAGTGTCCTCGCCTGCTTTGTGTCGACTGTTGTGGGTAATAATTTTTAGCTAAACTTCCCCTGTCATCTCGTACATCCAATTTCTATAGTTGAGTAGAACTTAACGTCTTCCTATTGTCTTGTTAGCGACGCTGTTCTGACATCTTCACATTAAGTTTTATTTATTGCATCGACTAGAAGTCGTTGACATAACTTCTTGTGAACAGAATCCGTCGAGGAGAAAATTTGAAATTTTAAAATTTTTCTCGTTATAGCGTCCTCAATTTTGATTTGATGATGTGACCGTAGGGAACAATTCAAATCCAAATTCTGCGCCCTGTACGTCGCCTCACCATGTTCATCTTCCTCCGGGAGGGATATAACATGTTAACCTACTTTTCATGACTTGTATTACAATTGGTGTACCCCCTTTTAGTTTTAATTGCATCTACGAATTTATTGCTAACTATCTGGAATGGTTGAACGCATTTAACATCATCGTATTTACATATTGATTACGTTGAAGTACCTTATCTCTAATCACAAAACAAATCATAAATTCAATGGATGGTATGTACATGTACATTAATTAACCAAATAATTCATTTACCTTCTAGAATACTATCCATGCAATATAATATAAAACAAATCAATATTAAATTCAATAGATTTAATGTAACGTTTTACATATAATTAAAGAAAATCTCCTACAATATATATCTTATGCAGTATAAATAATCCTACCAATAATTTGTTTTCGAAAATTTTAATTATAATTAGATTGATGACTAACATATCCGTTACGTTAGTTTTATCTATATTCATATTATTTGATCATCTATATACATACACATAATTTTTTGATAACGAGTTATTTGCTTCGTTCTAACATCAATTCAAATTCCTAACCTATCAATGATGTACATTCACTTTAACAAGATTTATTTGCAATATAGTTTATTAATTCAATATCACTTATTTACTTTTAAGTGTCCCTTTTTTTCACTTTGTTTCAATAATTTATTGCTATTCAAACAAGTTGTCGTAACTAAAATGTTCTTTGTATTCACTACAATAATTCATAAAGAATGTCAATCAAAATATTGACTCACACTTATTATCTAACATATCATCAGTGATCTAATAACTAAGTAGGTTCTTAAGTTACAATTGACATTTAGATTACATATTTTTCTTTTGATTAAGCCAGCTTGAATGAGATAAGCGCGTCATTAACCCTAACGTAGATGACTTATCTCCCTCAGCTAACTCATTAAGACATGTTCTACCACTTTCTCCTTTTTTCATATCACATTCTGTTCTCTGGCTCGTAATACTTCTTCATTTGCCTCACATTGAATTTCCCTCGGATCTTGCTTTCGTCATCGCAGTCGACGAGCTGGTATGTAGCATCCCCAAGAACTCGATGTAGCTTGTATGGCCCACAGTATAGTTCACAAAATTTATCAATCCTTTTCTGGATTGCGTCTGATTGGTAATAGGTCCTTATTAAAACCTTTTCACCAATCTGGAACTTAGTAATGATTTTGGATTAATTACACAACTTAGCTTGCTTTTCCCTCTTTTTTTTCATCTTTACAAATATTTGGTTGTGGTCAGCTCCTTTAACTTGAAGTATGTCTTTGTCTAGGTATTTTTCCCAAACTCTTGTCGGTTTTTTGCCGAGATGTGCCTCATAGGGTGTTACCTCTATAGTCTCGTGGTACGTCTCGTTAATGCAACTTTCGATTATAGATACATAACGCGACCACTTAGTATGTTGGTCACACACGAAGATCCTGAATAAATTTCCGAGCTGTCTATTAATCCTTTCAGCCAGATTCGCACATGGGTTTCTAATTGCCGTGTATCTTGGTTGAATGTTTAACTCATTTAAGCCGTTCACCCATTTTTTCGATGTGAACTGTGTCCCATTGTCAGTGAGAATCATTTTGGGACTCCCAAACTCTTCACAATACTGGTGTACCCTCCTTAACTTGGCAGCGGTCGTTGCCCTCCTAAGTGTAAACAGTCGTACGTATTTTGAGAAATTGTCTACAGTAACGAACAAATATCTTACCCCAGCGGACGAGACGGGTAGCGGTCCAAAGTAGTCCGCGCTCACTAGGTCACCCCTACCTAACGGGACAGTAGCTTTTGTTCCGCCGAACAAGACCTTGTTACCTGCGTCTTTGCATTTTTGACACACGTCGCACGTCCTTACATAATTCTTCACTTTCTTCAACATTCCGTCTATGGTAAAATGTTCTTGTAACATTTTTGTACATTTCTTCGATCCCAGGTACATCCTGTGTATTTCGGCGATTACTTCTCCGGATACACTGTTCGGTATGTACAGTTTCCATTCCCTCTTACGTAGTCTATATAATTTCTCGTTAACATATCTATAAAATTTACTTACTTCCTTATTTAAACATTTTTCATTTATCTTATCTATAATAGTCCTAAGTTTAGTATCTTCAAGTTGATATTTTCCAATATCCATAATTATTTTGCTTACTTTTCAATCCATCTTGATTATTATGTGATTAATTAAATATTCGCACGTATTATCGCTAATTTCTTCTAACGTGGTGTCTCCTGGGTTTCTGCTTAGAAGATCGGCAACAATGTTGTCTTTGCCCTTGCAATGGACGATATCGAACTTGTACTCTTGGATACTTAAAATCCAGCGTGTTATTCGTGAATTATTTAAATGGCATTTGTTCATAAAGGTCAATGCCTTATTATCCGTGATAACGGTTAAAGGTTGCCCTAATATATATATGCGGAATTTTTCGAGACATCTCACAATACTCAAGAGCTCCTTTTCAGTGGTGTAGTAATTTCTTTCTGCAACCTTGAATGTTTTGCTAGTAAATGCTATAACTCCGATTTTTCCTTCCTCGTCCAGCTGATATAGCTGCCCGCCATATGCAAAGTTGCTGGCGTCGCATTGCATGTAGTATCGTTGGTTTATTCGAGGAAACTTCAAGATCACTGTTTCTACAAATAGTTCTTTAAGTTGTTGGAAACATTTGTTTAGTTCCGGTGTCCATGTGAATCTATGTCCTTTTCGTAATAATTCAAGTAACGGTCTGGTCGTTTCGGCGTATATATCCGTAAAGCGGTTATAAAAATTTGTTAGGCCCAAGAAACCCTTTAGTTGCTTTTGGTTTCGAGGTGTTGGAAACTTCATAATTGCGTCAATCTTCTCATCCGTCCCCTGTATTCCTTGCGTAGTTAGACGATATCCCAGGTATGCAATTTCTTGCCTAAAATATTGCGACTTATCTAAATTGATGGTCAAATTCGCTCTTCTTAAGTTAGTCAACAATAAATCCAAATGTGATAAATGTGTTTCTAGATCTCCGGAATAACATAAGCAATCGTCTACGTAAATGATGGTGTTTTTCTTAACTTCTTCCTCTAATACTGTGTCCAATCCCCTGGTTAGTGCAGCAGAACTGGTACTCAGTCCAAACGGCGTAACTGTGAAGCGATAACATTTGCCTTTATACATAAAAGCGGTGAAATTCCGGCACTCTGGCGTCAGTGGTACTTGCCAGAAACTACTTGTTAAGTCTACGGTGGATAAATACTTCATTTCACTACATCTAGCTAAAATATCGTTTATCAGAGAGGCTCCCTCATAGTCCGGAATCGTCACGCTGTTCACCTTCCTCGCATCCAGACATAATCGCACTCTTCCATCTTTCTTAATAACAGTAACGAGTGGGTTGATATAGGCGCTGTTGCATCGCTCAATGACCCCATACCGTAACATTCGACTTATCTCATCATCCACCTTCCCTTTATATGCTAATGGGACAGGCCATCCTCTCTGGAAGTACGGTGTCCGGTCTGTGACTTGGAACTGGTGAACGTATCCTTCGATCCTTGCGGGGCACTCCCTTAATAAACTTTTATTTCTTACGAGAATTTCTCTTAACCTCATCAATATTCTTTTATCTTCGCAGTCAATGCTCTCCACCTTCTTAACGATGTTTCGCATGATATCTTCGTCTTCTTCTATGTCCACCACCTCCATATGCATAATTGGCACTGTGCACGCTGCTTCGTCAGCCTTTCCTTTTAATTCGATGACCCTTTTTTCCATGTCAATGAGACATCCTGCTTCCTGGAGAAAACTAATTCCTAAAATACATGGTTTTATCAGGTCTGGTATAATGAGGAACACACATTCATTCTTAATCCCATCGATATCTATGTCACATAATATCTGCTTTATTAATTTTGATTTATTGCCTACCGCGCTAATTATTAAAGTATTGGTCATAGGTAAAATTTCATAAGGTGCTATGTTTTGCTTATTTTGATTGAACCAAGATTCCGATAATCCATTGAAAACGCTTCCCGTGTCAAGCAGAGCTTGTACCGTAATATTATTGTTAAATTTTATAGTTATTTCTGGACATTTTATTATTCGTTGGACAATCTCCTCGTCATCATCGCATAACAATTCGTTTCTTAAGTCAGGTAGTATTACATTAGTTTGATAACCATCCGTATTGTTGGCTATCTCATTTACTGTACAAACGAATTTTTTTTCTTCTTGTCGAGCCGCCTTGGGTTCATTGCTCGAAGTCGATGCGCCTTTATTGACAAACTCTATTGTATTTACGGGTCGCCTCTCCCCAGTGCGGTGCTGTTGTGTGTTTGCGGGCTGTCTGTCACCCCAAGCCTTCTTCTGCGTTCCAGTCGTTTTGTTTGTAAAACTTTCACTTTCCTTGTATGAATTTCTCCCCTCGTTCGTTGTTACATAACTCGACTCTCTGTTATTTCTTGGATAAATTTGTGTATATTCTATAATTAAAGACTCAAAGTTTGGAATTGTTGTAATTCCTCTCGTGATAACAGCGAGCTGGACCTCACGCCCAAAATGACGCGCGATCTTCCGGATCAACTGTCTGTCTGTCAGAGTAGGTGATAATTGTCTACTTTCCAATAATATGCGCTCTATATATTGCATCGCATTAATTGGACCACGCCAATCAAATCTCCCATATTCAAGATGATCCCGTATGCTGTCTTGCCGTTCTTGTCCCCAGTATTTTTGCGAGAACGCTTCTTTAAATTCTTCAAAATTGGATATTTGGCTTCGTATAACTCTCCACCAAATTCCGGCGTCTAACTCTAAATGTCTACCTATCCACTTAATATTATCAGTGGGGTAGTATAGTTCCTGTACCTCGGACAGCTCCTTAAGAAATTCCATAGGGAATCTGTCAGTACCGTTATATTTGAGGTCGTTGTGGTTAGGTCCATTAATTCGGTTCATCGTGCCACACTCACCTTCCATTAATTGTCTCTGTAGTCTCTCCTGGCTCATTTACTTTTGTTAAATGGCATTTCAATTCTTCTATTCGCGTCGTCTTTTCTTTTGTGGTTTCGTCCAACTTCTGTTCCGTTGAACGCTGTCTCCCGTCGACTTCTTCCAATTTCTGCATCATATTGTTGTTTGTTCCACCTTGTTCTTGTTGTTTCTGCCGTATGGTATCATGTATTTCGGCCTTTAACTCTTCATGTTTCTTATTGGCGTCTTTGACGTGAGCATCAAATTTACTATGAATCTTTTTAACAGTTGTTTGGGTGTTATGGATCGCTACCATTCATTCTTGGCGATCGGTTTCTCGTGCTTCCTGTATCTCTTCGTATTTCTTGTTCGCATCTTCTCTCAACTCTCTTACTATATCATCTTGTTTCTTTTGTAATTCATTGATCTTCCCTTCCCAGGCCTGCTGGTATTTTCGTATCTCGGACCGTATCTGCGTAAGCTGTTCCGCTGACTGCCGTTTCATCTCTTCCTTATGCTGGTCGAGCTTTTCACTAATTAATCTACTATTTTCTTCTTGTTTCTCTAGCTTTTCACTAATTAATTTGTTACCTTCTTCTTGTTTCTCGCTAATTAATCTAATATTTTCTTCTTGTTTCTCGCTGTGTTGTCGGATGAACTCCATCAACATTTGTAGACTCACGTCTTCTGGTTTTGACGTTTGACCTCGCGCCCTATCCTCTTGACTACCTACAGCGCTCTTTTGTTCGCTAGGTGTGGTGTTATCTTCAGTGTTTACCATACCTAACTGGTTATTAATGTCGAACTCTACGCTATCGGAATTGCTTGCCATCTTTGCTTTCCTACGCGTAATCATTCAAACTGACTTATGACACTAATACTTATTTTTATTTCTTATTTTATAATGCTACTTTGTCTACTTCTACTACTGCCTGATCTTTGCCAAACTTGTACGTATCAATTACTACGTATCATGCCGTGCGGTTGGGCGCCATTAAATACAATATGCAAATAATTAAATTGCGAATTAATTGAATAATTAATTTAATTATTTATAGATCAACAAATGATATCCTTCATAAGCCTCGCGATTGGTATCGCCATTTACATTGATATCAGTTAACAATTAATATTGTGAATTCAATTAAATCACTTAGCAAAAAAGACTCTTAGAAAATTAATTTATGTTTTCAAAGATTAATTAAACATGTGGGTTATCTGTAATAATGAACGCATGTGTAAAATCAACTTAAATAACTAATTTATTATTCATTCATAAATTTATAATCATACATATAAAAACGTCGTTGCACCTGTAAATACATACATATTTCAAAAAACAAGTCCTAGTTTATATATTCGCTGAAAAAGACATACATACATAAATCATAGAATACGACAATTCAAATACTAGTTATTGATGCGTTCATTAATCCCAGATAGTCTTTGTTAACACATTCGTTATTTATAACTTTTAACTCTAATTATATTCATTACATCTATTTATAACTTACCAGGGTAGGAATTCTTTGAAAGAATCAGGTCAGTAGTAGTTACTTAAAGTAATAAACTAATAATAGTTACTTGAGTTTGTGCCGTGTTTAGAAAAACTCGGCGGTGGTTTTTTTTAACGGGAACGGCCTGCCCGTAATTTGAATTATTAATTTACGTATTTATTAACGTGAGTGTTTACGTAAGAATTTACGTACGTATTATCGGAGTTTGCTGTCGTAATGAATTATCTTTCCACCGGGCCGATCCGCGCGCGCTCTGTGCCCGGTGCTTCATACCATTTTTTTTAGCAGCAGGACTCTTCAGTCCAATTCTGTCGTTCAACGTAGCAGCGTCTATATCCGGCTGACAGCATCGATGTAAAACTTGTCTACTATCTGCTACCATGTATAGGTAGAAGTCTACGCGACCTCCCGGTAAGTGTGTTAAGATATATAACTTAATAATTCATAAAAATAAATTGTATTTGCTTAATATTAACGCAGGTGCGGTGCGATAGATATTGCAGTAATTTATCAGCACGTGGCAGGCAACAGGTTAAATTTGTTTTATGTATGTTTCAATCTTAACGCTGGCTAACAGATATTAATCCAGTATCTCATTAATAATATAATAATAATAATACTCAATTCAGTAAATTAGAATGGGGCGTAAGTTAGTTATTTTTCTGAAATGATTGTACATCACGAACTTGTTAAAGTTTGCTAGTTCCTGTCAATGGGGGTTAAGTGCTTCACGAAAACTTGTGAATAACGAATTATTTGAAATGATTATTATGTTGAATGACTATATTTGGATATATTATAGATTATAATATTTAAAGGTGTTATTTTGGAGTAATTTATTTGATTCATTGGGGTTCAATACATAAGTGAATTTTCGGAGATTGTAAACTGGGCTTGTCACGAAATGTCAGCTGGGTAAATGAGGTTGTGTGGTTTATTAAACCTGTAAGTAATCACAGATATAATTGTGCAGGGTTTCCGATATAGACGATAATCTGTCTCGCTCCAGAGGATGGCCGAATACCTGCCTTCCATGATATAGTTCCGACTTCCGTCAGCTGTCAGCCCGGATGGACGGACACACTCGACCGGACCCATCTACCCATATGCTGCTAACCAGGTGACATTTAACCTTTTTGAACAAAATGTTTGTGGCCGATAAACTCTTTTTGAGACACTTGTGGAGACACTCCAGTTTGGGGACTTAGTTCCGGGCAATTGGGTTTACATGTTACTTTGTAATTTTTCTTATTAAGGCTTACGCCTCATTAGTATATTAATGTCTCTCATTCTGAGAATTGTAAACTCGGCCAGGGCCATGCAGCACCCGGGTTGAGCTGAGTTTTCTGTAAAAAGGGTCGGCGCTAAATTGTTTCTGTGTTAAGCATGCATGTACGGATGTATCTGTCCCCGTTGGGAAATTTTACGGTTAATTATTTTTTTTTCAGTTAATTTGGCTGTGTATTGTTTTATTAATTTAAAGGTCGGGGAGGTGTTTTAACATGTGGACGACACCTGGAGGTGCCGTTCTCTACAGGACTGTATCATGTCATATTTTGCTGGATCTCGTCCGGACGCATGACCGTGCCTGAGGCCAAGTTTTTTATGAACACTTTAAGCATGTTTCAGTACATTCATTACATAGATTCTGCTTTTCGAAATTAAATTTTACTGTTCAGCTAATTTTGTAGCCATTCAATTTTGCCATAGCCAGTTTAAATATTGCCATAGTTTAAATTTTGTAATTGTTACACTTTTATTGCTCATAATACCAATTAATTAATCAATGTTAAAGAATACAAGACTAATCAGTACCTGTATAAGTATTTATGGGTGGTCACGTTCCACTGTTTTTGCAAATTTTGTCAGGAAAATAAAAGAAATGAGAAATGCAGTTATGCAACCGGGCATCCATGTTGACCTCGTGATGGCACTTATTATCATTATCATTATTGAGATCCGAAATTGATAATTAACTTTTTGCGTGGTATTTGTGCGCCGTTCGGGCTATTTGGCCAAATTGACCTTGGCTGTTCATATACTTAGAATTTTGGGGCATGTCTACTCTACTCTTTTGGGATGCATTAATTGGGGTTTTGGGTTTAGTTATTTATTAATTGAAAAATTAATGTGGGCCGGATACTTGATCTGAATAAGAGGGTTGAGGGTGTATGATGAGAAAATATACGCTGTTAACCAGGTGAACATGTGGTGTGCCATTTATATGTAAATGTGTATCTATGTTAATTATATGTTGTGTGTTATGCCTTATGTGATTGTTAGATTGTTATACTTTATTATGCATAGATATATATATCATGTTATGATTTATGTAAATTACTGGGAGGGTCGAGACTATGCGCCATTTCACATTATTATTATTTATGCGCCACTATTATTCAAGCTCAACTATTTGGCGACGCCTATGTTTAATGGACTTATAATAACGATGGGGGGTTTTGGAAGTGAGCTATTCTTGATTATAAAACACGTGTAATATTATCTTACTTTTCAAGGGCGCATATATTGTACAAAAGCAGAATACAATAAATCCTGTTATTGTTATCTTAGATCAGAGTTTCATTTGCAAGTCCCATCATACTGGACCCAGCACATTTTTGGCTTCTCTAGGCTCTTGCCTAGTTCTAAATAACTAGTAGCCTCTCTTTAAAAAAAAAAAAAAAATAAATAAATATAAAAATAAAAAGAAATAAAAAGAAGTTTGTTTTCTATATATAAAAGATATAAAAGGAAAGAGGTGTTACAAGTTTATAGAATATCCATTTAGTGTCCAGCGATGTCCGGTCCTTGTGGTGATGAAGACAGAAAGACACATCTTGTGGACTGCCGTCGATAGCACAAACACTTGTATACACCCACGAGAACTCGTGTCGAAGAAGAGTTGTGTAAATAAGTAATGGATTTTGTGTTAGTTTGAATAATTCATTCTATAATAAGTGTTGTATGTTCATTTTGCAACATTAATGTTTATGTCCGTTCGTCACTTATTTCACTTTCTATCAATGTATATATGATTAGATTAGTTCGTTCAAATATTTCATGTTCTATTATGTTTAATGTGATTTAGTAGCACTGACTAATTGTAAGTTCGTCTATTTTGTACAATACACTAGTAATGATATTTGTACGTGTCGAGATTGTATTGTTCACTTTGATTGATTAATACATGAGTCCGTTAAATCGCACTTTGAATTCCACTATTAGAAAATCACTAAGTCCGAATATTATGACATGACGATGTCACTAAGTCTGTTAATTTATATGAAACTGAAATTTACTGAGATATACTAGCTTGAAAATTTAGATATACTGGCCTCCACAAATTAAGATATACTAGCCGCGTCCCTGTATTAGGCACATAGTTTTATCAGCTTGCCCCTACTCAAATTTTGTCTTCTGGACTGTCCACGCCTTTTCTTACTCGTGATAGGTCAGCTCATAGTTTTCTCGGAATATTTCGTCCCACTACACCAGGGTTTTTTGGTTTCTATCTCCTGATACGCTTTGGCTTTTGGTTGCTATAGAAACTGTCCTCTCCACCGGTGTTCTTCGCAAGAGTTGTACTCTGATAGGTTGTCAGACATCCCCAGATGTGTCCTGTTCGAACGTTGACCTATTTCGCAGAATTTCTAGCTATTAAGCGCCTGTCGATCACTCCTTTGTGCTGGATATACGCTGTGTTTTTCTAAGTTGCCTTCATCTGTTCTTGGGTCCTTCTGAAGCAGTGTTCTCTCTTACACCCCTTTCTTGTACCTATTAATAATTCTTGACATATGTTGGCTGGTGAAGTCACCCTGACTTTCTACTCGTAAATTGCGTCTGACACTTAGACGTTACCTCCAGCTGTGCAGCTTGGCTAGAGTCCTGTCATCTATCCACTTCATACATTGTTTCTTAAAGTGCTGTACGTACATTCCTTTGTAAACATCTTGTCCCCTTTTTTGCAGTACCTCGTATTCTGAAGTAACCTGACTGAACGTATGCCTTAATTCTCAGTACACGTGTGAGTGTCCTCGCCTGCTTTGTGTCGACTGTTGTGGGTAATAATTTTTAGCTAAACTTCCCCTGTCATCTCGTACATCCAATTTCTATAGTTGAGTAGAACTTAACGTCTTCCTATTGTCTTATTAGCGACGCTGTTCTGACATCTTCACATTAGGTTTTATTTATTGCATCGACTAGAAGTCGTTGACACAACTCCGTGTGAACAGAATCCATCGAGGAGAAAATTTGAAATTTTAAAATTTTTGCTCGTTATATGCTCAACTTCACTTTTAATTTGTTCTCTTATGTTTGCCATTGAGTTTTCTACTGCAGATATTTTACTTGACACAGATTCTTCATGACAGATATTTTTGTAGACATCGATTCTTCAACAATCGAAACAGATTTTTCTACTTCAGCTATTCTTAATGTCATTGATTCTTGTACATCCGATAATTTAGTAACTTGCTTATTAAGCTCACCTCGTAGGAGACCCAACTCTGCAGCGGTTTGTTCTTGTGTTTGCTTTTGCTGCTGTATTAACTTTTTGATGTCTTCTGTTTCACGTTTACGTTCCTCTGCTTCCTGCTTACGTCGTTCCTCTGTTTCTTCCCTTTCTTGTCTTCGTTCTTCTTTTTGTCTTTCTTCTGTTTCTAGCATTAGTGCTTTCTGACGTTCCTCTGCCTCTTCCCTTCCCTGCCTGCGTTTTTCATCCTGTCGTTTTTCTGCTTCTTCCGCCACCTGCCTGCGTTTCTCATCCTGTCGTTTCTCCGTCTGTAAAAGCAGCGCCTGTAAATTTTCTATCATCTGAGTGGCATCCATTGTTTTCCGATTAATTATAAATTACACTCGTCTTGTACAAAGTGTCCACTGTTTCCACTGTTAACCGTTCTATCCCAGTTCTGACACCACTGTTATGACGGTCTACTTGATCGTCGTAGGTACAGTGGAAAACAAAATAAGTACAAGACACCAATTAAGTCACTAATCACCAGCTTTAATTTTCACAGTTAAACAGTTCGTAATTAACAACACAGTCTCTTACAACAAATCAAATAAAAATTGTTCACACGCAATAAAATGTCCACTAATATTAAAACACAATTGTATTACAATTATCCCGCCAGATTAAAAAACACAACACTTCACTAATTACCACTTGAACGCACACAGTAATATCGCCAGATAATCACTTGTAATCGCCCGACAATAAACTCGGACCGCACTGTAAATATATAGCAACTATACTGAAAACTAAGGCCGCTGCCGCCATGTATTTATACCTCCGCTCACAGACCAGAACGTTCCAAACTACGTCTTAGCGCGTGTGTACTACGTAATTAAATGCGGCCTTGATACAGTGAGAGCGGCCGCACGAATTCTCGCACCGTCTAGCAATAACATGTTACATTACGGATCCCTCTGGAACATTCGATAAACACGTAGATTGTTCTGTGATGTCGTAACAATATTTATATTAGTGGACTGTGCAGTAAATGATATAAAAAATGTTTTCCTTAAAAATTTATTTACTTTGTTAAGTTCAGTGAACTTGGAAGCATGCTGAAAGCAAATTATATTCAACGGCGAATTCAAGGACAAAACGGGAAATTCCTCACCAGAGTTACTGAAACTACGATTATGTATCCACAGAGGCTAGATCGATATATTTATTAATATTAACAAGTGTGGTTTTACAAGGGAGTAAATCGCAAAAGTTTCCTCTCCAACTTGATACAAAATCAATTTTCACAATCCTATTGAGGGTAAATTATTTGCCTATTAAACCTAGTACAGTTTTTTTAAAGTACAGGTTAGGTGATGGGTCGTTTGGCAACAGTAATTATTAAAAATGTATTTTTGTCAAGTGGTTTATGGCCCAGTCTGTGTTGTAACAACAGTACCAAAAGTAAAAGAAAACACCTACTTTATTTTGGGAAAAGAAAATTGAAAAAAGATATTCTTGTTCCTATATATAAGCCTCACCCACCAAAATAGTCTCTGGACTCCTTAAAGAATACAGTTACTTAAACTAAAAAGTTTTCTTCAATTATAAATTGTCTCATTAAATTAATTCATGGTAGACTTCCATTAATGTATGATTCCGCTGGACGCATTAATTTCATGCAACTCATCAGTTTTCCCAATATGAAAATGTTACTTTAAAATAACTACCCCTGAGAGATCATTTTCTACTCTGAAACGGTCAAAATATTACTTAAGAAACACAACTAATCAGAACAAACTGAGTGGTCTTGCTCTTCTCTTGGTGCATTGCAATATTTCTGTAAATGTAATGTAAAGTATGGTGGAGCAGTTCTTTAAAGTGTCTAGGTGGGGATACACTTCCTTTTAAGGTAGGACTAAATATTATTTATATTAAACAATAATAATTATTTTTGTTTTTCAAACAGAATGATCACTGTTGCACACCACTATAGAAAAATTATTCCGATTAGCACTTTCAAGCCCTAATCGGAATAATTTGTCTATAGTGGTGTGCAGGCCCGTATTTTGGATGTATAACGCCCCTGTGCAGTCATTAATTTTACGCCCCCTATTTCCTGAGCTAAACTTCAGTGTCGCTATTCGTTTACAGACTATGGACAATAAATTGTTTAATTACTTACTTCAATTTTAAACTGTATTATAGACAGTATTTAAACTTAATTGAATACAATATATGAAACAAAGGTGCAAGTAAACATTTATACATTATTCTGAAGACAATATATGGTAAACACATAGAAAATAATCACTACAGTTTAATAACCTCAGTTAAAAATATCACTGAAACATCCATTTTGGTCAGTCAAACATATATGGTAGAAACACTGCAATTTGATACTAACCATTTTGTCAAACTTACCGAACTTAAAGAAATGACTTTCTTCTGACTTTTGCATTTGCAAATGCATTTATCACTTCCTCAAAAACCAGACTGACAGTGACGTCTGATTCTATGGCGAGCACTCCAAGACTGACCAGTCGTTCTTGATTCTGTGCTGTCCGTATATAGTTCTTGATTCGTTTTAAAACTGAAAATGACCTTTCAGCAGAACAGTTTGTTGCTGAAGTACAGTTGTAGATCTTGAGTGCAGTGTACACATTTGGGTAGACATCACTAATTTTCTTCGAAGCCAGTTATCATTATTACTTTCAGTCAACCCAGGTTTGTCTTTGTTTATGCATCTAGTTGTAATATTACTAAACTTACTTTTTAATCACATATGAGATCCATGGTTCTCAAGTGGTGTGAAGTTCAAATTAGTAACTTTCAAGAATTAAGCGTTCTGTGTCTGATTTTATTTGAAAAATCTAGGATTGTGTGATTTGTATGTAGTTTGTATAATTTTAAATTAAAATAACAAAAAAAAGACATGCAAAACAAACAACCAAATGTTTTATGAAGCTTTGGAAAATGGCAAAAAGAGTTGTTGTCTTGGAAGTTAAAAATATATTTTTTTTTAATAATTTGAAAAGGGTATATGTATGTTGATATGAATAAAAAATATACTTACTTTGTATGCAAATTTTATTTACTGATATGTCCTAATTGCTTCTGTATTGACAAATATTTTATTCTGGTTTCTAATTTGTACTTAAAGAATAAAGGAAAAATTTAGAAGCTTGTAAATTACATCTTAATTCAATTTACAAGCCATAATCTTTAAATTGTTTGCTTTAATAAATATGAAAAATCAGATCGAGTTTACTGAACTAATTTTGTCACCAGCCGATCTGCTTACTCCCCATCCTCTTCAATGTCTGGTCTGTCTTGCTCATCAGCAGAGGCAAATTTTTTGTGGCAGTAGTGTCTGGTACCTGTGTGGAGAACTTTGCCCTATACCTTCCCTCTCCACAAAAAAAAATGACTTTATAAAAACATATTAGTGAGTACAAATGAAATACGAAATATAGAATATTAATTATAAGTTTATTGAACAAAAACAAAGAATTACAAAAAAATATAGCCTATATATAAAATAAAATAAACATTGAAGAAGGGTACAAAAAAAAAAACATTAAAAAATAATTTGGAAGAACATAAAGTAATTTATGTTATTTGTCATAACAGCCTCTTAGTTACAGCCATAGGGATACAAAACTGTTCTGAGCACTTTATCAACTTATCACGTCAGGAACACATACAGTCATAAAAATTTGTGAGAATACCTGTCCAGAGCCCTGAAAAGGTTAATACAATTAACTTAATAAATAACATTTTTGTTCAAATATTTCCTACTTGCCTTTACTATACTGGCGCCCGTGTGTACCACACACTTTGGACACTGTGTCGCCGCATCACTGCTCACCAGTTGTTGATGACGTGCTCCTTCTTCATTGCTAATTACATAACATAAAAAAGTTGTGATGTATTCGAGGGATGTATGGTAACCTGTCTATCAGGTCACACTTTTTTCAGCCCATTTGTGTGAAGCAAAAGCCGTTGAATATTCACTAAAGGGCAAAGGCCTTCCTCTATTATTGTGGGGCAAAGTTAAATTTTTAAAATCCTCTATTTCATTTAAAGATTCTTTGTAAAAATCTGAAAAGGTCATCCTTTCTCATAGCAAATACTCTATGCGCATAAAAAAACCACATTACAGAAACTGTAGTGTTAAGAGGTTAGATTGACTAACACAGCATGGCTGAACTTACACCATACCACAAAGCAGTTTCATTCACTACATTAAACTTGTGATGCTCCCAGCGCATAATTTTGAAGTTAGACTTACACCATTTGGCAAATAAATAGAGGGAGATATTGTAAATAAAAATCTAATGTTAGTACAAAATGACCGATTTTGTACATACACCACTTGGCAACTAAGAGCCTCATATGTAACAATACTTCCACTCAATATAAACTGACAAATAAGTTTTTTTCTTAAATTTTGTTATATTTTGTTATAAAATTATGGTCTGACTTTAGATAACAGGGTGTATTCTGTGGATATTATTCTGTCACTTGTTTTCATCGTCTGTATCTCCCTTAGCTTAATGTCAAATACTCCAACTTCATTGTGCTTATTTGCTAAACTGCTAAATGTCATGTTCTGGATGAGGCCTTTCAGTGTTTCCACCATTTTCAAGTCCTAAACCGCGAAAATAAGGTCATGGTTTAGGACTTGAAAATGGTGGAAACACTGAAAGGCCTCGTCCAGAACATGACATTTAGCAGTTTAACAAATAAGCACAACGAAGTTGGAGTTACAGAGACTGCTAATTCAAATAACAAGATTAATAATGTCAAATAGCTTTGGCATTAATTCCAATAACTCCATTTTTCATTTGAATGATTTTTGTTGCCTTGTAGACTACATTTTGTGTATTTTTGTAAACCAATTAAATGTTTGCAGATTGCAATAAAAACACAATAACAATATTTGTCTCCATGCTGAGCAAAAGTAGAAGTTAATTATGTCACTGTTTAATGGTGGCTGCTTAAACACAAGGTAAATAGAAATGTGTGCACAAGAATCAATGGAGTACTCATAGTCAGTCATCATAACATACTTTATTTACATTCAATAATACATAACATATACTTCATTATTACAATTATAAATTTTTACTATCACTAAAGAGATAACAGGTGATTACAGTCATGATCATTATGCATACCACTATCGAACAAATAATATCTTTATATTGATATTTTAAAAATCTAAATTTGAGAGCTGTGATCATATAAAAGGTAGAACAAATAGAGAAAAAGGCAAAGAAAAAAGTAGACGTAAAAGCATAAGATAAATTAGGGAAAAAGAAGAACAAAAAAAAATTGTTATTTCCTAATAACCATACCTACACTAATTTTTGATATCTCGATTATGTGATTATTGACATCAACGTGTAGTGAATATCGCATATAAGTTTCATTTAGTAACAGAATCATAAAAATTTATTTTGTGTATGTTATAAAATTGATTGTGTGCTTGTTGACGATTGCAATTGCTTTCATTATCATATTTTTTTATGGAAAATATTTCTAGCAATAATGTAGCTCTGATGTGTGCCCGTGATGCCAAAAGTTGACATTGTTAGGTTGACATAGAAAATAAAAGTACACATGGAAACTAATATGTTTTTAAAACAATACTTGCTTTTTGTGTACACTACATAAAAAAATCCAACTCGAAATAAGGTAGGGTGGCCCAAGGGCCACCTATGCCTGTTACTATATGTGTCCCCCTTTTTGTGGCAGAACTCATTTTCCACTAATATTCGTTTTTTCACTAATACTCAGTTTTGTGCAGATCACTGGAAAAGCAATTAACTTGAAGTAAGATGTGGTGCTATACATGTTTCTTTTTTTTTTATGATTCGCACAAAATTCACTTACAGTGAAGCTTTTGAGTTTTTGCTGAATAACATAAAAGAGTATTGGCTGCCGAATGGATAACAAATCTTGTTTTTGTTTGTTAAAACACTTTTTTTATCTTACTAATCAGAAATAATTATAAATAATTTTGCACTTTAGATTTTCTCTTGTTGTTTTGTTAAAAAACAGTTCTTTATTTTTAATGTTACTCTTTTATAAGCATTGTATGTACACATTAAGTGTTATATTCTTCCTAACCATGGCTTTTATTTCTTCAAAGAGTGAACTAAAAAACCATAAAACATTACCGCCTAACCTCACTAATAATAAAATAAAATAATTAAAAAAATTAAAAAACACGACTGCCAAAAAAAATGAATAAATAAAAAATAAATTGATAAAAACACTAAATAAAAAAAAACTAAATAAAAATAATATTTAGTAAAAATCACAAAATCTAAATAAAGTTGATTTAAGAAGCCAAAAACAAGGTATTGAAATTCAGCTCTGATCAGATTTAATGAAAATGTTATGAATGATTAAACGCATAGTAATTTTATTAGACTTAAATTACTTTTCGATGTTGAATATATGTCAATGCATCATATGAAGACTACAATTATAAAAAATATTGCTGATAAAATTTTGCTCTTCAATTTTAATTTTCAATGCAGTCGGGGGCTGTTTAATGAAAAGAACAAATCTATTTAGAACAGCCCCCGACTGCATTGAAAATTAAAATTGAAGAGCAAAATTTTATCAGCAATATTTTTTATAATTGTAGTCTTCATATTATGCATTGATATATATTCAACATCGAAAAGTAATTTAAGTCTAATAAAATTACTAGGTTTTTAATCATTCATAACATTTTCATTAAATCTGATCAGAGCTGAATTTCAATACCTTGTTTTTGGCTTCTTAAATCAACTTTATTTAGATTTTGTGATTTTTACTAAATATTATTTTTATTTAGTTTTTTTTATTTAGTGTTTTTATCAATTTATTTTTTATTTATTCATTTTTTTTTGGCAGTCGTGTTTTTTAATTTTTTTTAATTATTTTATTTTATTTTATTCCTTTTTGTGTTTAAAAAGAGTATAATGGGAATGTGCAGTGTGTGCGTGCGTATGTGTGAAGTGCAAAAAAAATTTCAATTTTTACATAGTTTTATTTAGAAACTTTATTATGTACATAGTATAGTTAGCGTATGAACTTATAAACTTATAAATATAGTA
Organism: Magicicada septendecula; assembly: GCA_034769895.1. Classification (NCBI taxonomy): domain Eukaryota; kingdom Metazoa; phylum Arthropoda; class Insecta; order Hemiptera; family Cicadidae; genus Magicicada; species Magicicada septendecula. The sequence goes on along the minus strand of CM068374.1, from coordinate 252,908,347 downwards.
TAACTTTATTTTATATACTATTATATAACTAGTATAATACAAACATTTCGATAAATTGTTTTATAAATTATATAATTAACTAAATAATTTCATTTATTAGAAATGATAAAGAAAAAGCTTTGGTCTACAGATTTCTGAGTCGATTTAATTCCTCAAGCGAGTTTTTATCGTGCGGTTCATGCAACAATTTTCGTGGATCCAGACAACTTATTGCTAATCCCTATAATGTTTTCACACGACTTAGTGCGACGTATGCCTGACCCTTGGCAAAAATATTACTACTCAAATCAATGACTGCTTTGTCTAAAGTAGTGCCTTGGAGTTTATGTACTGTTATACAGCCCAACACAATATTAATGGCAGCATACGTCGTTCTACTTTGCCCTGGCCTTGCAAAGCATCATATTCAACAGTGGTGGGCTCTATCTTTACTCCAATACCAGCAGTATTTCCCCTAATTGATCTGTCATCAAATTCTACAAATACGGCTTGTGGAAGCTCACCAGGTTGAAGCTGATCTCGACGTAGTGCAGGCCACTCAATTTTTCTAATGATGCCGATTGCTCCGTTGACCAGACCATGATTAACATTAATGTTTTTTCACAACATTACCCTAGTTCCGACTCCGATTACTAAAGAGTTTGGAATACCTCCAGTTTTGTTTGGATCCGTTGGTATGAAGTCTTTCTTTTGTCCATAATTCTTAGCTTCGACAGACACATCCACCACTGCAATATCGTAAACTTTAGATGATGTTTTCAACTTTTCAGTCATCATAGCATTATATTCTTCTACCTGTTTAGTGGTTGGGAAAATACGCAGACACTCGCCATCAGCAAATTCATCTGTCAAAGGAACTCTTCGACGATCTAAAATTTCTAGCTGCTGCATGGTGAGTTGGCCGACTCGTAAATTATTTAGAATGTCTATAAAAGTAGTGTCGTTAGCTTGCCGCATATTTTGGGGAACAGTGTCCACAAATTAATTTCAGCTGATAAGTAATGAGGCTGCTTGAAGCAGTAGGTACCACCAACTGCTTTTGATACAGGTGGCAACTGCATTAGATCGCCAAACAAAATAATATTGATACCCCTGAAGAGAGCATCATTCATTTTAAGCTGTTGCAACCTTAAGTGAATATTTCTTAGGGTAGTATAGGGTACCATTGAGATTTCGTCAATGATTAGCCAATTAATATGCTTTCACCTTAGCCGTTCCCTTTGAAGACGCTCATCAGTAAGAGGGCGAAGAGCTGTCACATTGCCTTTTTCGATAGGAAGGGCAAAAGTAGAGTGCAAAGTACTACCTCCAATCAATCTTGCAGCGACACCTGTGGGTGCTGCTACCGTAACAGCTCTGCTTGCAGGTAAATGAGAAAGACGACGAATCTGTTCTACAATAATTTTCAGAGTAAAGGTTTTGCCGGTGCCTGCTCCTCCAGTAACGAACACACGTAATGGCTCAGTATTATTTTCACTTGGAAGCAATCTGTCTGAAATCATATGAACAATTGGCGCTGCTGAAAAATCATTAAGTTTACTGCTGTGGCATATTGTTGATCCATCATTTCATGTATTTCAGGTTCACCATATTTCGCAGAGAGAAATATATATAGCAAACCAATATATATATAGATATACTTTCAGATCAGCTGTTCTCTGTTTCTCACGGCTTGCACATATATACTCTCATACAATAGCGCGCTAACATAGTATTAGTGAGTGTGGTCTTAAATCGCGAGCACAATCTGGAGTGAACTTTACAGAATACCTTCCACTAGCACCATCTGATGGATCAATAAACAAACAAAAAAAAAAACCTTAGAACCGATCACTTGTATTCACTTCCGGTCAAAACCGGAAGTCAACTCATGGTGATATATAGCCTATGACACTTCTGGTGAAGTAAGGAATCCATCGAGCCATCGAACATCAAAATCGGTAAAGCCGTTAAAAAGTTATAGTGGAACAAACATACATACATACATACATACCCTACCACTGAAAACATAACACTCCTTTTTAGCAGTCGTGTAAAAACTGACATATTTTCAGTTTACATTAAGAAATAGAATAATTTACAATCTTCTTTTTAATATTTAGAATAATTTATTAGGGTAATTTAATTTACACTTCTTCTTTACATTGTGATTTATCGATACTACCGTATATTCAAAACATTGAAAGTGTACTTTGGGTACTAATATTGGGAAAGTATCAAAGAAACAAATAATACTAAGTTTTTTATAAAGCAGTGTGATAAGACAACTCGTAGTTAATTTTAAAATATAAAGTGAAAATTAATTTACCTACCATAATTCTTGTGATAACAAATTGTCAGTGTAGTAGTGAATGTGATAAGGTTTAGTAAAGCTTACAACTACAGATCTAAATTAGCCACACAACATCACTCGAAGTTTTGAATATTAGTTTTACTTTATTGCCCATTTATAGGTCCTGATGATAATAATAAATTTTGACAAAATATCAACACAAATATTTTAAAATATGTTCTAATTAATTGACTGAGACTCATTAAAACCTTTCATCATGCAAACTAAATCACAATAAATTTATAAATAAATTGTTCTTTTCTTGTTATTTAATGTATTATAAAATTCTGTACAAATATTTATACCATTATTAACTAAAATAATTTTAGTAAATGTAATTTATATTGTTTGCACAATAAAAAAATTTCAAGTTTGTTATCGCTTAAAATGCTGCAACACCAGATGTATGACTATACAAATGATTTTTTAAAGTTTTGAACTTAATCGACTTACTGTATTATTGTTACATCAACAGAAGTGTACATAATGAACATTACTGTAGTTAGTTTAAAGGCAACAAGTTATGTATAAGATATAAATTAGATACATATTTTACACTATTTAGAATGTTTCATAGATATATATAGGTACACTTATTACTTACTTTAATTAATCTAGTATTATTGAACTATATAGTGAAAAATTTATTGAAGTATTTGTAGAAGAATAATAATAAGAGTCTTTTGGAAATATTACACAACAATTTGTATACAATGTTTATAAAATTATGGTGCTTTATGTATTGTTAAAAGTTTGATCCCTTGTATGGATGTGGCTGTGGATTGGAATGTATCAATCATGGAATTTTAATTTTTTTTAAATCTGTTTTTTAAAAATAGTTCATTTACAATGTGAGTTATATATATATATATATATATTTCAAAATAAAATAGTCAGTTAGCAAATAAAGCTTATAGCAAATTAAAATTAAAGAACATTTACTTGATAATATATATTTTATATTTAAATAAATTTCACTATAAAGGGAAAAAATCGATATAAATTTGATTTAATATAAACACATAGTTTTTGTTTTGTAGAACTGTAATTTTTAAACTGGTTGTAATTGTACTAATGATTTATAATTTGATTTTTATTCTAAATTGCTTTTGCTTAGCAAACGTTTTACTGGCTTTTTAATTTTTATTGTGCATTTTGTAGTGAATTGTTTATAGGAATGAGATAACATGATTCTTAAGGTGGAGAAATTAAGAGTAATCATGGTTGTTTGTATTTAATATAAAAACAATTTAATGACAATGAAAACCATTACCATTTTGATGTTTACTCCTGTTGGATATGGACATGGGTTTAAATGGCTGTGATTTAGACATGGAAACAGCTCAGTACACAATGAGTATACATTGTATTGTAGGGTATATGTTAGTTTAAATGATATGTTCAGTTAACATGAAGTGGGGGGCTTAGCAGATCATTGTGGTAACCTAAAGGTGCTGGTTATGATTTCCTCTAGGTTTGAATCCCCTACTAAAGGATGACATCTGGTTAGTAGTTAATGGTTAAAGCATACTAATCACCAAACTGTATTCTCTACTGTTGAACATGGTAGACTCCCTCTCTAAATAATTTAGTTGTTACAATTGGTAGATTTAGTAATCTATTGGTACCTCAGGCTTTCATGGCCAGCGTCAACTATCTTGAAATTTGATTGACTACTCTCCAGGCTATTAGGCTGTGGTACACTACTGCTGATAGAACAGACGTTTTGAGCCCACTGTTGGAGGCTATCTTCAGTGTAAAATGATTCAAGTGACTAGAACGGTTCTTCACCATTAAGCACGGTACTGTCGTTTTACACTGAAAATGACAGTACTGTGCTTAACTGGTGAAGAGCCGTACTAGTCAGTTGAGTCGTTTTACACTGAAGATGGCCTCTAACTGTAGGTTACGTCTGTTCTATGGGGCAGTAGTGGACCATGGTCTCTTAGCTTGGAGAGTAGTCGATCAAATTTAGTAATCTGTTATTCTGATTATGATAAAGAGATGTGCAAGTTGTGGTATAATCTTTGTTGGTGATTTATTGTAAATCCCTCTGCAAATACTTTTACATCAATTGTTTAGTTTGTTAGCTTTTGCTGCTACTTGTTTAATTTTGAATTGCTTTATATTGGATGAGGCCTTTAGATATCTTCACAGGAATTACATGAAAACAGCGAAGATGCCAACAGTGCAAAGTATTGTGTGGTTCAGTAACAACATTGAAATAATAAATATCTGATTGACAAATGATAACAATTTATCTTTAAAAGTATTGGCCCAAGAAAACTGTATATTTTACATTACCATCGAGCATTTAAATAAACTAATAGGCAACTCTCCATTACATCTGTAAAACAGCAAAGCTACAAGTTTTCTGTGATTGATTAAGCGTCCGGTTACTGAAACTGAAATGAGAATTCTGAGACAGGTTAAAGGATGCACGTAATGAAGACTAAATAAGAAGTGAACATTTTTGGCCAGTGACAGCAGAGAGAAATATAGACTTAAATGAACATCATTATATAGAGACAATATAGGTAACAAGATTACCCAAAATTGTTAAAAATTTGTTTAACCAAGGTGAAAGGGAGATTATGTAGATACAGAAAGCAGTGGCATTAACAGAGGTGTAGGTGGTGGGGGGGGAGGCAAGGGGGATCTGCAATACTAAGTGAAATCAAGAAATGAGAAAAACATTTTGGTATGCTAATTGTACTGACCCTCAAGGATTTGGATGCAATAGTTTGCTGTTATCAATAATATTATAATATTATTGCTGTCCTTATATTATAACTACAATATAAATTCTGTTTCAAGGCTACACAGGCCCTTTCTTAGCAGTTTATTACTGAATAAAAATTATGTTTTTAAACTTTTTAAATGTGCAAATTTAGTTACTTTTCACATTGGTTAATAGGTCTTTAACAGTGTCATGTGCTTTACAGTAAAAGGAAATATTACTTTCTTATGTATTTAGGTTCATTTTCTTGTTTTTAAAATAGGTGACACATACAATCTAATCAGGAATTAGATTAAATATCAATCATTGTATTTCAGAGTAATTTGAACAGTTTGAATTTTGAGCAAGCTTTTTTTAGACAGAAACAAAAAGAATCATATGCTACACATAGATACACATAAAGGGAGGATATATGTATAAGTAATTGAAATACATTTACATACATATAAATTAAAAGTAAAAATGGTTAAAATACAATCTGGAATTTTTATCTTATAACTAACAAAAAATATGTTTATATTCACACCAATGAAATTAATTTTTTATGAATATTATTGCTGTTGCAGAAATTATTTGCAAGAATATGAAATATTAAATTTTGAAGGTATTAATATTATTTGATTAAATATTTTAAATACACACATTGTCGTGATCCCACCATATTCTCTTCATTAAAATAAAAAAGAATTTATTATATATAATTGTTTGTAAACTACCCTCAAAATCTTCAGAAATGAAGCCAGAACAGGACTAAAGCCTAATCCTTCAAGAGCAAATTAATAGCAATATAGTTTTTATAAACTTAACACATGCTTTTAAAATTTTCATGACACCATACTCATCTGTTAGTATGTTATATGTTGGAATCTGCATGCTGTAATAAATGCAGGACATACAAACTTTGAGTCTGTTTACAGGAACAATCTAGCCTTTCAAACATGACAGTTATTCAGAAAGTAAGTTCTGTTTTTAAATATTGGCATGGTATCGATACTGTCACACTGTTGTGTTTGTGCAACCAGTTTGTTGATTCGTTGTCAAGCCAACAACACTATTTTTAAACAACAGTGCACCAAGTAAGCTTTGTTGGATGTGTTTATAATGTCTATAAAATTCGAGACGCCTGGCGTGTGTTAAAGTAGGTATGTGATTTGGTTCTTAAATGCGAAGACATTAAAACAATTGAAATTCATTGTCAGATTTTTGATATTTATGGAGAAGAAGCAGTGAGCGATTCAATGGTACTAAGATGTATATGACTTTTTTGCTTAGTCTTACCCAGAGTAAATGACATAGGATGCTTACCCAGGAGAATGTGATGAATAATGTCACTACACACACACACACTGCCACTGCAATGCAACATCTCCTCAAAAGGTTTGGCAACAATTTGATCATCCACCTTACAACCCAGACCTTACACCAAGCGAATATTATCTTTTCAAGCATGAGAAATCCTTCTTTGGTGGCCAACGATATCAAACAAGCTGTTAATACATGGTTCAAATCATAGGCAGGAAATTTCTATGATGAAGGTATACAATGTCTGGTGCCTCGCTATGAAAAGTGTTTCAAAAATGACGAAAACTACATAAAAACAGTTTGAATGTGTATTTCAAGTAGCAATAAAAATGTTTTGTAAATATATTCTTAGTACCCCTTAATACCCTATTGGAACTTACTTTCTGAATAGCCCTCGTACATTATAAAAATACGTACTTGATGGTGTGTGGAAAATAAACTCAGTTACTATGAACGGAAAATCATCTGGTGAAGGTTAAAATTAAACTATCCCTGTAATGTTGGCAGAACTGGTGGTAACTGATAAAGGGTTACAGTTCAAATGGGTTGCATTGAGCGTAATGCTGCACAAAGAACGCAATGATCAGAATCAGTTTGACATTGTTAGCTTTAATAATGTTGGTTCTTCCCATAACTAAACCCTTTAATTTCAAAGGTTTCGGTTTTCTTAAATTTAAATATTTTGTTACTAGCCTAGTAAAGCTCTAAAGCTCTTTACTGTCACTATCTGGTAAAGCATTACAAATTATTGAACCAGCTCTAGTTTTGATGTTGTTACTAATAAATATTTAAGGAAAAATAAGTGAATTATCTATAGCACCCAGTATTTCTTTTTAAAGACAAAAAATGTCTTTTGTTTTCTTCAATAAAAACTGATGTTCATATTTGGCTTTTGTTAGTTTCTTTAATTTCTTGGTTATTCAAATTTTACACAATTCTATCAACATTTCACTTCCACCCTCCTTACATTTGTTTGACAAATTATATTTATTTATTTCTATTTGTTTTATTAGCTTCAATTATAAAGTTTTTATTTGTCTATGTTCTCATGTATACAAATTATTTTATTACTGTAAAAGCTGTATTATATAAAATTACTGTGGTCCAATCAATCTGGTCATTGTTTTGTCAAATAACGATTTAAGATACAAAATATTCTTACTCTTGAAAATTAGTAGACATTGAATGTATGCATTTAACCTAGCATGCATCCACAATTATTTATGCCTTGAGTTTTAGTTATATCCCTGTTTTCAGTATTAATAACTAAGTTTGTGTTAGAAAGAAGCGTAGAGTAACCTTGGAAAGAAGTAAATATTTTGATTTGGCCCCATTGTAGTGACGCTTCATTAATGTTGTTCCCACATTAATGTCAGTTTAAAAATATATGTTGTAATAGGTAAGTTATGTTTTATGTCTTCACATTATAAAGCATTCTTTATTAGACAGACATTAAATAATCAAGTTACCATTTGAATGTTAGTTTATTTCTTTGTGTGATTCTTGTTTTCAACTTTCATCAAAACATCTAAACATATAAAATTATTATTTGATTTTGACAGTTTTTAAACATTTTGTTGATTCTTGGAATATAAGTGTAATGAATAAAGGAAAAAATTGTTTTGAAATATTAATTGTAAAAAATATAACATGGTTTTGACTCCTAGTAGGAATAAATTTAAAGCTGATGTAACTATTGTTGAGTGCAACTAATGAAGGCCATGGTGTCGATGACAATGGCGTTAACATTAACAACTTTCATAGTGATTTTTAAGATTAAAAAGAGGAACTCCAGTATAAGAATAAATACGTAATAATATAATATTTTTATAATTAGTTCTAAAATATACTAACATCAGTACAATATCAAATATTTACAATTGTATTGGTGAATTTTATGTACAGTTAGTTAATTGATTACTTAAATTATTACATATATGGACAATTTTGATCCCATAATATAACACCAGCTGCAAATAAATACTTAAAAAATAAATAATGAATATCGATAACAAAAACGAATAGCGCACTTGTATATTTTGTAAGTTTTTTTTTTTAAACACACTATAGTTTGTAACAATTCTTGTGTAGTTTTGATGATCTTGCTCAAGTTAAAACTGGAAAACAGGTTTGTAAAATCTTTTTGTTTTAATCAAGTTTATGAATAAATAAAGAATTTTCTAAAATTAAATTCCACTGTTATAGTTATTAAATTTATATTTGGTATTTTTTTTTGTGTATTTTGCTCATGTACAGTATATTGGACATAGTAAAATATATCTTTAGATATATTGTGATAACATGTACAGCAGGAACTGAATTATTGACTGCAGTATACTGTTAATGACAGTACTTTAAAATAATTTGTATGTAAAAATCACACACACTCTCTCTCTCTCTCTCTCTCTCTCTCTCTCAGTTTGATAATGAATCTTTCTTACCTGTGAGTGGTTGAAAGATTTATTTTATTTTTCATTATTTTGTAGTTTGGTCTTATATTTCTATTCTTATATGTTGTGGGTAAATGTCTGTGACTTATATCGTTAAGAAAAGGGCTTTTTAACCGTAATTAGGTATATATTGCTAACATTTTTATAATATTTTATTGTAAACTGTTTTATGTTGTTTAGCTTCTGAGAACGATTCAGAATCCAGAGATCGAAACGTCAAGGGACAAAACTATTATGATGAAAGCAAACCAAATAGAGGATTCACTCATAAGGAATCACCCATCGCTTAGAGATTTTAAAGGAAGAAATTATGTGCTCCCGATTTGAACACTATTAGAACATAATGAAACATTGTTGGCTTTTTGTTTGCAGCCCAAGTCAATTGAATTCGAAAATTTCATCATTCCTGAGAAAACAATGGGACTTGTAATGTACCTATAATGATGATCATTATATCGACAACTATCATTATAAGTACAGCAATAAAGCTTTGTATTTCTATAACGAAATAATTTTGATTTTACTAAGTAATTGAGTATAATCACACTACATCATACACCAATAAATAATAAAGTCAGAAAGTCACAGATACTGTTCGACAAACGGTTTTTCAGAGACAACAGAGACCGACAGTATCGGCAGTTCGAAGTTGTTGGCGGTGGCGGTCGCGGGCCCGGGTGTCGACGACGCCGCGTCCGAGTCCTGCTTGTAGATGGCGGTACTGGTGCGTAGGTTGTCCGCGCTCTTCGCTTTGCGGATGTGCGACGTGTGCTTGAAGTCTTCGCCGTCGCACAGCGGCTCCCTCTCGCTGTGGCTCTGTGAACTGATATAGATGGCCGAGTTTATACGTGACCGCGACGGAATCAAGAAACCGGACCTGGGACGCCAATCCAGTATACGCTCGTCTAATCCGCATCGGTGCAAATACCTCTGTCGACAGTTAAATGCGTCAACAACAAAACATTAATAACAGTTCAGTAATTTAACAGTTCAGTTCCATACGTTTATCGAAAGTTTTGTGTTCCCAGTGAAAACTGTCAATAAATACGTATACACGGAACAATATCAGTATTGATCTTATTGTCAAGTGCCACTAGATAATCCGTTACACAGACTTAACTATGGTTAATTAATATGAGTTCACTCTATTGTTGTGAACAGCCAAACTGTCGTTTTCTACATAGATAATCTTATTGACACACACACACACACACACACACACACACACACACACACACACACACACACACACACACACACACACACACACACACACACACACACACACACACACACACACACACACACACACACACACACACACACACACACACACACACACACACACACACACACACACACACACACACACACACACACACACACACACACACACACACACACACACACACACACACACACACACACACACACACACACACACACACACACACACACACACACACACACACACACACACACACACACACACACACACACACACACACACACACACACACACACACACACACACACACACACACACACACACACACACACACCCACACACACACACACACACACACACACACACACACACACACACACACACACACACACCATTGTACCATATTCATGCCATTGTTCATATCATTGTACAAAACATTCTATTAGGCCTACAGTAAGTTTAATATTATTTGTAGTTTCAATTATATCTAAAGTCAAGAGGAGGGCTAGTGATTATAAAATAATTAATATTCTTTATAGAAGGCTGCTTGTGTAATCCTAAACTGTTCATAAAACTTAAAATATTTGCAATATAGAGTAAGCTACAGAGTAGGCCATTAAGTTGCTTAATACTGGAAGTTTTTAGGTAGTAGTACACGATTTTATAGCATTGATGATGTCAACGTATAATTTGTATAAAAGTGTTGTATAAGTGTGTCGTTAATAATAGTAATAATGATAATAATAACAACAACAACAACAATAATAATAATAACAACAACAATAACAAGAGTTACCTACAAAAATCAATAATGCAGCAAAGGTAACATTTGGTTTAGTTAAAAATAGAAGGCAAGTATGGTGGAATGAATTGTGTGAAGAAGCATTAGCAGAGAGAGCAAAAAAATGGAAAAAGTGGAAAAGCTCAGGGAAACCTAAACACTACGAGGAATTTAAGCAACAAAGAAAGGAAGCAGCAAGGATAATAAGGGGAACTAAAAGATCTTTTGAAAAATTAAAAGTTGTTGAGATGCAGGAAAATTTTATAAAAAATAATTGTCGAGATTTCTATCAGACTTTTAAAAATAAACTAAAGGGTTACCAAACGCCAAGTGTTTGTTTTAAAAATGAAAGTGGTAGGATTGTCCTAAGCAATGCGGAAAATTGTGAAATACTTGCAAAATATTTTGATCACCTTTTAAATTGCCTGGAACCGGTTCAGAGACTGGAACTGTCAGACATTTATGAAAATTTGGAAGAAGATACATCTCCGACTATCGAGGAAATTAAAGAAGTACTTAAAACTTTGAAAAATAATAAAGCTAGTGGAGAAGACTCCATATCAGCTGAACTTTTGAAGTGGTCTCTACCAAAGATAAAAAATGATCTAGAATTAATTTTTGAAGAAATTTGGAAAACAGAAAAAATCCCAGAAGAATGGAAGGTGGCCTCAATACATCCGCTGCATAAGAAGGGTGATAAGCAAGAGATTAATAACTAGAGAGGGATAACTTTACTCCCAGTTGCATATAAAATATTTTCAAAGATTCTATTGAAGAGAGTAGAAAAAACATTGGATAGCCATTTGGGTGAATATCAGGGTGGCCTTAGGAAGGGCAGATCCTGTCCAGAACAAATATTCACTCTGAAGTCAATAATCCGTCACAGGCTACTGAATTCAAAGTAGATTGTAATAACATTTGTTTATTTCAAAAAGGCATTTGATTCTGTTGATAGAGAAACTATAGATAGAGTAATCCGAGAATTTGGTGTTAAATCTAAATTGGCAAATCTAATCCGTGAAACCCTTACGGACACAGTCTCAAAAATAAAATTCATGGGAGAAATATCTCAACCATTCAAAATAAATACTGGTGTAAGACAGGGTGATGGTTTATCGCCAATTCTTTTAATTGTGTCCTGGAGAAAGTAGTGAGAATTTGGAATGAAAAATTAAAGGAATGCAAAATATCACCAATCACGTTCGGAAGAAGGAACAAACGTATTGAAGTAAACTGTTTGGCATTCGCAGATGACTTTGATATACTTTATGAACATCTGACATCTGCAGTAATACAAGTTAATTTTTTAGAGGACATAGCCAGTAGAACAGGCTTAAGAATTTCTGCAGAAAAAACTATATTTCTCACAAACATTAAAAACGGGCCAAAATTCCTGGTAACAGATATTGGTTGAATAGAGAGGGTTCGAAAATTGAAGTATTTAGGAGAGATAATTCAAGAGAATGGCTTGGAAAAATCTGCTATAAAAGAAAGGATTCATAAGATGGAACGGGCATATGGTATAACTAAAGATATTTACAATAAAAAGTGCATATCTAAAAATGCGAAAATAAGGCATTACAGTACACTAGTGAAGCCAGAATGCCTATATGCAAGTGAATGTTTAGCATTGAATTATAATTTAGACAAACTAGAAATTTTGGAAAGACGAATTATTAGGAAAATATTAGGCCCACGAAGAACTTCAGAAGGTTGGAAATTAAGAAGTAATGATGAAATATATCAAAGTATAGAAAGTATAACAGAAACAATGAGAAAAAGAAGACTATTATTTTTTGGACATTTATATAGAATGGACGACAATAGGTTGTCAAAGCAAATCTTCAAATATCTATGGGGGAAGAAGTCAACATCAAGTTGGATTAAAGAAGTCCAAAAGGATTTAGAAAAAAATAATATACACGCAGAAGAAGCAATTGAAGGAGAAGTTTTTCTGGCAAAAGTGTTAAAAATGGAGGGAGTCCAGGTTAGGAAAGAGAAAAACCCAGGTTCAAAGTGGACTGAAGACAGGAAGAAGAGACACAGTGAGATGATGAAAGAGTATTGGAAAAAAAGGAAAGAACAAAGAGTAAAGAATTGAAATTGGCATGTGGTCCCTAGATGGCCGATTAAAAAAAAAACAATAATAATAACAACTATTACACTAATATTACTGTTATATTCATAAGATATTTATGTGTACTTATTACATCTATATACAGGTGGTGGTAATGTCAGTAAACTTTGTCTCGAAACGTTGACACAAATGTTTTGAAATTGTGTATAATCAATGGACGAACCTCACATAATTTTTCGTTTTTAGAAATGATCAAAAATGCATTTTTAGACCGCTCTGAATGGGCGTCAAGTCCGTCCCACTTGCAAACTTGTAAAGCTTTAAAAGTACCATCAAATGTTTTATTAAGGAGCAAATTTAAAATCAGATTTAGGTGTAAGTAGGCTTAGGCCTAGCAACGTAGTGACAAAATCCTCGATGTAACGTATTATTTTTCCCGTGCACCGTGAAATTTTACTGTCAAAAAACGCAAATGCAATTACCTCCACGTAAGGAATTCAAGCTTCTCAACAAAATACATTGGGATGAACGGTTAGTTTCCGATTATTCTAGTAATATCGATAAAATCAGTCCGTTTCGATTCCAAGTCAGTTGTACAGGTTATTCCGTTCCAGGCTACTCTAGAAATTCAGTACACCTATTCAAAAAAGTCTATTAAGGTTTTCCTAATAGACACTGCAATAAAATATAAAGAATTTGTTGTCTTTCTTTCATTTATTCTGTTCTGGATAATAGTACTAATGTTCAGTACTACGCAAGGGGAGAAGGTGATAGGACCGCTAATTCACTATACGCTAGGCACTTCATGGAAACAGGACATAAATTCATCAACCCACTTGAAAACGTAGACATATTAAAAGTGGAAAATAATTGAAGCAAAAGGAAGTTACATGAAGAATATGAAATTTTAAAGGTAAGAAAGAAGAACAATAATAATAAACAACGAATTTAGTAATGAAGAAATATTTTATCACATTTTGCAAGGGTGAGACATGTGAATTCCCTTAGTCAGCAGTATAACAAGTGTTAGGTAAGCAGACACAGCTGGGTGTGGCTTAATAGGGTAATAGAGGGAGTGACGAAGCTCCGTAGCCAATAGGAAGGCAGAAGGGGAGTGGCTTAACAGAGCTGAGCCAATAGGGTAGTGACAAGTAAAGTTGTTTACGAATTGACCAGTCGTGAAGGCGAAATCACGGGTATATACAGGGATTCCAGTGGTAGGCTATATTTGTTTGTTGTGGTTTGGGATTTGATAATGGTGGAGGCACTGAAAGGCCTTGTCCGGAGCATGGCAGGTAACAGTGCAGCAAGTAAGCACGACAAAGTTGGGTTTAGCTACTCCACAGTCACCAAAGTCTAGCCAGCTCTCTCAAGGTTCTTCGAAGTAAGACGTAGGCGGGTCAGATACTTATTTGGAACAAAATAGTTTAGTGCTTAAGCAGAAAAATAGTAAGTTTGGGTTTAGTTTTGTTTGAGGCGAATAGTAAAAATTGTCTAATGACTTATGTTTTGTCTAACTATAATGCATCAGATCCAGACGATAAATTGGGAAGACTTTTTGTCTCGCAGTAATACAACTTTTTGTCAACAGCCGACACTCAGTTTTATTATTCAGAAGTTCTAGTGCAGCTTCTATTTTTACTGATCTCGAATGTAGTGCGTTTGGCTTTATACTCCTACGTAAAATATTTTTTTCTATGTGCATAACGGGACTTAACGTATTTTTAAAGGTAATGCTAATTAATGAAAAATTTCATTATAGTTTTAAAGATGAAATAAACTGTAACTTTACAAAAAAAACTCTGCACATCAGCATATGCAGAGAATATCATTAATGAAACAGAGCATTGTTCAACGCGCTGTATTGTTTCGCTGGATAACTAATTGTATGACGATGACGGTAGGATAGATACCACGACTTTCAAATTAATAAAGACTCTAGTAATGAGTAAACAACGCAGAGACAATGGCAGGGATCGAACACGTGCCGTCTGAAAGACAGTTACATTAAACATTCAAACCTTAATTTACGTTCAGTTAGAAGTAATTGATTTCTTTGATCACGTGTACATAATTAGTACACGTTCAAAAAGACAGTTATATAGGCCCTAATATTCTAAATAGAACATGTGTTACGAATTGTTTGTTTTTAGTTCAGTTTAACTTTGGAGTTGTATAAATTTCGAGCCCTGTCTCAGGGTCACGCAATTACGTCATTATTCGGTTTCGTAACTAAAGAAAATATTTCAATAAATTTTCCAGATAAGAACCTCCGTTGTTTTCAGGGTTATAGAAACCAAAGGTCTCGGGCAAAAACTCCTCTGCATTTAGCTTGAAACACGGAATTAACAAAAGGCTTGGAAAGGAAACAAATGAGAAGCTGTGTGAGAAAGTATTTCTTTTTAATTAATTCTATTGTTTGCATGAATTTTTAAGAAAATCTTAATTGTATTTGTACTGTTGTTATTTACTTTCCATCTGCTGAAACTTGCCGTAGGCCAAAGCCAGCGCGCACGCACGCACACAGACTCGCACATACTGGCGCGCGTAGAGACATGAAAATTACGTTTTCTGAATGTGTTAGATGCCACTAGGCTAGAGCTGGATATAGTCCACTCACTAGAGTTGGACATAATTTTGTTGACATAATGAGTAACAAAATTACTTTCAAGTGTAATTCACATAAGTTATGACAAACAATGCGCCTGTTTGCCGTAGGGACAATGGGATTGTTCGAACATGTGCCGTATTGAAACATAGTTATGGACGTTATTTTTTCAGCAACGTAATAGAGCAAGAACTGGCGACGAAAATGGTTACGGTATTTCAGTACGCTTGATATACTTTGTACAGAAATTCAACTGGACTTGCTAAAAAAGGAGTGAGGAGTGTGGCGACTTGCTACCGGTTTCCTTGCCGTTCTCAAGGCTCCAAAGGGCTAAACAATTAATGAATAAAACGTCATAGGATATATTTGATATACGATATGTCAAAAACGTCTGGCTTTTTGATAGATTGAATTCGACAATATAATAAATTAAAAAATTAAAAAATACATTTGCCAGACACTTTTTTCATTGTTGAAAGTTGCTGACAGAGGATTTTAAAGTGCTAAAATAAACACATTATCAACGTTATAGCAAGTTGCTCACCACTCCGTTTCTAGCAAGTCAAGTTGAATTTCTATACGAAGTATCAAGCGTACCGAAGTACCGCAAGCATTTTCGTCGCCAGCTATAACTGAGATTATTCATTTACCATACACACGGGCCATTCTCTGACCATATGTTTCTGACGATATGTAGACTGTAGGTTGGGTATCGAACACATGGGAGCGTAACAGTTGGACACCAGAAGCAAGTAGTTCCACTTATCTCGAGGTAACTTCTGATTACCTGATCCTGGCGCTATTTGTTGTTTTACGTTTCAAAGTTAGTCTGAATCTGAAGTTGTAGACTGTTCGACAATTAGCTCTCTGCCACTGTTGTAAACACTATTGTCTTAGCTGTATTACTGAGATTATTACAACAACAAAATAGTAATCTTATAATAAAATTACCACTATCAATAATAATTAATTTATATTAATGTTACTGCTGGTATTTTTATACTATAATAATTAACACTGAAAGTTTATTAACAAATAATTTCTCTAGAGGAATTGTAGAAAATACAATAACACTTATACAAGACGACAATTTTACTTAACTCTGGAGTAAGTGTAAACAATTAATGCCGTAATCGCACTAATGTATCGTTCACGTAATTTTGATTTTTTATGTGATTGTTTTGATTCATTTTTTAATTAAATTGTATCCGTTGTACAGGGGGGTGTTATAACTCAGATTGCGTCATTGAAATTGTTTTTGGGGGGTTTGACAAAAAACTTTGGGAAAGTATGAAAAATTATAACTACTTTGCTGAAAGATCTATGAGCTGGAGTTAAAATAATAAAAAAAATAGGGTCAGGTCTGCAATGGCAGACGCAAGGCTTTCGAACCATATGGTTCTAGCTTAAGAGAAAGACTTATTATAGTTGATTCCTAATGAAGAAATAATTGACGCCTTTCTTTTCTGTTTGGTCATCGCGGAGGAAGTATTTGCTGAATATAAGCCAAAGCAAGTAGGATTTCATAAAACCATTAATTTTCTTCTTTTTTACGATACGCTTTGTTGATATTTTGTTCCTTTCCTCTGAAATATTGTCTTACACGTATTAATTTCAGTAGATTATTTATTTATTTGTTTAGTTTTAGCTTATTTGTAATAAAACGCTTATTAAAATGGTATTTTCTTTTAACTTTAAATAGCTTTCCTAGGGGTGGTATTTGGGTGGCCAGCTGGCATTTTCTAATACTGATAGCCATTTATTAAAAATGATATTCATTTGGGTGGCGTGAGTCATCAAGCTTAGGGGGATGGGCGCCCCTGCCGTTATAACATTAAGGACCGACGTGTGTGCCATTGTTTACACTCACTCCAAGCCTGTGTAACTGTGTAACGGAATGTGGCACAACATTAGACTTAGACTAAGTATAGGTACAGTAAGTAGAACAGACGTGTGGTGAGAGCGGAGTGCCGGGCTACAAGCGGTGGGTGCCAGAGAGAAGCTTTAGCCGCCAGTTGCCGGTGCCACGGTGCCACACTACACTACACATGTTGCCCTTCTTGCGCGTTTAGTTTTGGCACTCCTTCATGCGGGCCAAAACTAAGCACGCGGGAAACAACACACATACACTCAGTATCCTGCATTCGGGCCCTACGGTACTTGTGGTTTACGCGTTTTGTAAATGACTATCCAGTAATATATCTCATGTGTTAACTTTACTAAGAACAAGCAAATTAATTAGTATTCGAGATGACAGAATTAGTAATATTATAACAATAATTGTTGTTAATTTGTAACAATTAGAAATAGCAATTATTATAAGAGAACGCGAATTCTCACGGCGGTTGGACATGTTTTCCCGTCTGCATATTTACACCCCCCTTACGGTTTCAGCGCTCTGAACTCGGAGGGACTATGTAGTGGCCTTGGCCACATACCTTAACATACCCCATACGATCTCAGCCGCTGATTCACTTCTCCCCACGCATTTTTTTAGATTATTCTTATAATTTTTTACTTCCATGTTCCGTAGGGAAATGGAAGTACGGCGATGGCGAAAAAATCGTGTTCGAGATAAGGGCTGATTCTGGTTGTACTACCCTCAAAACATGAAAAAACGCCATTTGCATGTGTGTCTGAATTGTGGAGGACTCAAGGCCTATTGATTTCGGTAAAGATCGGTTAAGGAAGAGGGGTAGTTTACCTGCAACGTTTTACGTTTTAACAAGAGTAAAGCAGTTAATTTTGATAAATAAAGTATCCTGAAAAGAAGGTCATAATAATTCACTATAGAAAGGTAGACGAAATGTCTATAAATGAAAAGGGTAGTTAAAGGGGAGGGGTGATTTTTTTACGTTTGGTATTGATTTGATGAGTTTGACGAAATTAAATAAAAATGCATTTAATCTTTTGCAAAAATGGTAATTGTTAAAAATAAAATAATTTTGTTGCCAGGGAATAAAATTAGAATTTTTTTATTTTAATTTAAATCATCTATGCGTGAAGATCCGCAACCACGTCCCAGTAGGCCACATAATTATATAAATACCGTATGTAATTTATGCGTGATTATCTGCGTAGTTCAGTTTCTTTATAAGAATTAAGTACCTAATTTTTATAGATAAAGTGACTCGAAAATAACATTTTATTAAACGACTACCCCATAATAACAAAAATATCTATAAATAGTGAAAATAGTTTGAGGATGGGCAATATTTTTTTATAAATTATTGAACCGAATTCAAGTATATGATTTTAAATATAAATCTTAGAACATAGAAGTCATGTATAGTTCTCCATACCGAGTTTTTTTAATTACATTGGAATAGGATAATCCTTAAAATGAGTGTGTGCTCCCTTTTGTTTCCTGCTTTAATAACGTCTAAAAAGTGTTTTGTGACAATTTTTTATTAAAAACAGCAGGAGACGGGGTTTAAGATGAATATTTACAGAACTAAGACCCTCTTACATAAGGAAGAGAATATCAATCTCCCCTCCAACCAGTAAACCGTAGACGGAAGAGACGTTTCCTCTCTTAAAGGGAATCGCTTAGGTCAGGGGTCTCCAAACTTTTTCACTTGAGAGCCGAATTGAAATCTTGGTAGTCAGGCGGGCCAACAATATACTTATATATTGTAAACTTATTTTTTTTAAGTTTACGAAATAATCAAGTCAATAAAATAGGTATTTAAATAAAAATTATTCAGACTTATCCAAAGAAATCAAATTCATTTATTCAAAATAATGTAAATAAAAGTAAGGAAAAAATAACATTCAAAGATATTTCTTATGTATTATTTTCTGGCTTTCCTATGTACATGTGGAATGTGTAGAGTTGCTTCTGACATATAATGTCTGTCCATTTTGGGTCAAATTTTGATGCTCCTACCACTAAAATGGAATTCAATGGTTCGTCTGACAAGATAGCCCTGTACTTTGATTTTACAAAGTTCATTTTTGAAAACGTTTCAAAAAGGTCGATATACACATTGAAAGCATTGCTCTTGCCGAGCGCACGGGGGGAATGGGAATCTTCGCCTTAGGTTGATGCGAGTGAAAAGCGTGATTCATTCAAGGCAGCCAGACGAACAAGAACATTAACCACGTAAATGTTTTAAACTTGTACAAAATATTATAACATTTTACTGAACTTATTTCTTATTTAGTTATTCAGTACAACGTTGTAATATTTGAAGTATTTTGACGACCTATTTAAAAATTGCACGAAGCATCGGCCGCGGGGTGGACAATGACCCTTCGCGCGCCGTAGTTTGGAGACCCCTGGCTTAGGTTTTCAAAGTACAGTGGCCATTTGACTGAAGTTTGGTTCAAGATGAACAAAAATGTCTTGTTACAAAGGTATTTTTAAGCTGTGTAAAAATAATCTCTGATAATTCAGACAAAAATATTAATTTGGTTATTAAAAATTTATTTTGTCGACCAAAAACGATTAATGGTTGAAATTGGTGAATGTTCAAACTTACATACGATGAAAAAACTGGAATTTAGTTTAAGTTGGACCAAACTGCCTTAATAAACAAGGTTTATGCCTCCTCATGTCTAAGTGCTACGCAGAATACAGCACTACTAGTAGCTGGCTGAGACCGTTTGAGGAATGTAGAAACTGGGAGAGGATGTATGCGCCAAACATTACATACCCCAACTGTTTTCAGTTACCGTCTGAATTCGTAGAGGGAATGGAAGTAGGCTTCCGGGCTGTTAAGGCGCGGTCTAAACGCCAGACGTTTCAGCCGCATTGAAATAAATTTATTAAGAAAATAAATTGATTTTTTAGCGGGCGTTAAGACCTAGTGTTCCCGCTTCACTGAAGATGGCAGCCGCGGGAGCGGCCGAAACTTCTGGCGTTTGACAAATGAAAATATTAGACCGCGGGAATGATGTTCAATCACCATAAGTATTATTATTATACCTAATAATGTTATTGAAAAAGATTGTTTTAATAATTGCTTTAAAAGTTAAATTAAATTTTGACTCACTAGTTTAGGTAGAATCGGATTATAGGGTTGTACTCGAATTGTTAATTTAGCTTTACTACTTTGTTTAATTTAGTTTGATTTTTGACATTATAAAATTACTTAAATTTTGACACATGAAGTAATTTTTAACGAATAATGCCGTAATTAATTGTTTCCTTTGATACTATGAACATCGCATGTGTAAAAAAGTAACGATATTTAACACTGAGAAAAAAATCAGTTGCACATTTTAAATTAAATGTAAACAAATTGAGCCCTTTTGAATAACCGCTTTCTAATTTTGACATATCTTAAAAATAAGCTTAAAAATGATTATAATTAAAATTAGAAAACTGAACGCCTTCTACAAGTCTTGCGATGGTGTGTGTGTGTGTATCCGCTTACCACTGATTATGTATTGATCATGTGTGTGTGTAATAATACCTAGACAACAATACAACATTTACAATAAGTAATGTCCATCCACGGGATTCACGTCCTCAACAAAACATAATGATACTTACTCTCCTCCGTGCAGCAATAAACGTTTGTCTAACAAATTGAATCGAATCTATGAAACTTCAATTTTTATGTTATTTGGTTTAATATTAATTAAATATACATATTTTTTATATTTTAATATAATTAAATTAAATATAATTAAAATAAGTATGTAATCAAATAGAGCTTTCTAGATACAGGAGTGGGAGTAAATGTAGGCGAGATACAGCGATGTGGTGAAGATAGTCTGACGTAATTGTGTAAGGGAAAATCCAGGAACTTTTTAGGGTACGGTTACACGAGCGTTTTTTCCCCGCCCGTTTGAGTGCGGTTGGGAAACGCATTGAATTCAACACATAAGCGGCAATGAAATTGGTCACACGGACGTGGAAAAACGCACGGGTCGTCAAGTCTGCTGCGTTTTCAAGGTCTCCCGCATCGAAACGCAACCTGCTGCGTTTTTACTCCGTTTTTAACGCGCACGAGGATGGTCACACGGACTGTTCAAAGTTGCCGCTAAAATAGCATTTGTTTATTTACTTGTCACTATGGTAATTAATTTTGGTCTCCGTAGTGTTGTTCATATCTTTATAAAAAATGTTATAAAAGTTTATATACATAATTTATAAAATATTATAAAGTTTATAATTTTTATAAAAAAATTTGAAATCTTTATAAACAACTCGGCCTGCCAGAGCTGTAGGGATGCGCGTCCGAGACGTCCCAACGCTGCCGTCCGATTATAAACCACCTGTGTGACTACACTTCCGTTCGTGCACGTGCGAGAAAAAACGCACTTGTGACCACTGTGCGTTGTTCCGAACTCCACGCGCGTAAACGGCCGGAAAAGAAAACGCTCGAGTAACCGTACCCTTAGAGGATGCTTTTTTTCTCAGAAACTGCAATATACACACGTTACTTTATTAGAACTGTGAGTGGTAATATTAAAGATACTACTGATATTATTATTATTTTACTTTTATTAATGATTTTACGATGCTATTATTAGTATTTTGTTGTTATTAAACTAATTATTTGAAACTCAAATAACATTAATTAAATTTTGATGCTACTGAGGTTCTGACATGAATTCTTTACTGATGTACCGAATTGTTTTTTCAATTGTAATAAAAATTGCTTAGTTTGATAACCAACATAGTTATAAAATTAAAATTAAATACTTAAAAATTATCAGTTAATTAACTAAAAACTTTTCAGCTAATGTGTTGACTTTCTCTGTAGAATACGTGGAAATTAATAATTTCAAATAATAAAAATGTTTGCACGAATTCTCTGACTTCAATCATAAGATAAAAACTAATTGTTTTACGTTATTTAAAATATGGAACAAATGAGTTCGTTCCTGGAGGCGTTTACAATCCGGGACGAATCTCGGGTTTCCTAGACGTTTGGACACATAAGGTAACTGTAAGTGTATTGTCTACGGCTGGCTCTCACCAACCGGCTTAAGAAAATTAGTTTAATTTAGTTACCAACATAAGTTAATGTTTTAAAGTTAAGTTTTATTTGAATTAAAATTTTAAATGTTCAAAAAACTTAAAGTTAATTTTGGTTAATAACTTAATCTTAATTACTAGTAACTAAATATTAAGAGACGCGAATACCGTGGTGGACACACTGTAGGCTATTACTACAACAGGTTAATGATGTCACTACTACTAAAGCAATTCTACCCAAATCTCGGCTAGCGCTGCTACTGCCATATAAAGTGATGCTAAATTTTGTGCAAAACAGAACACGAACGATTTAAACAAAGAAACAAAACGTGAAGAACTTAATAATAAAATTTCTGTTCCTTGATTTTTCGTTGGCGTCTGTGTGTCAAAAATTTTATTTAAATAAAACAAACAAAGCGACTAATTTGTGTTGTTATCTGAAGCGAGTTTGAGAAACATAATTTTAAAAAAAGTAACGAGAATGCAAATTAAAGAAAAGCCAGTGTAATTTTTGCTGGTTGAATAGTCTCAAAAATTTATTTTAATAATCCATGTCAAAAAAATAAAATAAATGTTTGTATTTACAGATCAGAATAATTGTAATCAGTTTTAGTACGAGCAATGAGTCAGGCGGCACATTGTTGGTACAAAAATGGAAAATGCGATGGAAATGCTATTTTTCTTCTTCATGCTTATTGTTTTACACTGTAGCGTAAGCGTTATCTATATAAAGAGTAAACGTTAATAATAATAAATGCAAGGTTGTGGAATGATGCAAAAATATACATTACAAGAAATATTACTCTTCGTTATGTTAAAAAATTCTAAACTACAATTAAGTATTAATAAGTTACATGCAAGTTAATCAAGTGTATATATGCATAGGCCTATGCAGTAGAAGAAAAAGTAGAGAAAACATTCTTATTATCTAGGGTAGCAGTTTGCGCGAATTTAATTCTACATTTTTATTTATTTAATCAACTCGAGGCAAAGTCTGAGCAATGCCAGCATTTCATTACGTCTTCTAGAATTGGTAAACTATCTACATAATATCACATTCTATTTCAGTTCCAGATAAAAATCATTATTTGTTATAAACCGGAACGCGTCAAATTAATGTTTTGCAACAATGTGTCGCAGCCTGCACGATAGCGGCAACTGAACACCAAAAGTAATTCCGTGGATTCGATTTAACCGATACAGTTTGTGGTTGTTTTATCGTGTGTTCTCGTTTTAAGACCACGTTCTGCCGAAGTAAAATAATACAATATTAACAAATATTTAATAAAAGTAAATTAAATGAACAAAATAGATTTTAATTCTTAACGAATTATAATTTTAGCATACGGCGTTTTAGCACCATGACACGATATAAATGTATCGTTTATCAGCTGACAATCATTTAAGCGCCGCAAACTTTTACCTGCATATATTAATGGGTTTGGATAATATACGCGAACGAAAGTATATTTGCCTAAAATATTACATAAATTTGGTTTTTTCTAAATCACCAAAACAATGGAGGCCGAAGAACTTGTACAACGAACGCGTACAAAAAGAAAGAACTTTGTAATTCACAGATTTTCTTTGGCTAACAAGCATGTAAGAATTACAATTAAACATAACTGTAATGTCTTTTTCTTCTCCTTCTTCTTCTCCACTTCGTGGTCTAGGTTGCATGTCTGGTATAATTTATATTCCAATCTGTTGTGTTTAATATATATTCAATATATTTTGTTCAACGAGTAACGATCCTGAAACACTCTTCGACGATGCTACTAAAACTTGAAAATGGCCTGCACGTTTAGGTGCGTAATTACTCATGAGTGAAACGTCAGAATGTTTCTAAGGCATATCAATCAAGTTGTCTTTATAAATCCAAGACGGCAAGATTGATTAACATACGAATACAATTTTAGTCGGCATCAAATGCTAACATTGTTAATACAGAATTCGGCAACACATTATTGAGCAGATTAAACAATAGACTGTTCATGACCATCATCATGACCTCTATCAAATTGTTTCGTATATTTGTCCTTGTGCTTCCCAGATCTGATGTCAAGTAGGTCTACTAATCTGACTCGATATTCTGTTTGGAGTACGTTGTCCACTTTGTCCGTTTGCTAACGTGTCCTGCCTAGATTCGACGTAGTTTACCGGTTAACGTCGGTTATTTTCCTCTGTTCCATACCGTTTGTTGTTCTTGCAGTCTTTTAGCCGTGTACCCGGTATTCATCTACCCTATTCTAAGTTTCTTCGGTGTTTGTTTGGGCAGAGTAAACAACCTAACCTTTTCAAATATCGTTGTCTTAATCCTGATCAAATCAAATCAAATTCTAGAGTAGATCCAATAACTTCTTCATCTTTGTTAGCGCAGAATTGGGCTTCCGACCTCAAAGGTGATGCGCCCTCCCACTTTTATGTGACACTTCTAGATCTCTTTGACGTTTTTGGTCTGTAGGCCAATACTTGCTTCGGGATGCCATTGCTTTCGGATTTTGAAGCCATTGTCGTCGGTAACGGCTCAGTGCTTCTGCTAATGGTGACATTCCTAATCCTACCGAATCATGTGTTGTATACCCAGTAGCTTTCAGGTTCCTGGTATCGTTACGTGTCAGAGTCCGAATCTCGACCTATAGAACCTAATCAGTGTACCATTCCTTAAGGTAATAATACATTTTTGAAATTGATTTCCAGATAATCGTGGACGAAACGTAGGTAATGAGTAATATACAAAAAATAGCAAATTGTGTGTAGAGAAAGTGTTGGCGAAGCAGATGAAGATGAACAGGAAGGAGACAAGCTTAACACCCGAATTTCGGACACAGTCTGTTCCAGTACTGTGCGGCTGACTTTCATATAAACATCGTAGTCAAGCTGACTCCAATTACGCACATTAAACAAATGTCAATTAGTTTTAGTGTAAAATAATAATGGTTTTAATAACAACACTTATTCAGTCGACAAAAGCGTTTTACTGAGATCATTGTCAATAACAAAGTGATGTGGGACTTGACATTAACACATATATCAATAAAACGTAGTTAACAAATGCAAAAAGTGTTATAATTGAAAGGAACAAGAATGAAAAATAACGATTGTATCCAATTAGATAAATGGTAAAAAATATTAAAATATTTATGAAACAAATATAAACTATTTATGTTTCATATTTGTTTGTTTATCTGTGTTATATAAAGTATATAATATTTCATAAAATATAGGACAAATATACTTATAATATATTATATATTTATAATATAGGATATTTTAAATATGTAATAGGACAGTATGTTATTAAAAGAACACTCTTGATTTCTCAAAGGATTGTCTTGTGTTGTTAATATCTGTACGAACCAACAAATGATGGTAGAAACAGAGAATATGACAGCCCAACATATTTAATTATTAATTGATAATTATGTAAAAGCTTTTGACAGAGTTAACAGGAGTAAAGTACGGGAAATTTGAAGTAAAAAAGAGATACCATTACATTTAGTAAATTTGATTAAACGCTAATATACTGGATCCAATATTAGAAGCAAAGTGGATTATAAGTGAAAGAATGATATGGACAAAGCAAGGGGTTCGTCAAGGCTTGGATGCACGAAATCAGAACTCGAAAGATGGGCGCCTATTGTGGATTTAAATTAAACGATTTTAAACTGTCAACTCTTTTAAACGCAGATAATGAGATTCTATTATCAGGATCAGACAATGCTCTACATAAGCGTTTTACGCTCTTAACAAAATAATTGAAGACTATATTAAGCCTACTAAAAGGACGGACTTCTTCCATAACTGCATTTTTTATATAAAGCGACGTTTCGGATTCGTTTCATCAGAAGAATAGTTTAGTCGTTTGGTAGGTGAGGTTTTGGGGTGGGTTAGCGATGTTACTGTCTTTTGAGCGTTAGTTGGCGGGGTGGGTAGGAAAAGGGGTGTAACAAGACGCGTTTTTTGACGCTTTTACAAATAATTAATTCTTTGTGTATGTTCAAAGAGAAGAAAAAAATTTATTTAAAAAAAAATTTTTCCAAAAAAAAATTTTATGTTTTAATTTATTAGTGTAATAATTTATAAATAATTCTTGTTTTGTTGTTTCGTTAAAATTTTAACGAAAGGTGAGTTAATTTAGTTAATATGTGCACTTCTGGTTGACCTTAAATGAATCTGGAGTTAATCCGATTGTCTTCCTACAATAATCGATTCACAATTTTCTGCTCTGCTCCAGTATATCACCTTCCTTTAATATTTGTTGTCTCCCAGTAAGTCCTTTAGTTAACTCAAACTCTTATTTTAAATATGTGAAATAATTTTAAATACTGATAGTTGAATTGATTTAATTTATTGACAGTATGTTTAAAAGATCGATTTAAAATCGATATTATTCAATTGTTCGACTCTTTCACAGGGCTCGGTCGATTTTACAATTAAAGGTTGTTTTATATAAATATTAAAATGTTAAAAAGGTTCTTTGAGCGATTATATTTATACAGTCAGAGAAGGGAGCAAGCATAGAAAGTATAACATGTACAAATAATCCTTAATAATTAAAAAAATGACAATGTGTAATAATATATCATGTTTATAATATTTAATAATTCAGACCAGTTCGTCGTCGGTGATGAAGCTCAGCTGACTAACACTTTGCATGACGGGAGCTAAAATGGCGGCACGTCTCGTAGTGAAGAAAATCCATAAACGATGGTTGTAAATTCTGTTAATAAAAACGCCTTCACTACCATTTTATTGTCTCCATATTATTGTATATTGTCTGTTATGTGGTTAAAGGTGTCCTGAAGAAGTGTTCTGTGTTCACTGGCGTTAATAGTCTGGTGTTAGGTGTGTTCGATTATATAGCGTATATGTTGAAAAATGTCAATGTTCTTTATCAAGTGAATTATTAATGTGGTATAGTTTTATTGGTTCTGTTCACTTATATATTGATAGTTATTGTTCGTTTTCACTTTCTGTGTTGTTGTAGTGCACTGATTTTAGGTTTAAAGTAAATAATTTGTTAACTCTCGTTTGCAAATTATAACCTCCTGCGCCATTACTCGGTACGATATACAGTTTCTTAACGCGATCGAGCATCAACCGTTCGCGTTGAATGTTAATAATGAACTCTTTTACTTCCTTCGTCTTAGGAAATATCTTGCCCAGTTAATATGAAAAAAGTATTGTTTAAATATTTGTCACTTCCTAATTATGTAAATCTAAAATACATTATATATCGAATATTTTTAGTTTATAGATTGCTTTAGTGAACTATTAACAACATAATTGGTTTATTTACCTCATTCTGTTTAATTTGATATGTCATAGTCCATATTTATATAGATTTTTGTTAAAATTGCTAATTGTTAAAATTGTTAATATATTCTGTCTTTTTGGAAATCTAGGCCCAAAATCCTGTTTCCTGTTCTTGTACACAATTCCTGCCATTTTAGGTGTTATAAATATAATTATAATAATTTCCAAATGGTCACAAATCTTTCGTTCCTTAATTCCTTATAAATTTAACATTTGAACTGTCTTTTAGTTATTATTCATGAATTTACTATTCCTTCTTTAAAATATTTAGTTATTACATTTTGAAAATTTTAATAATTTAACATATCTTTTTATATTACTCTTTTAAAGTATAGGATCAGTTATAGTAGTTGGTTATCGATCCACCTTACATAAATCTTATTAGTTTACATGGTTCATTGGTTAATTAACTAGTTTATATTAATTTTTGGGAATTCATTATTTGACCTAGATCTTAGTATTTTACATATATTGTTTTTTCAAATAAAGTTAATTCTACACCTCCTCTGACTTTTAAAAGTTAACATAACATTAAATAAAATTGCTTACATAACTATTGATACCTGTAGTATATAATTCATGCTACTAATACAAAAAATAATATTTAACATTAACTAGCAGTCTCCAAAGTTAGACATGTTTGTTGGAACTATTTTTAACATACATTTTAAACATTTTATAATCTGATACAGCATCCATACATAAACATTTTAAGCTGTATGTATACTGTTGTTTAACTAGACATTCTTATACTAAACATAAATCATATTCTATTAGAACTCTTTGAAAAATGGAGTTCATAGGCTCTAAACATAATTAGCCATTTAAAAATTTATTAGTTTTTATTAAACTTAAGTAAATCACAGTCTTTTCTGTTTATACTGTATCCCAAATTAATCCCCAGTTACTGTAATTATTCCCTCACATACTTTCTTTATCCTTTGCATTTCTATGAATGTTTTGATATAAAAAAGTGACCTTAGTTATGAAACATTGGAAATATTTTTTATTTCAATATTTCAACACTTGTTAATTCTGTAATTATATAGAATAAAAAAGTTATTTAATAGCACCTTGTTTAAGTAATAGTTACACATTAACTTGAAGTTTATTATATTTAAAATCACTTAACACTGGTACACATTCACTGTTGGTTCTGACTTATATTTGAGTTTTATTATATTCTCAGACCAAACCTTTAGTCATAATGGACTGTGAAGATTTGTTTATTTTACTATATAATAACTTTAGTTGGTGCACTCCTTATCACACTACTAAATACTTTTGTCTATAATTAATTTACAATTTTATGAGGTTTGGGGTGTTATACTTTCTTTGTTGGTATTAACATTTGGTTTGGGGTTCATTATCGTTAATAATAGGTTTATTCATAGGTATTTATTGTGGTTCTTCCATCCTATATCTTCTTTTCTTCTCTTCTTCCTTCTTGGGTTTACCAAGGTACTTAGTTTTATTTTGTCCGTTGGTTGGTTCGGGGTATCTTCTTTATCACCTGCTCCTAAACTTCCTGTTCCTTCTTGGGTTCGGGGTATCTTCTTTATCACCTGCTCCTAAACTTACTCTTCCTTCTTGGGTTCGGGGTATCTTCTTTATCACCTGCTCCTAAACTTCCTGTTCCTTCTTGGGTTCGGGGTATCTTCTTTATCACCTGCTCCTAAACTTCCTGGGTAATCTCCTGATTTTTTATATGAGTTTCTTTTAATTTATTTTCTTGAGTTTTAGTGTTGCATTTTTATTATTTAATTACCTTTTTCCTTTTATTGTGGTGTTTTTCTTTGAGTTTAATTTATTTTCATTTGAAATTCTTTGAGTTATATGTAATTTAATTGTTTTTATGATCTTAATGGAATTAATTTTTAGTGGATTATCTGTCATGCTACAGGGGTTGTCTATATAAAGAGGTGTGACTTAGTGCCGCCTGTCGCAGTTTGCAGTTGACCTTGAAGCGTCTGTGTTCATGTAAGTTTGATGCGTGTATTCAGTGTGTGAGTAGTGTTTCATAAATTCCATAGTTGGTAAGTTTTATTTATTTGTTTGTTTGTTATGTATATATTTTAGCATGTTTTGACTCTCTGTCGGTTGTGAGACAGACAATAATTTTTATTTGTGATGTTTTAGTGTTTATTTTTGCCTGAAGACGGCTACAGATTTGTTGCGTAACCGAAACGTCGCTTTATATAAAAAAAAGACAGTGATAGAAGAAGTCCGTCCCTCTAGTAGGCTTAATGTCAATAACCCGTCACTGACGCCTTTTAAAGAAATTAAAGACCATAGTTTAAACATGTCTACTGGAAAGATTAAATTAATTGCTGTTTGTGGTAAACATCCAATAAGAGGGAATCTTGAATAACTGTGCTTTAGAACAGCTATATTTGTAATAGTGGACTAGAAAAGAAAATATCTAGATTTTAAAACATGTGTGGTACAGCCTTAAGAACACTCGAAAGAACGGTGGGGAGGGACACTTTACAGAAATGTTTTAGGTAATGGCTGTTCTTACTCTGTGTTATGTGGTACTGAGGTCTGGATATTAACAGAAAGTAACTGTAAACTATATCCAGGCTGAGAAGATGAAATTTTAGCGTTCGGTGGCAGGATATACATTAAGAGATGGTAAGGGGAATGATGATATCAGGAAGTAACTGAGTAAATTGTATTAGAAACAAACTGACTAATCTCCGGGCTATTAGGCCGCGGGCCACTCCTGCCTTTAGTAACAGACGTTTCGACCCGCTAACTGACACGGTCTTCGCCAGTTATCCAGTTAACCACCGCCCAGTAGTCAGTTTGTTTCTAACACAGTAGACGCCCGTCGTAAAAGCCTTAGGTACAGAACTGAGTAAATTTTCAATAAATTAAAAAATAATAGAGTATTACACCAATCGGGAATACCATTCAAATAGGCAGCAGATGATAAGATAAGCTTGACAGTATACAGCAAGAGGTAAAACAGATCCAGAACGCCCACCAAAAGCAAACGGGCACAACACACCTGTAAGGCCGGAACAGGCATAATCAATGCCTGTGATCCCTAAACTAGACGATAATGATATTTATGAAACAAAAGAATACTTTTTTATGATAAGAAATTCAAGATTGTTTTTTAAGTTTTGTCAGTAAAATCCTGATTTCCGAGGCTATTGCTAGAATTATGAGTTGTTGATTGAGACTACCGTATAGAGCAACCAACCCTATGCCGGGTATATATTTTATCGACCTTCTCTGGTCTAGATACGTCGTGTTCTGTTATAGGACCACCTAGAAAAGGGTGTGGCTCTTCACCACGCACGACGGTCTTGAGTAAGCTGTCCAAGCGGCTCTAAAGGTAAGAAGATAAGAAGTGATTTAGATATTTTTGCAGTTTATGAAAGGATTAAAGAATAGAGAAGGAAATGGATTCAACACATAGATAGAATGGAAGAAAGTAGAATACCAAAGATAGCGAAAGATTACAACCCTATTAATGAATGCTCAGTCTTTCAAAGAATGGTTCATCTCATTCCTCAACCTACTAGAGGAAGGTTCCGTAATAGTAATGGACAATGCCCCTTATCACTCGGTGCTGGCAGAAAAAATACCAGCCACTAACTGGAAAAAAGAAGAACTTCAGAAATGGCTTACCGAAAAGTGTATTGATTTTAGTCATAATGAAACTAAGGTGGAACTCTTAGAAAAGGTGAAGCCATTTAAGAACAAAGAAAAAACTTACGAACTGGATGTGACTGCCAGTTTAATGGGTCATTCAGTGGTTAGACTTCCACCATATCACTGCCAGTATAACCCGATCGAGCTAATTTGGGCAAAGGTTAAGAGGGACGTTGCTGAAAACAACAAGACATTTAAGTTGTCTGATGTCGAAACGCTTGTCCGTGAAGCACTTGGCCGAGTGACCAAAGAGGACTGGCAATCGCGCATTAAACATACCGAAAAACTACAAGAAGATGATGTTGACAAAGAATGTGCAAGGGGGATAACCTTGATAAAATAGTGATGAGTCTGGTAGATGATAGTGATACGGACAGCAATTATTCAGATACTGAGTGTGACAACGACGACAGTGCGTCAGAAGTGCTAGCCACCCCCCTCGATGACGATGCAGATATTGCCGACACACTAACAGCAATTTAAGGTAGATTCCCTTGAATGTCGTGCTGTCAAAACCTAATAATTTATATTTATAATATTTAACTTAAATTTATAATATTTTATTCAATTAATTACATAAAATGTGTCGATAAGAGAATTTTGGCACACTGTATTCTACCTGTATATCAGCGCTACAATCTGTAGCAAAGCACACAACCAAATTGTCGGCGTGTCGCTAAAGTGTAATATAACGTGTCTAACTTAATTTTATTAATAACATGACAATTATTTTGTCATTTAAATTTAATAAATCAAAATAACAAAATAAATTGTTATAAAGCACATTTTCACGTTAATAAACAACTACATTAAGAATAACTAAAAGATATCTTGGCATAAAAATACAATAGTATAAAATACTATGTCCGCTCTTTAACAAATTAGAATATAAGTATTTCTTTAATGTAGAATAAAATGTCACTATTCTGTTAATAATTGTGACTTAATAAAACCAATTTAAAAATTAAATTGTTTTTCAGTATAAACATCTTTACATCAGATTAGATTACAATGAGAAACAATAATTTTATAAACGTTTTATACAGTAGGCCTACTTATTAATTATTTTAAATTAAAAATGTCATTACTGTCTTTAACAACACTGTGATAATAGATGAGCGAAAAATAGAATAGATATATATTTATTATAAAGTATTATAATATACTTTATTTATTACTTTATTTATTTATAATTATACTTATTTATTTATTTATTACTTTATTATACTTTATTTATTTACAATTATACTTATTTATTTATTACTTTATTGTACTTTATTTATTATTATAAAAGATATACTTTATAATAATATTATAATTTATTTTATTAGTTATTTATTTACCGGTAGTTAAATAATTGGAGCTTTCTATGAAGATAATTACTATACACTTGACAACGCTGAGCTCTCACCTCGTTGGCTGCATCCCAACGGACTTCTCCCGTGCTCGGGATAATAGATGCAGAAGAAAAGTTGGTAGGCCTAAGAAAAGGTAAACTGTGGAATAGGAACAGGCCGCTAAAGCCTAAAACCGTTAAGAAGATGATGATGATCATGTCAGTAAAGTATCCTGTACGATTAAAAAGAAAAAAATTGTTGTGATAAAATATTTTAGTTTTCTTTTTTCACGTAAACGCAGGTATATTTACATCGCAAAGAGCAATATATTTACTGGTTTGTACAATTCGAAAAGGTTTTATTGTAAACAGATTTTAAAATTTAGTCTTTTTTACTAAAATGAAATAGCGTCTAATAAATAAGAGAAACAGGCTGTAATAAATTGTAAACGAAATCGAGGAGACTGGGATAAAGGCTGGATTGAGGATATAGAAATATAGAAACCTTTCAAAGCCCATGTCACGGACGAAATATATTTTCCTTGGAAAGATTCTGTTCATAAGCGCTGACGACAGAACAGATCTTTTCAAGCCTACCACATTACGTCACAGCTTTGTGTGTGTGAGATTTAAACTAAATTTTATCCAACAGGTGGTGGGAATGGAACCGGATAATAGTAGATAATAAAACCATCCATTTGCAAGTAAGTGCGGTGATAATGTTTGTGGAAACCCAACTGTGTCATCAGAACGTGAAGTAAACATCCGACAAATTCTTGTAGAAACAAATTTTTGTTGGCCAGTTTTGAAAAGTTAATGTTTGAATTGGTAGTTTCTTTAAAAAACGTCAGTGATTAATATTAAGCCTACTAGAGGGACGGACTTCTTCCATCATTGCATTTTTTATATAAAGCGACGTTTCGGCTACACAACAAATCTGTAGCCGTCCTTAGGCCAAAAACAAACACTAAAACATCACAAATAAAAAATAAACAATACTCTCACAACCGACAGAGAGTCAAAGCGCACTAAAGTATATACACAACAAACAAAACACGTGTTTGTGTGTGTGTGTGTTTTATAGATTTCATAGTTGGTAAGTTTTATTGTTTTGTTCGTTATGTATCTATTGTAACGAGAACTCTATGGAACAATCAAACGCACCCTTCCACCCCTCGCCTCCTAGTCAAGCAGGTGTAGCCTCAGTCAAAGCCGCACAAAAGTACGTTCCAGTGTGTTCAAGAACACTTGAAATTAGCATTAGCTGGCATACCGAATTGAGGATGGAAAGTTCATTCTAGAACACGTGCGCTACCTATAAAAGGGCAGAAGCTGGCGTTGTCAAGTCAGTTCGTTGAGCGATTTTCCTTAGTGCGGATCGAGTAGTGGTTGAAGTATTGTGGCAATGTATTATTGTGTTATAATTAGTGTGGAACTCTATTATTTGACATTATCATTGCGTGTGGTCAAATTTAACTGGAATTATTGTACGAGTTGATTAAATACAGGTATAATTAACTGTGATTAATTAAAGCTGGTAATCAATGACTTCATTGACGTCTGTATTTTGTTTCCCACTGTACCATACGACGATCAGTGATACCGTCATAACAATATTTTAGTATGTTTTGACTCTCTGTCGGTTGTGAGACAGAGTGTTGTTTAATTTTTTTTATTTGTGATGTTTCAGTGTTGTTTTTAGCCTGAAGATGCCTACAGCTTTGTTGCATAGCCGAAACGTCGCTTTATATAATAAAGGCAGCGATGGAAGAAGTCCGTCTCTCTAGTAGGCTTAATTGAATTGGTAGTATCCACTTATTGTCGCGAGCAATTTGAATGTTTCCTTCGTATTCGTAATACGGGCAACCGTGAAGACAGATTATAAATAGATCAGAAGCAGGAGGGGGGAAGTGAAGAAGTACAAGAAAGATAAACTGAAGAGGAGTAAAGGAATAAAAACAAAAGAAATGCCGTTTGTAAACAATAAACTTAATATTATTTTTAACGCGATGTAAAAAAAAAGAATGCTTTACGGTGTCCAACAAAACGTTTGTTTCAGAATGTTAGAATAATTTAATTACAGCTACACAGAGTTTGTCGTATTATTGTTGTCATTGTGATTGTTACCTGAACAATGTTTACCTACCGCAGCACAGTGTTCTGTTGGACTTCGGAATTTAACGCTCTATGAGAAAACTACATTTTTGACGGCTGAATACGAAGATTGCAATCTACAATACTCTTGTTAAGTCAATGTCAATGCATGCCACAGTAGCATGGGCATTGACACAAAATAGTGAACAGTTATTAGGGGGGGGGGGGATTTGAGAAACGCGCGTTACGACACGTCTGTGAGGAGTGGTTGAGGTTGGCGTTTGGCGCAGGATGAGTTCTACCATCAGTACCAACACCCTGATGTTGTTTATATCATATTGTATATTTCAATATAACAAAGTTAGAATTTCTATAAATTATTCACTTATAAACTCTATATACGTTACAGTTATAAAACATTGTTAAACAGATTTAGAGGTCTTTAGTCTTGGTTACTTTAGCTTAAGTACACATATTCTGACAACTCATTGGGTCATATTATTGAGTGTAAGATACTGTAAGTCGCGAAAGATAGTTAAATTTTTACAAAGACTTCCAATCTCAGTTGATTTGTCATTGTGCATGAAAAACAAAACACAGATTCTATTGTATTTGCAACTTTTTTAAAACAGCAAGATAAACGACAAATTTAATGTTTTCAAGCAAACGTCAGAAATGTCACATTGTAAAATATTTATTGACAATTTATTTCCAGAAATGAATTACAAAATCTTTCGGAATATTGAAGATTAAAATTTTGCTTCATCTTTCTTTCAATTTTTAAAATAATTGAGGGCGTCAAAATATTTGCTATTTATTACGTATATCGTTTTTACTGTTATTAAGTTCCAAAGGTGGTTAGGGCTTGACATTAAGAAGTACAAAACTTACCCCAGAAACTCGAAGCCATGACCAAACCAAACGCCAACTACGTCGCCGAAACAAAAGAATACTGAAGATAAAGCACCACTATAAAATCAAAACGTTAACTAACAAATTAACGTTACGTCACGAAAAAGCAAGAGTAAAAATTTTAGTAACGTCGTTGCGTCATTATGAAAATTATGACATCATATTGTTTATAAAAACAGTTTACGGCAATCGTGGTTTGTAACAAAAAAATTAAAAAATGTTTTACTCGGAGTCTTGTATTTGCATTTGAAACACCAGCATGTTTCGACGAAAACATTAAAACGTAATTTATTTGCAGAAAAAAACTAGTTATACATTATTCAAGTTAATGGCATCCATAAGAGAAGAGACTTCCCTTTCCTGTGAGCGCAATCTTTACACATCCAAATAAACTAAGTGGAAATGTAGCATAAGGGCACGTTGTACAAAATGAATAAAGGGCAGAAGATGTCAAATACTACTACTAATAATAATAATTAGAAAAAGAAGAAGAAGAAGAAAACGAGGAAAAAGATGAAGAATGTAAAAAAGAGGTGAAGAAGAAGACGAAGAAGAGAAGAAGAACAATGTGAAGAAGTAGAAGAAGAAAAAGAGTAAGAATATGAAAAAAGACGTGAAGAAGAAGACGAAGAAAAAAGAAGAAGGAGAAGAAGAAGAAGACAAAGACGAAGAAGAAGAAGAAGAAGAAGAAGGAGAAGAAGAAGAAGAAGAAGAAGAAGAAGAAGAAGAAGAAGAAGAAGAAAAGAAGTAGTTTTATAATAAAATATTTTGTATTATCATTTAAATCACTTACGGTCTTTCTGAATTATAGAGCAAATGTGGTTGTTAAGTAAAAGTGCATGTACTGTATTCAACTCAAAGGATGCGTAGGTAACATAATATTTACATAATATAACACCAGCCTTTCCTGAGCAGTCATCTGCGCCGACCCAATGTATGAATTACCCCCACTTTCAAGTACAGCTAAGTTATCTAGAGAGAAGAGAGGGCGGACAACGTTCATTGTCTCACTTCCATATTATTTCCCTCTCTGTCATAAACATGCTTCCGTTGTTCTCGCCAGTCTTGTTGCAGCCGATGTTCACGGTATGAAACACTACACAAAACTGTTTTGGGCATGTGCGAAGTGAATGAAAATTGTGTTACCTTCGCAACGAGGTGTTTGTCTACTGCTCATCGAGATCCTAGTGTTCAATTTACATCGTCCTGCCTCTACTTCGTCGGTTTCTTAAGGTGTAGGCCTACTTATGGTTCGTGTTACCAATCCAAAATTTACACCGCTGTTTATTTTTTATAAAAACTCATAATGTTTGAGATATATCACGTTTGATTTTTGATTTTACAAAAAATAAAAAATAAAATACTGGCGGTTTTCAGCGGTAAATACCGAGGTTAACAGTTCTTTTTTTAAGAATTTAAATCGGACAGACAACGGAAAGTAGACGGGCAGTATCAGTCAATAATCTGACTTATATATATGTATATATATAGACACTAACCGATGGTACTGTGGGTTTGTAATTGGATGAATACGTTGAGTGGGCAGAGAGATGGAGGGTTGCCATCAACGCGGCCAAGAGCACAGCAGTAGTCTTCTCCAGACGCTTATGGCTCCCAGACAGACTTTACGTAGGCGATACTCTGTTGCTCTGGTCTCGAGAGGTCAAGTACCTCGGGGTCCACCTCGACCGTCGTCTCACCTGGCGGACACACTCTGCACAAATAGCCCGCAAGACCGCCAATCGTCTATATCAACTCCGTCCCGTGCTATGCAGCAAGGCCATGACCCGCCACCTAGGGAAGCTTATCGTCTCCACCTATGTGGTGCCGATGGTTACCTACGCGATCCCCGTTTGGGGCTACTTGGTCAAGACCCATAAGCGACAGCTTCAGTCTCTCCTTGACCGACAATTGCGCTGGGCGTGTAAAGCCTAACATCGAACAAAACCATCCGTGACTCCATGCGTGTCCGTTCCCTGGACGCCATTATACGGACACTGTCCCGCAAATTCTATCGCCACTCCGCCCGATTCCAGGGCAACCACCTAATTAGCACCATCGGTCGCTACCAATCTGTGTCAGGAGAATCTTGGACCCGGCTTCGGCGTACTCTCACCCTCAATTAACTGACACCCACGGCCGGTAGCAGCCCACACCCTTAATCCAGACCCCATCTATCGTCCCTGCGGCAGGAGCTCTATCTGAAGCTCGGGACGCAGTATACGAGAGGACGACGGGCATGCCCTTCGTCTCGCACAGCCCTCGAACTTGTGTGGGTTTGTAGTTAGCGGGACATTGTCGCCTAACGCGTGGGACAATATAACAGTATTCAACACAGGCGCAATTGTCGTACATTGACTGTTCCTATTCGTGTGATCTCCAGTCGGGATGAAGTCTCCTTCCAAAACGCGTGATCCTCAGGAAATTGGTACAACGCTATACGCGTAAAAATACTATTAGCTTAGCTGAACAAGTTTCACACTATAAACTGATAGATCTTCCTTCTTCTTTACGTCGTCTTCCCGTCCACAATATGTGTCCGTGTGCTTCTATGTTTTCTCTCACACCATGGTTACCAGATTTTCGCGGTCTTCCTCTTTGTTGTCTGTGTCCAGTTAATATCTGCTTCGACCATCGTTGTCTCCTACCCCCCAAAAATCGTATCACATGACCAAATCACTTCACACCTCTTTTTTCAATCTCCGCGCTATCATAATCTCCATGTTAAATTAACTGTCAGATTTTTACCCAAAAACAGACTAAATAAATGAAGTTAGGCACTGGCATCTATAATCCAGGATGCTTATACATATCTTGGGTAATTTAACATGAGCCTAAGGTAATTTAACCTGAATTTTAGATATGGAATTAACGTCGTAGGATTTTTGTGTGTACACAATGTTTAAGTTATCGTCTTATTAAGCAGTCAATCCTCCTATACTTTTCAATCTTCCTCAATTCCTTTGACCTTTTCTCCTCTGTTTAGCAAGTTTACTTTAAAAAGCTTTACAATAAATTTGCACCAACTCAACAAAAATACTTTTAAAACTTCGAAGATTGCTTGCCTTCTCTGTTTGACTTGTCTAAATCAATTTCCTCCATGTGTGCTTTCTCCAGCTGGACCTTTATCATTCCTCAACACTCTCATAAAGCGAGGTACTACTGCAAACTTCTACAGCCAGAGATTTCTCTCTTGCTCTGAAGGCTGGCGTAGTAAGTGATCTCCACTTCTGAAGTCAGCGTAATGAATGTTCACGTACGCGTCTGATTGGCTACAGTGCAATTGCACAACCGGCTCCCTTAATATTCGAAATGGCCAGATACATTTCGGTCAGACCTAGTATTAGTTTCTTGTCTTTATACTTTTAACTATTGCTACATTTCAAACAAACAAAGATAAAAATAGTCCGTTTATCCTTTGGGAATATGAAATAATGACATACGAAATAGGCAAGGGGTATTTACCGTAGGGGGAACGCACGGGACCGCCCCCCCCCCAGAGAGTAAAAAATTGACAAGAAATTTTGTTAATCTATTAATTTTCTACCAGTTCGATTAATTTCTCGGCTGTGCGTTAACACAGTAGTAACCCTTTTTTAAAAATATAGATCTACAAACAAGTTTATTACACAGCATTTGTGTATACGTTTGAAATACGAAATATAGGAAAATCAATTAAGTCAATAAGGATCTTATAAACAGCGTTTCTATAGCGCTTATTTTTACTGTGTCATTAATTTATTGGGATCTATTTCAGTATGTTATTACATGTTTTTCAGCCACTTTGAAGATTGTAAGTTTGATTAGTTTTAACTTGTTTTTTTCTTTTGTATGAAGTCGACTCAACCGGACCCCTCCCCCAAAACAAAAGTCTAGATTAACTACTGAAAATAGGCTAATTAATATAAAATCGAATTGAACCGAGGTACGAGTTTTAGTATGCATCGCTCAACAATAATTACATCTTGTTTTGTAAATTCGTTTCTTTAGATTGCGCATATTTGACGGAGCACGGATATTCGACGTTCGGATAACTGACATCTACTCAATATAAAGACTTGCAGTATGCATTTAAACAACTACATACGACTAGAAAATACAGCGTCTTGTGACGGTACTCGGTAGTGCGGGCACGAACTGCATTCGGTTGTCTATATTAGTAAGCGTAGATTTATAAAGAGAGAGATGTAGAGAAAGAGAGAGGAGAGAGTATTGAAAGCGGAGTTTTAGTGTGCATCGCTCAACAGTAATTACACCGTAGTTAGCAAATTGAAAAGGTCGCATTTGTTTATTCAGATTTCGCATATTTGACGGGGCGCGGATATTCGACGTTCGGATAACTGACGCCCTACTGTAACACATCTACTCAATACAAAGACTTGTAGTATGGAGTTAAACAGCTACATACGGCTAGCATACATTACAGGCGCTAACTGTATTCGGATATTTGACGACACGCGGCCATTCGACGTTCGGATAACTGACATCTACTCAATACAAAGACTTATAGTATGCAGTTAAACAGCTACATACGGCTAGCATACATTACAGGCGCTAACTGTATTCGAATATTTGACGACACGCGGCCAGTCGACGTTCGGATAACTGACATCTACTCAATACAAAGACTTGTAGTATGGAGTTAAACAGCTACATACGACTAGAATGTATACACGTACTCGCGTACAGTAGAGGCGCTAACTTTATTCGGCTATTTGACGTCACGCGGATATTAGACGTTCGGATAACTGACATCTACTCAATACAAAGACTTATAGTATGCAGTTAAACAGCTACATACGGCTATCATACATTACAGGCGCTAACTGCATTCGAATATTTGACGGCACGCGGATATTAGACGTTCGGATAACTGACATCTACTCAATACAAAGACTTTTAGTATGCAGTTAAACAGCTAAATACGACTAGCATACAGTACAGGCGCTAACTGCATTCGGTTGTCTATAGGTACAGTATTAGTATAAGCGTAGGGAGAGGTAGATAGAGAGAAGAGACTATTCAAAGCCAGCTATTGCGTAGCGGTGGCGGGCAATGCTAGGAGGCTTCTTACTAAGTAACGGGCTGCTTAATTAGCTTCTGCCCGGTGTAACAGCGCGAACCGGCAATTGCAGTCCCTGGAGTGTTGCGGGGGAGAATACTTGAAACAGTGGTCCAGTAGACAGCAGGCGCCCTACAACACCACACATGCACCATTGTTTGAATAACACACACACATTATTGCTGGTAACAATTACAGTAGTTAATTATAACATAACATTAAACATAAAACATGACACAGTTTGAAACAGTATTGGCTGAGAGCTGTTAGACCGTCGTCTGAAGTCTATGCTGACAGACGTTTCGGCGTCACCATCGGAGGCCGTCATAAGTGTCGGTTTACAATTGGCACGGTGTTCGCCAATTCACCCCAGTGGTGAGGTATAGATAGACTGTGTGTGTAGTGTGCGGACACCGTGCCAATTGTTACCGACACTGATGATGGCCTCCGATGGTGACGCCGAACGTCTGTTAACGTAGACTCTGGACCACGGCCTAACAGCTCGGCCGATAGTAGTTCCAACTTTGTGGACGCCGACTGTGAAAGCCTTTAGGAACTCTATAATACATTACGTTTGACAAGAGCAGGCTTTAGGAAGACTGTGTGTACAATAGTTTCCAATCGAGTTAAACATTCCGTGTTGTGTATGGTCGTCTTTTGTTGTTCGACGACAGACATCTTCAGTGGTTCACAGTGGCGTCTCGCCGTCGCGTCGCCACTGAAGGTCACTGCAGTCGTCAGAGCTGTCAACAACCAACGTCGGCAGTCCCTATACTCAACTGACGATGGACATGAAAGCCCACTCAGAAAATTTCAATATTTCCGTTTTTAATTGAAACTAAAATTTCTTAAGTTTAAAAAGCTTTTATAATTAATTACGGTCTTATGGGTTTCTACAATATAATGTAACATTTTTCATGGGTTTAAAATAAAATCTGCTGGAACGTTAATAAACCCCAAACATTTAAAAACTCTCTTGAAAATAAAATCCGGTCTATTGGGCCGTGATCCGCTAAAGTTGTTATTCTCAAAGATGTTATTTTCAGACGTTTCGCCCTCACCTATGGAGGGAATCTTCAGTGATAAAACGATTCTACACCACATTCTTTGCCACAGTACTGTGGTCACTGACGAACACCGTGTCAGTTGTGTAGAATCGTTTGGTCACTGAAGATGACCTCCATAGGTGAGGGCGAATCGTCTGAAAATAACATCTTTGAGAATAACATCTTTAATAGACAACGGCCGATAGCCCGAGTTTTATTTTCAACAATGTTGATGCCGGCCGTGAAGGCCTTAGAAATATTTAAAAACACTCATAAAAATTCGTTCATTTAAAACTTTAGATAAGGATTTTGAATCTTAAACGTTGTGATCTCACCAAACGTGGAACCAAATACTTTTATTTAGTGGTGTTTGGGAATTCACCGCATTATGTGGGGCACAATATTAGGACAATGCTAAATAGCGGCAAGATAAAATACGAATTATATTTAATGAGGCAATATTTGATTCGCAAAGCATAACGTACGAATCAAAACATAAAACGAATACAGAAATTCCGGGTGTAATAAACAACAGAATCAATGGAAATATGATGATGACTAAAGAAGAGGTTACTTGTTAAAATCAATGAAGAAGAAACGCGCGACCATAATGATTAAGAAGGACTGGAAGACTCGAGCCGAATGTGGAACAAACGGGATGTAATCTGGAAGAGCGTCTGATAAATTGTGCTTATTAAACGGATTAATTTGTTGTGTTTGCAGCTGCAACTGGTTCTGTTTGTTGAACTTAAATAACCAGCTGCAACTGTAGTAGCTTGTGGTCGTGTCCTAACAGAGGTGACGCAGTGGTTTTATTTGATAACAATAATTAAACTAACATTGTACTATTAGCATAATACACACTGACATTGATATTGACATAAATTCTGCCAACGGTGTTGTCGGTCGCAAGGCCGAGGCTTCATC
The DNA here is from genome assembly GCA_034769895.1 of Magicicada septendecula. NCBI lineage: Eukaryota > Metazoa > Arthropoda > Insecta > Hemiptera > Cicadidae > Magicicada > Magicicada septendecula. Next base: position 252,865,533 of record CM068374.1, on the reverse strand, counting down.
TTGCAACCTAGCCAAAAACCTGGGTCCATCTGGCTCCGGATGGTAGCACCCAGTTATAGGATCCCGGTCTGGGGTAGCAAATGGTCAACGGTCTCGAAGGCGGAGAAGGAAAATTCCCAACGGCGGTGAGAGCGGAAGAGCCTAGGAGGAGGGTCTCCGAATGAAACCTAGGGCAGGTCTGGAGACTCGAATGTGCCAGCCCAACTACTGGACATTCCTGCACTCGGGTTTATAGCTTATTCAGGGAGACTTAAGCACTTTCAATCGTCTAAAAAGTCTGGGACGGCAGAGACCAGACAGAAAAAGTTAGAGAGATCAGTTGTAACGACGGACGACGTAATAGGCTTTGAGCCTTATACTTGGAAAGAAGAGGAATTGATTTACGTATTGTAAAAGGTTATTGGAATACGAGGGACAGTTAGAGCGTTATTTGGATTTGCCCACTTTTTTTTCAGAAAAGACATTTTGATGAAAGTTGTTGGCAACAGCGGTAAACTTCCGTTTCGGTTAGTTGCAATAACGTTTACCTCTTGGTAGGAACGGTTGGCCGCGAACATATCACGTCATTTGCAAGCAGCGTCCAAATTAGAAATCCGCACAGTGAGTCGCCTTCCGTGGACAAGGAGGTGTCCACGCCACCAATTAAGGGCTATGTATAGTGGCATAGTATTTTCACGCCAGGCCATTACGAAATTACACAAGTTACTCGAAAATGGCCGCACAGATATCAAGGTTGATTTCCAGTTGGGAAGACCATAAACTTAGACAACGGATGAGAACGCTGGACGTGTTCACCAATTGTTGCTTGCCAATTAAAGAATCACAGTGGGCAGAGTTGTGAATAAATTGGGTATTCCCCATTACGTCACCCCGGAACATCTGGAATATCGAAAATTTGGTAATACATACATCAAAATGTGGAAACATTAAGGAAGTAATTATATTTTTCCATCCAAGAAATACACAATATATATTGTTGTCTTGACTTATTTTATAAAATATTATGTTTATTGTGACCAAAAATAGACTTGTGTCAAGGTAGAGAAGAAACTAAAATTTTTAATAGTTTATAGATTTTAAGGGGAACAAAACAAAGACAAGAAACATGGCAGAAGAAACGCGTATTTCATGAAACAGTCTAAGAGTTTGTTCGTGGAAGAAAATGAAACGAATTCAAATAAATTGGTTGCTCTTTCATACACAGACATTGATGTTTGATAAGACTGATTTGAAATAAAATTGGAAAAATGTTATCTGTATTTTGCATTCCTTAGAATAAATTCTGAAGCTGATTAGAATTCCGAGCAGTATTTCGTTGTTTCCGTTATCACGATAATAGGCCTGCTGTCGGTTGTCTGGGTTAAGCCTATAATTATAAATATTTATAAATTTATGTCTGATGATACGTTCTGGTTACACACACATACATACTTCTAACCCAAAAGACCGTATTCTAAAAAAGTGAGATGTACAAATTTTTAAACTTTGTTTGAGAACTTATAATTTGCCCCAATTAGATATAGTGTTGGCAATATTGGAATACAATACAAATTAGGGTAATATTCAAAGCTTTATATAATTTTTCAGACTTTTTTTCTGATTTGGTCATGCATTTGTTCTGTACTTTTTAGTAGAAGAATATTTTCAACAATTGTGTAATTCAAACAATGGAAACAGACACATACATTAGACTGGGTAAAGGCACAGAACTCGCCGCATTGTTACACAATTAATAACTCTTTGTTAGTTACTGGACAAAAGTTTATAAATTTGTGTTTACGCGTTGTACCATGGCCAAAGTCAGAATAAGAACGAATGAACATACTGTGTACTTTTGTATAGGCCTAAGTCAAACGCACAGATTATACAGAGAAATGATCGTGTTATGTAACTTGTTACCTAGATGTTAGTAAATTAATAAAAAGCAGTTCAACCCGTATTTTATCTGCTTATGGTTGCCTGAAACGAGCGGACATAACCTTATTACATCAAAGGAGACGACAGAAAGTTCCAGTAACATCTGGACACTTAAAACTACTTCGACCGTGATGGCCTCAAGAGGGTTGAACCAAGCAGGCCTAAATATTGATTTACAGTCACTGACACCTTCCTAAGCACGGGTTTCTTTGCTGACGATCAGGCAATCTAAAAAAAAATTGAAACTGGAAGCAGCGGAAGCAAGACCAAACATACAGCGTTCTGTGCCTTTACATAACAATTAGAATATACTTACACATAACAGCAATCATTGTTATAAAAACAGATTAATTGTTAACATACATTGTTTCAGATCATGCCCTTGACAAAAGGTCAAGTCTCCAGCAGACCACACGTTAATACCATGTGACTCGTCGGGCGACATTCTACTTTCTCAATGACCGAATTATTTTTTATATTTTTTGTATTCCATTAAATTTGATATACTTTTTACTGTAAATAAAAACTGAGATATATGTTACAAAACTGTCCATTGCGATAACAAAATATAATGTAATAATTTTTGTATTAGTAAATATTTACGTTTTACGGGTTTCAAGTTATTTGAAGTACAACAAAACTTTGTGAATACGAATCGCGAGACAATCTTGTTCTTCCTCTTCTTCAACTTCCATTTCTCCGCAGCCATCTGTATCACACGGTGACGTTGTTAGAGAGAAAGAAAACAAGAAATGTCAACAACAGTTGCCACTATGGAACACACTGATATCATTTAGATATGACTTGAAAAATAACATGAACTAGAAGCCAACGGAACAACAGTCGACTGATAAAAAAATATTGTCCACTGAAGATGACTTTTGCGATGAAGTCGAAACGTCTGAAACACGGATAGCCAACCTGAAAAATATATCTAACTGTGACTTCGGCTGTGAAAGTTCGAACTTTATGGTGACACGAAGTTTTACGAATCATTTCAACAGTTCCAAGAAATTGAAATTATTCTTGGTTGTCTTCCAGGGTTTAGGATCTAATGGGGGGTAAACGTGTCAGGTGATGTGGCTGTTTAGCTAATCATATTAAACATTTGTTACAGACGACATGACAGGAAACCGTGACTCCATGTAAATCGCCTTAACAAACGTCGGTGCAGTAGATGATTATTTAACAAGCTGTCGTTCTGGTAACCAAATCACAGTTTTTAAAATTTGTATTTATTGAACATTAACAATCAGAACACAAAATATTCTATGAGTTTATTAAATACCCAGACGAAAAGAGCCAACTGTCCAAAGGCGCTGCCTCGCAGTTCTTTCAGTGAATTGAGGACAATATACAAACAGTTATTGTCTACAGTCTATGTTGTTGTTACTTCAATTTATAAATGTAAACTTTGGGATAATATGAGATCCCATAATACAATAATGCTAATCGTATCAAACATTAGCGTATGATTGGCTACCGAGTTACAATGCAGTTGCACAATCGGTTTCCGTATTATTCAAAATGGTCGATCAGACCTCGTACAAACAGGAAGGGGATACAACGGTAATATAAAGGATAACTGAGTGAAAACCTTGTAGAGATAGATCAAGGTGATGAGAAGATCGGATAATTTAGTGTCGCGGCTACGAAGATTGCGGAAAAGCGACCCGTGTAATTTAATAAAGTGCCGAATGACGAATAGAAAATTTACATTTCTTTCAACGTATGGGAGACAAATAGTAGGACTGTATTGTATTGATGATAGAATAGATTAATTTAAACAAAAATGTATTTAAATAAAACTGAAGCGTAACATAGAATTTGTAAGTACTGTAATATTAATTGAGATCAGACCGTTAATACTCCTTACTTAATTGTAACAAGTTTTATACTTGCAATTATATCATATATAGTTGGTCGTTCTTGCATAAATCTTATTTAATTGTAAGTTTGTTTTGTCAAATCTTCACGTTTCAAAATCAGTTTGATAAAAATAAATCTTTAAGCATGATGATTAAACTGAAGCAAGTTTTACACATGTTGTACCTTAGTTTAAACTGAAATATAATTTTTAAAGTAAAGCTGACTTTAAAATGTTTGCTAACAAACATTAGCAGATAGACGATATTTATATCTAACAAAATTCAAAAAGAAAAATGAATTCTCAAAATTATTGCTACAGCTAAACAAATACTACAGATAAGACTTTTAACGTCGCTACTATCATCAATAACAAAAGCTATACGCGTCAAGGAGTGTGGGACTAAAACTATAGTTAATCATAACAACAGAGTTTACACTGATTAATGTTCCATTACTGAAGATACAACAATACGTTCAAAATCATTGTTTAGCTAACAATGGAGACGAGAAATTCCTCCACGTACAAAGGATGTGTCGTTATGTGTTCATTATTAGGGAATCCTCCGCGGCACAAATTACAGTTTGATCTCTGCCAGCGGTAGAAGTCAATATTTCCAGTTTGATCTCTTTCTGTGAAGTCAATATTAATATTCTCAGTTGAATATTGCTTTATAATTAACGTTATAATGTTGAGTAATTATAGTAGTGTCAAGTAAAGTTTATGGTGAATTTTTTGTTACTGCTAAGGTCAAAAAGAGGTCTAAATGTATTACTTATGGATTAAAAATTAGAAAACAGCCCAAAAGCAGGTAAAACAAGATACGGAAGAAGCTGCATAACATAGCGTTACGAAACATGCATAACTTGGTTATGACTTTATTGTTTGAAACAGCCAAACATAGGAAAATAAGCAATTCGAAAGAAACAAAATTAATTTCTGCCGTTTTAAAGCTCAAAGCCACTAAACTGTAATTCTGATACATTTTATTTGGCATTGTTAGAATCTAGTTTTTAATTACGTAACTATTGCCTGAATATTGTAGACAGTAATTCATTGAAAATAACGATTCGTAGTTGTAATTAAAATTGATAATTATCAAAACACATTTAATGTAGAACGGAAAAATGTACAGATTTTACATAAACATACCATAATTATGTTTTTATGGTATTGGTTTACAAACAGCACAAAAATAACCTCTGACGCAGTCGTTTAAAACCGTCCCTTCAGTACTTGGTTTACTCAAATCCGGTTAGTACAGTAGTCGCTTCACTGATTCTCAAAACTGACTCTTCCAAAGCTGTCTGGTTCAAGATATTTGGAGAAAGGATATTTTTTTAACGATAATGTATCGACAAGATTTTAACAGTTAGCTGATGAGTGGGGGGGGGGTGGTTTGAAGGCAGTTTGGTTGTAGTTGGAGCCACATCTCTTACTTCTGTAACCGATGGGTAAAGCCATTTTACGTACCGGTATGAGAAGAAACTGAACACCTAAAGCATTTTAAGAAGAAAATCAAAGTAAAACATAATGTTTTATTAATATTAAATTACAAAAAAAGACAAGTTGCAGTCACAAACCAACTGGGGGTGGCGAGTCTAGCTGACAATGGCGCAGCCGAAACAATAAGTTGTACTGTGAGAGTAACTTGAGTGGTTTGTTTCTAAGATGGTGAAAACCACACGTCGACAGCTGGTTTAATATTAAATGTTTATGTTTTAAACACAAGGAAAAGCCAGGAAATAGATCACAAACTAATGTGGGTTACTTGAAAATGGTAGTAAATAACTTCTAAAGGTGTCACTAGGTGGCAGTACAACCCATGTTGATGATATTCGGTTAGCAGTGACCAGCTGGCAATTGTTCAACAATCGCTCAGTTTCAAAATGGCGACCGCGCTCGAGGACTGTACGCTAGAAGAGCACCGTGCTGTCGTTCGTTAATTATGAGAAAAAGGTCACCGTGCAGAGGAAATTCGGTAGGAAATGTTTCCTGTTTACGATTAAAAGTGTTTGCCACGTAAAACGGCGAGCAACTGGGTCGATAAGTTCTCTCAAATACGTTCAAAAGGTGTTGACGAACACCGTCCGGAACCAACAGTGCAGCATGTAGAGGAGATGATTCGAGAATGACAGGCGACTAATGATAAACACAATTGCATCTGCAGTAGGGTTTCTCATGGTTTCGCCTACCGCATAACGCACGATCGTTTGAACGATCGAAATATGTGTGCCCATGCAACGACTGACGAACACAATAACATTCAACGGGCCTGTCTTTGCAACATCTGTCCCAGTGTGTCAGTGAAGGAGAAGGTATGCTTAATGAAATTGTTAGTAAGGCTAAATTATGGGCATATCATTATTAATCCGTATCAAAGCCTGATTCAATGCAATAGAAACATCCATGTTCACCTCCAGTCAAGAAATTCAACGTTACAGGAAATCGTACGCTTACAGTGTTCTGTGATTCTCAAGGAGTGCTGGGTTAGTTCATTTTCAGAGGTGGAGTGAGAACGTCACAGTGCTGCATCCTAGGTACTGTAAAGTGCTGGGTTCAAGACTCGAGCTGCAATTCGAAGAAAACGCCCACAACTGCTATTGCAGGAGCGTAGTTCAATCACGACAATGCCAGACCTCATACAGTACTATCAATCCAAGAGAGAATCGACCAATTGGGATGACAACTTCTTCAACAACTGCCTTACAGTCTTGACTTAGCTCTCAGTGATTGTGACCTTTGGTCCACTGAAATCTTAGCTTAGCTGTAGACGTTTTGTAGATGATAAAGATGTTGAACGTTAGTTGTGTATGTGGCTGAGACAGCAGCCCAAAGACTTCCAAGTTGCACGTATTGGGGACTTTATACATCAATAGGACAAGTGTATACATGTGGAAATTATTTTATAATAAAAAAATAAAACTGATTTCCAAGTAAATCTTTCCCTGACTATTTTTTTTATAGGCATTTATGACATATTTACTGACTTTCCCTAGTATAAAGATTCAAAGAAAGGTTCTTCCTTGAATATTCAGTTTGTAGTAATCAACAAATTAGTATTATTTAAAATGAAGGGCAAACGAAATATGTCCAGAAATAAGGTATTTAATGTGAAGAATTAGTAGCCGAAATGTAACTGAAAATCCAGCGGACGGTAGCTGAAATATACACAATTACGTCTGCTTTTAGAGCTCGAAAACGGGCCATGGATTCGTAACCTACCTGCCCTGCAGAACAGCTACTAAAATATTTGTATGGCAGTGCTTGAATCACATGCTAATAATTCGTGTCGTCTGCTGAAGAACTGCTGGTTACATGAAACGTTCCTTTGATATAAATTCCATATTAAAAGTACACCAAACACTCAAACAATACAAAAAATAATAACCATAAATACTGATCATATACGTCTATGTATCTCATAATACATAAATACAATAGATGCAAAATCATTACACATAAACAATTATATTTAAGTTCCATGTAACACGAATGCATATATTTATAGACAAATATAATAATAATAACAGTTTTAAGAGTTTTTAACTTCTTTTCAAGCGAAATATTAAAAAAAATTTTTCATGCATTTTCTTTAAGTTATTTGAATGTCATTAACGTAAAGTAATTATACGTTTAAACAAGTTGTGTGAATTAATTGTTCAGAAGTCAAACGTTTAGTGAGCTCATAGTCTGGTCGAATGAGACTATTAATACAATGAGTTTTTGGATATGTGCTTGACTATTTAGGCATGCATTCACCGTGGTATATGATATATGAATTAGTACACATGTGGTAGGCCACATAAATTGGTGAGAAATTATGGAAAAGCCTGAAAGTAGTACAGTATTTATTTTTCAATCTCCGAGACGCCACAAATGAGACCCACGTGCGGTACTGGAATCAATGTTGCCAGGTCAACCAAACTTTTTTCCCCACATAGCTTCTAAGAATTTCCCCATTTTGGCAGAAAAATCCGTACTTCTACAAGTATGTGTAATTTATGCAAGTAATACTTTGAAAATAGTATATTCTAAATGTTGGCTCCAATTACAAGAACAATATGAACATTTAGGAACCTTTTTAAATATGATTAAACATCAATCTGTATTCTTTTGAAATCCTTATCTGGCACTTTATAATCAATTATATTGTGTCTACACAACTTTTTTCCAATGGTTTAATCCACAAAAACAGTTTACAATTAGTTACACCTATTTTTAGTTTATATACTACAGTTGTTCTCTTTGTCTAAAATTGCACCATTTACAGTGAAATCAAAACAAAATTTATATTTTGTTTGCTCAGGACATTCTTTCTTTTTAATGAACCAGAAAGTGTTTCAGTTCGTAATTAATTTACGATTTTCATTTTATTAAGGCTAATGGCACTAAACATACTCTCCACGCACCCACTGCTATTCGATAAGGTAAATAGGCCAATATGTGCTTCAAATTATTCAAAGTAGGAAACGTTTTAGTATCATCGTCTTTCTTTTTGTTTTTCATTTCTCTCCAAAAGTTTAATCAACTTTCATCAACAAATGTGTAAATATTTGTATTATTAAGAAGTCTCAAATCCCTCTCAGGTCTGTAATATACATTCCATAGTTTTTTCAAAGGCCGCTGATGCTAAAGCCGATGATTCAGTTTTTAATATTTTCAGTCAAGAAGTTCAAATTGTTTGAACGTACTCATTGTTGAGAGTAAATCCCACATATGGTTAGAGCCTTCAAATTTCGTCTCTTTGGGGAGAAATCTCCACACTTGGCATCCGTGACTAGAGTGGTGATAGCACATGTACGTAGCGCATGCACAGTGGACTTTTCCCCACCACACACCAATAGGTAAACTTATTCCCTTCAATCATTGTTGAGCAGCAAGCGCGTTAAGATGCCAAAAGCAATCGAAGCGGCCGCCAAATGTGAATTGCGCGCCATAATTTGCTTTCTTCTCGCTGAAAGGCACAATCCAGCCAAAATTCATCGTCGAATGAGTGACGTTTACGGCAACAATTTTATGAGCGGTAGTTGTGTACGAGAATGGTGCAGAAAGTTTAAAGAAGGATGGAATGACATCCATGATGAGGGTCTGTAGCGACGCAAGACGTTGTTATAAAAGTATATGGAGTAGTTCATGAAAGGCAGAGATTCACGATTTACGAGATTTCTGTCAAATTTCTTGAAATTTCAATGTCAGTACTGTATGTCATCGTAACCGTGAAGCTTGTCTACAGAAAAATTTGTACACGGAGGGTACACATTGAAAATGCTCAGCGACAACCACAAGGCTGAGCGGATGGGCGCAACCTTGGCTTTTTACAACGCTATCACAAGAAAGCGCAGGAGGTGCAATATCAAAGTGTCGAGACGGAAGAGTTGTCCAAACAGTGGAAGTATGCAGATTTTCCAGGCAGACCGTTAAAGTTCAAGAAAACAATAACAACAAAAGCTTATGGCCACTGTGTTTTGGGACCGAAGAAGCGTTCTGTCGACTAAAATTAATGAACGTAGCACGATCGTCACTGTAATACTCTTCAGCGACTACGAAGAGCAATACAAAACAAGAGAAGAGGAATGTTGTCCTTCTTCACGCCAACGCTCACATCGCTCACGCACAACTCTCACACTGCAGCACAGACCCAGGATCTCTTCCGGAAGTTCAAATAGGGGCTGATTAAATATCCATCGTGCAGCCCGTATTTAACACCGAGCGAATTCTATCTCTTAATCCGAACTGAACAGTGGTCAGCAGAGCAGGGGTTTACAATTGACGACGACATGAAGGCTCCAGCGTCAATGGTTGCCTGAGTGATCAGGCGGGAGCCTTCTTTGATGAGACCATGGAAAAATTCGTGTCACAGTAGTATAAGTGTCTTAACCGAAATGCCGGTTGTGTAGAAAAGTAGCTGACGGAGGTATTATATTTAACATATAATTAATGTTTCATAATCAATCCTTTTTTTATTTCTGCAATAATGGAGTTTGAAACAGTAACCCTCCTACATTCTTTTTGAAACCGACAATATCACGACTACTGAGAATGACCGTGAAACCTACAGAGTTCTTCTGGAAAGCGGCAGTAGAATTATTGAATAATACAACTACTAAACTTCTTCTGAATACAACGGTTGAACGACTAGGTAACGTAAAAAAACCAAAGCTGATTTGAAACTTGCAGCAGTGGGAAGAATTGATAAAAAAGTAGCAAGTAAAGCAGAACAGAGGTTATTATGTCAAACAAAGAGGCAAACAAGAAATGTTGACCAAGTACCTAATGCTTTAAGGTTTGAGAACAACAGAGAAAGAATACCTGAAACTGGGTGAAGAAGAAAGTCATTTATGTTTACAGATGCTGCCCACGAAATCTCATACTTATGAAAGCAATAGGAATAGGTAGAAGACTAAACGTGATTATGATAATATGATAAAGAGCAGTTGGAATAATGAGTGCGTACACAGTAATAAAAATATGATCAACAGTAATAAACTTACAAGAAATAAAGAAAATAATAAAAAATAAGAAAATTATTGGAAATAACAATAAAAGAAAACATTGAGAAACGAATAGGGAGAGAAATATATAAAACTGAAAATAATTAATGCTTGATGCCTTTACTTGGTGAAAATCCATTGTAAATTATAGTAAAAAATAAAACCATAAAATAGTTTTAGTGATTTTCACTCGTCAATTTATTAAAATTATAAATCCATGACAGCTGTTTCGGCAGCACAGTGCCTTCATCAGATGGTGTAAGCTGACTAATTTTCGTACAAACAATACAGAATATAAAATATAATACAAGTGCTGTTGTAGAGAGAGCGATAGTAATCTCGTGTCAATAAGATTTAATACACATTACACAAACATATAACATAACATAAACCAAGTCTATTTATACAAATTAAGCAGAGGCGAGCTATTTAGATCTAACTGATCATTTAATAATACGTTTAAATATTTGTGTTTAATAATTTCAAGGGTTTCTAATAAATCAAGCTTTGGACCTTTATGTTATGTTATGTTTGACCTTTAGACTTGGTTTATGTTATGTTATATGTTTGTGTAATGTGTATTAAATCTTATTGACACGAGATTACTATCGCTCTCTATAGAACAGCACTTGTATTATATTTTATATTGTGTATTGTTTGTACGAAAATTAGTCAGCTTACACCATCTGATGAAGGCACTGTGCTGCCGAAACAGCTGTCATGGATTTATAATTTTAATAAATTGACGAGTGAAAATCACTAAAATTATTTTATGGTTTTATTTTTTACTATAATTTAAAACTGAAAAGAGAAATAGAAAAAAGAAAGAGTTAAAGAAAAAATAAAGAAGAGGAAAAGTAAGATAAGAAATGTCGGTATATACAAAGAGAGCAACCTGAAGAATAAACAAGTATACGTGTATAGATAAGAAAATTTAAGATAACGAATTAGTTAGTAAGAAGAAAATGGAAAAACTGAATCAGAGAACAGAGAACAGGATTCCCAGCGTTCCTATTCGTTGGACGGCAATGATTGTAGCATGAAACTGTGCTGTGACGTAGGAACAGTCAAAGTGACTATACATTGGTCAATTCGTAAATCTGTACTTATATCATCCTTAGAATCACATTGACTTATCTCCGGACTATTAGGCCGCCGTCCACTCCCGCTGTTACGAACAGACGTTTTGGCCTATCCTATGGAGGCCATCTTCATTTGCCACGGTACTGTGGTTAATTGGCAAAGACCGTGTCTGAAGAGAGACCGAAACGTCTAAATGTAACAACAAAAGTGGACTACGGCCTAATAGTCCGGAGATAAGTCAATGTGATTCCAACACAGTTGAGGCCGGCCGTGAAAGGCTTAGGTACAGAGTAAGTCATCCTTATTTTGCTAAAACATTTTGAAGAGCAGACTTAATCGGTTGCAGTTAACGCAGACACTTTTGGTCCGTTTGACGAGTTAGAGATACGCTGTTAGCGTTATAACATGCAGGCGTGTTTCTGATATTAGATCTACGAAAGAGACATGTTTATAGCCTGATTACATATTTCCGCTGTTTTGAAGAATGAAGACACTGATAAAGGGGATTTTCTCAAAGGAACAGAAATAATTAGGGAGTTGAGTCGTCAGACCAGGCGTGGAGCCAGATTACTAACCGAGAAATACCGGAATCGATTCCAACGCGCACAATAAATTCAAGATACCTTTGTCATCACCCGGGCCATCAGAATCTATGAAACGCTAGTTCTCAAGTAGGCGTACTGTCGGAATTGGCATACATCTTGCCAGTTACTTCAATCGTTTGAAACACTGAAGATGTCCTCCAATGGAGGGGCCGAAACGTCTGTTTACAACGGTATTACAACACGGCCTAATAAACCGGGAGAGAACAATATAACGGTTATAATATTGGGCAGTTGAGTGTGGTGAAGAGTGACTCCACACTATCTTTTTTATGTTGAACGGTTGCCTTATGCTCCCTGCCTTTCCTGAAGAACTTCAGCAGTAAAAAAAAGGAGGCATTATTATTATTATTATTAGTATTATAGAAATAAATAGTGAGAGGTTTAAATTATGTAGAGGAAGATTAAAAGAAAAATGATTTGCACATATAGTTGTTAAATAGAGAGAGATTATACTGACAGTAGAGACACAGAACTGGGTCAGGCAGGAAGTTAATTACTTCCAAAATGTAAAGTTGAGCTACAGCCGTTTGTCTTCTGAACTTTTAAATTACTTTCGTAACACAGTATTGTTGAGGAAAAACAACAATAATAAATGCCTTACGTTTGAGGGAGACAAGCATGCGGGTTCAACTTTCGATGCCCCACGCACATGCTGCATACTAACAATAAAAACAGAAAAAAATATTTCAACACATATAAAGGGCACTGTATTCATAGTGTATTTTCATTATCTACTCGCCTGTTAATTGTTAATTCTACGTATTATACAATCTGTTTGGCACCGTTTCTTTTGTAGATGAAAACACGCACACTTAGTGGTTAATCTTCTTAAAAAATTAAATTAAAAAATGAAAATTTTGCTCAGAAACATGTTGTAAATAAACTATACATAATTGTAAAACAATTAAAAAAACCGGAATGCTTTTCTGCTTTTTTATATAAATTTTCGTTTATATAAGTAAATGAAACTTATATAATTTGTTGTTGTAACAGAAAAACTTAGTAATTTATCTATATAGCTAACAAAAAAAGTTAAATAATATATTATTTAATTGATTCAGGATAAATATAGCTGTAATAAACAAATAAGGTTTGATAATATAAAAAAATTTGAAATAAATAAAAATATTTTTCGGAAACTTCTGTAGTATCGATTAGTTTACACCTTTCGTTATTGATTAGGCCAATTTGAGAAATAAGATATTTGTTTTTAGTACTTAATCGTATTTGTCGTATTTTAAAATGCATACTGAAATATGCCGTAAATTATTTGACTTGACCAAGTGGCTGAAATGAAAACTGTAAATTTTACCTTAACTAATCGACATACATTAAGTGAACTAGGAAACAATCTGAAAACAGCATGGGGTGACGCACCTGTGAGCAGCAGAAGGTGGACGTGCCTTGGTTCTGGCAGGAGTTGGCAGCCACGCATGCGCCGGTTCCAGGAACCTTCAGCTGTGTGTCCTTGTAGTCCGGCTGGTACGGAAGCAGCATCCTGATCTTCCCCCAGCGGTTGAAGAACAGGATTATCGCGCCGATCCACACTACTAACACCAGCAGCACTATCCCTACTTCTACGCCGCGTACCTGCAATGAAAACATTCCATGTTACTGCTGAATAATAAATATTGTTACGACTGTCTCACGGATCGTCATATTTTACAATGGAAACAGAATAACTGACACCAATGAAGTAACTAATTACCAGCTTTAATTAGTCACAAATCGACAAAGTACTCTTATACAATAATTCAAGTTAAATTCGTTAACACGAAATAATAATTGTCAACTATTAAGAGTTTTGCACTAATTATAACTCAATAATCACTTTCCGCTAATCCGCAACAATCACTTGATCCACACTAAAGAAATCGCCCACTGCAACTAACTTATAAGCCGGCTGTAGAATCTTATGTATACCCCGCAGAAGTTCCAGAATAATTTTCCATTCTTTTGGCTTCGTGTCGGCATAATATGCGTAGCTACAAGTGCTTGAATACTCTAGAGTAGTGGTGCACAACCTTTCAACATCCGAGGGCCACTAAAAACTTTTAAATGATCATGGCGGGCTACAAGGCGACTTCCCTCCATTTCGCCAACCACCTACCTAACCTTTCCCCTTATCCTAATATTTCCAGTAGTATTTCCGTGAAAGATAATGCTTCTAATTGAAGAGCGTTTTCTAACATGTCTCATAAGTAAGTAAGTAAACTTAACACAGCTACATTTGAACTAGCTCTATTGAATAATTAAAAACTCACCTGAAAAAACGTTTGAGGTCACAAAAATAATACAGCCATCAGATTCCAAAATCGAAATTTTAATTTGTAAAGAAACGCTTCTAAAACAATCTTTTAAAAAACACGTAATTTTAAAAATCAGTTTTATTTTTTTGAGTTTACCTTTAAAAGACACACAATTGCAATAAAATTATTAATTTGAAAGAAAGCACAAAACTATTATTTGTTAAAGAGGAAACTAATTTAGAGCCTAATGAGAGACTTGATACTGTTTGTTTTTCACTAGTCTGTCTATATCGGGTTCAATGTTGGACACAGCAATTCGCAAGTTTCCCTCCAAATGTTCATCAGTCAGACGGGAACGACCTCTTGATTTGATCTGTTTCATCAAAGAAAAAGACTGTTCGCATAAGTAGGTACTTCCAAATAATGTTGCCGTTTTTAGAGCATGATTTCATTTCCTCAGGTAAGTAAGTTTTATAAAAATCCAGTAGAGAAACCTCAGAAAATTTTGTCTTTAATTCAGAGTTCGTTGAAGATCAATTAGCTCCATCTGGAAATCAATGGGCACTACCTCAACATCAGTAGTGAATGGTAGAGCAAACATATCAAACAATTTCTCAAATTTTTTTATATCTTGAAATCGACGTTGTAACGTAACTGTTACAAAATAATAATGTTATAATTTGAAAATGAATTAAAAATTTTTAAAATTTTAAAATTTTGTTGTTTCTGAAAAATATTTGTGTCGTGTTTTTTATTACTGGTATTTAAGAAATAATTGTGGTTATTGTTTGGTGTTAAAATTTTAATTGTAATTGTTGATAGTGTAGTGGTGTCACTTTCTGTAAATCACTTCTGAGTTAATCTGGTTAACTCCGGTACTAGTCGATAGACGGCTCTTCTTCTTCTTCGATGTGCTCTTTAATTTCGTAAATACCGCCTTTCGGTTAGTCCGTGTCCTTGAGTTAACTTATTCTTTAAGTATATTTAAAGAAAAATTCAACCAAATTGCATAAATAGAAGGTTTATTAACAATTTATTAAAAAATATCGATAGTAATCGATATTTGACAACAGTATCGACTCGTACTCAGGGCCGGTCGACAAAAACTTTACATCAACAGTGTATATAAAATATGTTCTTTTAACGGTTATGTTAGAATAGCCAGAGAAGGGTAGGACCAAGAAAGTATAACACTTACAATTAGAAATGTCTTAAAACTAACAATTACAACGTTATTAATTAATATAGGAAGTTTATATAGTATATATTTCGAACCAATGCAGTCTAGAAATTCGTTTGCTCCACCTCGATGAGAATGATGAGAAAATCAAAATGGCCGACAGAAGTAGGCGTAGTTCAATGTCTATCACCTCGACGAATATTTCTTATAATAAAGATGTCCTTTCACTGTTTATTCGTCTCAGCAATTGTGGATATTGGTTCTGGAGTTAATTGAGTGTTCCTGGTGTAGTGTTTATTAGTTCACTTGGTGTAAATGTGTGTTATTATGTCTATTTCACTTTGGTTAAATGTGTCGTATATAACCTTTTTTGTTCGTCCGTAAAATTTATTTGTAGTGGTGTTATTTCAATTATTTAGGCGTGTGTGGTTCTGTTTATCTGTAATGCACTGTTTATTGTTGGTTTTCACTGCTTCTCGAGTTAAAAATTCAAATTAAAAAAATTACACAATTTGTACTGAACTCGGTTGAATTATCGTACGCCATTAGTATATGTTATACGGAGCAAAACCTCGTTTAAGTGTTCGCTTCAACGGATAATAATTAACTGTTCTCATTTCCTTCGTCTCCTGAAAATCTTAGCCAATTTAATATATATTATACATTGTTCCAAATTATCTTCGCTTCCGATACATTTTATTTGAATACATTATACACGGAAAATATTTTCGCTATTAATTAACTGTATGAAATACTAAATACATATTCGGCTTCTTTAATTTATTTCGCTTATTTCGATACTAATTAATATAGTTTTACAAAGTTTTCATTTAAAAAAATTATATTTCTTTCATGTTGGAATAGTAGGTTCAAATATGTTTTTCCTGTCCTTGACCAGATAATAGCCATTTTCTCTGATATTATTATTACCATACTGAATCTAAGATTGATATAATCGTTTATCTTTACTTAATTTCTTGCAATTTAGTTCATTAGTTATTGTTTTTAAATATAATTCATTTATCTATGACTCCTCCTCTGAAATGTTAGTTAATACATTCCATTTTTATTTATAATTTTACTTATCTTCTGACAATATCTTTATAAAGTATAAGTTACATTGTATTACTATATGGTGGGTTTATCTTACATAAATTTCATCAGTTTAGTTGGTTTATAGGACTAGATTTGTCAATTATAATGTAGTCTAAATTTACTATCTGGCCTAGACTTTATCTGTTGTTACTTGCAAAGTTTTTAATAATACAGTTAGTTTGTACCATTTTCTGACCTTCTATTCTAATATAATATTCATTAATAATTTGTTCTTTTACTACTATAACATTGAGTATTGATTTTAAACAATTAAAACATAACAATTATTTAATATTAAATCTGGTATCTAGAATCATACCTTTTTTGTACTGATTACTTACAGTAACTTATAAAAAACATTTTACTATCTAGGAATGGTATCTGCATTCAGATATTGCATTCCTAATTCAAACTACTAAACAAAATAACATTTGATAAATACAAGTATTAATCTCTACTTCTAAATCTTATTTATAGAGTTAATATATGGAAACTGGAACCTAACATTTTGTTCCATTAAAGGTTTAACACTCCCTTAAAACTATTTAGTTACAGTCTTATCTGTTTTTCTTAATTTTAGGGATGTATTCCCCGTCACCTTATGTACTAACCCGAAGCTATCTATTTATATTATTTATTCTATTGAATGTTTTCATATAAACAGTGGCATTTTATTAGAAAGAGTATTCAATGCTCCTTCACCATATTAATTGATTAAATATCATTCATGATACTATTTAAAAACACTTAAAGTTATTTAATTGTACAGTAATTAATGTACCTTCTCAAAGTTTATTTATTATAATCTAATAACTTGCACTTGTCCCTGGTTATTTCTTGATATTATCACTAGTCCTTTCATAGTTTTATAATATCAAATTGTTTAACCATGGGGGAACTGTTAAGATTTGTCTATTTAAATTATACAATAACTTTCTTGGGTGCACTTCTACTTAGCACTTTAAACACTTTTTGTTTTTATTTGTTTTACATGAGTTTATGGTTTGTTGGGGTGTTATACTTTCTATTGTGACATTTACTTTCTTTTGGGGGTTTTGTTTTCTCCCTATGGGGTTTCTATTGGGTATTGGTCGTGTTCTACTTCCTCTATTCTATGTGATCTTCACTTGTCTCTGTTCATTAAGTATATTTGTTTATTTTAGATATCTTCTTTCTTCGTTCTTGTTTCTTCAGTACCATTTCGTTATTATACACTTTTGTTTATACTGGTCTGTTTACTTTGTCGGTTTACTTGGTCTGGGTAGCTTCCTTGCCTACTCCTATTTTACCTGGGTATTATTGTTATTTTAATTTTAGTTTTCTGGGGTTTTAATTTGTTGTACTTTCATATTATTTGCAGATTTTTTCTTTATGTTTACTTTTCCTTGTTATAATGGTAATTTATAGTGCTTTTTATTTGGTTCTCATTTGGATTTTTCTGGATATTCCATATACTTGATTTTTTCTAATGATCATCTGGTAATTGATTTAAGTGGATTATCTGTCACGCTACAACGTTTAAACTCATTTTGAAGATTCTCTATAAGTGAGGTATATTTAGTGAAGTTAATGGGTTGTTCAGAACTTGCTGCAAAACTGTTCATTGTAGAAAAATGTGTCAGTAGCCCAAACGTCAGCTGTGACTGCTATAAAATCAGTTTAACCTCAAACGATTTTTTTAAGTAAAACAGATTGTGTATCATGTTATTTTTTCCTTGAAGTTTGGTAGTTAGCTCATGTTAAGATGTTGGGTTATGTCAACTAAGAAAGATAAATCCCACACCCATTCATTGTTCTCAAAGTCTGCTACCAGATTCTCATCACGGCTTTTCGAAAAGATAATTATCTCTTTACGCAGGCCATACACTCGTTTCAGCATTGTTCCTGCACTAAGCCAACGAACTTGTGTAAAATAAAGAACATCGTCATACTGGGTGTCTAATTGTAATATGAATTCACGGAATTGGCGATGAGTGAGTCCTCTGGAACGAAGAAAATTTATTACTTTGATCACTGCTTTCATCACATGCTCCATATGAATTGTTTGTGCACAAAGGTTCCCTTGGTGTAAAATGGAGTGGAATGCGACTATATTGTTTTTATAATCTGTTGCTAAATAGTTCACTACTCCTTGCTTCTTTCCCACCATGGCTGGCGCACCATCTGTTGAAATGCCATATAATAGTTTTAGGTCTAAATTGTACTTTTCCAAAATGTTTTTCACCTCACAATAAATATCTGAACCTTTGGTTGTATCTTTCATAGGAACTAACGCCAGTAATTCTTCTGTTATGTGAAAATCTTCATTAATACCACGGATAAAAATTGAAAGTTGTGCTGTGTCAGTGACGTCTGTGCTTTCATCCATGGCCAATGAAAAAAACTTAATTTCTAATATTTTTACCTTCAATGATTTTTCAGTGTCTGATGCCATTTCTTCTGCTCTTCTGGATACTGTCATACGATTAAGACTAATTTTTGAAATAATACTTTTTTTTTTTCTACGGGAAAGCTATATTTGCTACTTCTTCCAGACATTCTTTAACTAGCTCTCCATCTTTGTACGGCTTCATTTTTTAAACTAAAATTTTAGATACAACAAAACTTGCTTTAACTGCAATTTCTGAGTCATCAGTCACTTTCCGGAAAAGATTTTGTTGACTTGTTAGTTTACGTTGGAATTCTTTTACCTTATCCTTTCGCAATTGTCCCGTCCACTTTTTGTATTTGCCAGCATGTTTTGTATCGTAATGTCTCCTCACATTGTACTCTTTCATTACACCCACGGTTTCTTTACAAATTAGGCATGTTGCTTTACCGTTATACTCTATAAAAAATACCTCTCGCTCCATGCCTCTTGAAACACACGGCACTCGTCAGTCACTTTACGCTTTTTCACAGACATGATCGTGAAATGTTACAAAAAAGGAATCACTTAAAAACACACGAATGCCAAATACAGATCGGTCTCTACTGAAACTGAAGAACTGAACTAACGCTACAGGTTACGAGAATTGCTGCTACCTACTGCCAGCTGCCAGCCTAGTTCACGCATGCGCAGACAGTGAGTGCCCCCCACTACCACCACCACCTGACCCTGGTCAACCTAATTCCCGATCAAACCAACAAATCTGGGTAAATTTCCATACACAATTTTAAACATGTGGACTTATAATATTTTTTCCTCCGGGCCGCATGAAGTGAGGTTGAGGGCCGCATGCGGCCCGCGGGCCGCGGGTTGTGCACCGCTGCTCTAGAGGCTACGTGAGTGCACGGTCTTGACCGAGACGCTGCACCTGCTCGGCTAGCCGAGAAACGTACAGAATGACGCTTTCGAGAATCGAGAGCGCTATGTGATTGTCGTAGCAATCTGATCACTATTTATTCTGTTATTATACGCCAGATGAACAGATGTTATTCCGCAAGAAACATAAGTTGAATTACAACGTGGTGTATTTTAAACTTCACCGGATGAGCCAGAAGTATAACGTGATAATTTCCTTGCCGAAAACCAATATGATGGTATTCCGTGACCGTTAAACAGTGCGGACGAAAGTAATGGTAGACGACTACTGTTTGAAACAGGTATGGGATTTCCAGTATTTGGACTGTAACATTTCACTGGGTCTAAACAGAGATGTGGAGAACAAGTTGAGTAAATTTAAATCCATGAACAGAATGGACCCAGCTAGACTTCCAGTTCAAGTATGACAATATATACGATCAGGAAAAGAAGCATTGGAAAGCCAAGGTGTCTTCATGTGTACAGTAACAGTTCCCAATTGTGCCTAATACTGTACTTAAAGTCCTGCAGAAAAAGAAAAAGAAAAAGAAAAGGAAGAAGAAGAAGAAGAAGTGGAGGAGGAGGAGAGGAAGAGGAAGAGGAGGAGGAAGAAGAAGAAGAAGAAGAAGAAGAAGAAGAAGAAGAAGAAGAAGAAGAAGAAGAAGAAGAAGAAGAAGAAGAAGAAGAACTACAAGAATGAGCACCCCTCACACACACACACACACACACACACACACACACACACACACACACACACACACACACACTCTCGAATGTATGTCTGTGATCGTGAATGAAAAATCTTTTTTTGTATCGCAATAAACAAGGTAGTAATGAAATAATTTCTCTGTACATCTAACAATCACATTTTTACTAGGGTGTATACAATTCACATAGAAATTTTCGTGTATTTCGTTTGAACAACACTCAAAAACAATTGTGCTGCTTCAGTGTATGCAAAGAGGCTGTGAAAATAAATAAAATCAAATTACTTTGTACACTAGTACGTGTAAAAACTATTACTGTTGTCTTCAGAAAGGAATAACAACTGTTCTATTGGAGAAAATTCTCCATAACTAAAACGAAATATTGAACCAAAACACTGTAAAATGTTCATGAGTTTTAATTGTACTAGTTTCTGTTACAAAAAAAAGTTATATAAATTTACTTTTACCAACAAAATTTCCTATCTAGTTGGAAATGTCATTGAATTTTAGAACTTTGTGCTTACCTGAATGTATGTGGGGGGCATGTTTGGCGAGGGTGGCGCCCCTGTTCGGTTGGGGGCCACGGGTCTGACGCCCGGCGGTGTTATCTGCACCTCATGCGTTCTCGGCAGTTCTGAAACAAACAACACTCTAATTACAGACGGACTTTATTATGAAGGGGAGGCGCTCGTTGCGGCGAGTGCGCGTGCGGCCGTTAAGCCGCTTACAAAAACACACTGGACTCGTTTCACATGGCATTTAAGCCCAGATTAAGATGTAATCTTCTTTACATATATATTTCGCTACACGCAAAAAATATTACCAAATGTATAAGTGTATATGTTGTTTCCTGTGTACGATTACGTTTTTGGTTGAACGAAAATTATTCTGACGCAGTAAACACACTGTTGGGAATTGAAGTTCCTTTTGTACGGAACAGACTTTGTCTTTCAAAATGTTGACGATTTATTACGTTTTAAAATATTATTGGCAGAAATGTAAAGTAAAGTGCCTTCCAGTCAAAGTTTTAATAATTTGTTATGTAACAATAATATATTTTTTTATAATAAATAATACTGATTTTGTTATAACAAATTATTTGTAATAATGAAATATGTTCCATCCGCCTGTTTCTATTGAGTGTGCCCCGACCGCGTTACCCCCGGCTCTCATCTCACTGCTTCCGACCTCGCAGGATTTATGTAAGGTGATATGTGTTCGCCGCTAAGAAATGATGATATAAGGAACATCCTTGGAATATAGCCTACAACCAAAACAAAAGGATAAAGCAATACAGACAGCATTGCACAGACCATGTTGAAAGGATGCATAAGAACAGGATACCAAAACAAATTTTGGTTTATAATTCGAAAGGACGGCGGAATATTAGAAGACAAATAGAAAGATGGTCGGACTAAAGAGTGCGCAACGGGTTGTAGGATCACAACCTGAAGAAAAAGAAGAATAAGAAGAAATATGTGTTCTTCATTTCAAGTAAAACGTAATATGTAAAATACATCTGTTGTATAACGTCATACATCTGATATAATACGTATTTTGTATTGTGATACATGAAGATTATGTTAATGGAAAATGGAAGCCATTATTCTGTATTTAGAAGACATTTAGTATACAGACGACACATTGTTATTTGATGATTACCAGGCTGGCCAGGCTGTTTGCTGAACTCGGAAAGCGGCTTGCCATGGCTGTAAACTCATTGAGTCAAATCTGCAATGATTTCGGATTACAGATCTCTACATTGAAGACCAAGCTAATGACTGTTCATGGAGCTGACCCCGTACGACCAAATATTTTTGTAGATGATACTGTTCTGGAGCAGGTCAGTTCTGGACTATAAGTATCTCACACCACAAACAATGATGTGATGAGGAAGCTGCACAAGTTCAACCTTATGTGTGGGACCATCAGGGAATGTCTACAATCAGCGAGTAAAGAAACACGTATGACGTTCTACAAGATGACGGCTCTCCCCACACTTCTCTATATGTCTGAGAATTAAACTTTAACGAAGTCCCAGGCCAGTCATACTCAAGCGGCTGAAATGAGATGTCTCACGTACGTGGCAGGCAGGATATACTCTTCAAGATCGCAAAAGAAATGTTGATGTACGGCAGGAACGGAATTTTATGAGTATACTTTATGCGATTGGCCAATATCGGTTACAATAGTTAAAACATCCTAACCGAATGGATGATTGTCGTATCCCCAAACAAATATGGAATTATTAGCCGAAAGGTGTGGGGCGTCCGAAGAAGCGTTGGAGTGGCCAGCTCTGGTCCATCTGCTTGGGACCGGAACAAACCATTTTTGGTTTAATCCTTGCTGAAGATGGTGATGGTGATGATTATTATTATTGTATACAATGTAGAATTTTTTGTAAGCAATGCATGCGTTATCACACACAGTGAAAGCAATATTACTGAATAAACAACGCGAGTTCTTAGTTTCAACTCGATTAGTTAGCATTTGTCTGTCTGTCTCTCTGTCCCTCTGTCTCTCTGTCTCTCTGCCTCTCTGTCTCTCTGTCTCCCTGCCTCTCTGTCTGTCTGTCTGTCTGTCTGTCTGTCTGTCTGTCTGTCTGTCTGTCTCTCTGCCTCTGTGTCTTTCTGTCTCTCTGTCTCTCTGCCTCTCAGTCTTTCGGTCTGTCTGTCTGTCTGTTTGGGGTATGTCTCACGATAACGTTTCAGTGCATCAATCGATTTTCATAAAACTAGGTACATGTGTCCATAATTTTACTGCACAGACCCCCATATTATTTTTTAGAATGATACCGAAAAAATAAAGGGATGAAAGGCAAAAAAAGAGGGGACAAAAAGAAAAAAACCAGGTTGGATGAAATCAAAGAGAACTTTGATCATAATCTGATAACAGAGTTTTGAATTTTTGAAACTTATTAAGTTTTAAATAGCATACCAGCATCCCAAAGTTGGATCAAAATTAAAAAAAATTAAAAATATACCCTAGGTTACACTAACGAAAATTTTTACTCAATCCGAATGTGATGTTAGCTTTGAAACTTTTTTACTTAAGAGGTACTATAAACAGAAAACAGAAGTCAACATTAAAAAAAAATTGAACAGTTCTATACAGAACATTTATGAAACGGGTGTCATAACATAAGATTTTTGTTTTTTGTAAGACTGTTGGAACAGGATACACTGTAAACATTACTGTATCTAATGCACTTAGTGTTGAAGTTAATGCATTAAACGTGGACGCTGTTGTGTAAAATTTAGGAATTATTGCATTAAAAGTGAACATAATGTATGTAATACATGAGGTTTCGTATTGAATAATATCATATAATTATTGTAAACAATGTAAACATAATGGCATTAAATGTAGGCATTATTGTATATAGCAAGCATTATTGTATTAAATGTAGACAACGTTGTGTACAGTGGACGCATTATTGTATTAAATGTAGATTTTTTTATGTATACAACGTAGGTATTATTGTAGTAAAAACGGACATCATTGTATACACTACTGGGAATATTGCATTACATGTGTACATTATTGTGTACAGTATACACATTATTGTATTAAATATTGTATTAAATGTGGTATTACTGTAGACAATATGGATACTGTTGTGTACAATGCAGTTTATATTGTATTAAATATGGGAATTAATGTCTTTAATGTTGTGATAATTGTACGACGTAGGCATTATGATATATAAATCATGGTCACAATAATATGCAATGAGAGTTTTATTATGTACAATTCGGCAATTCATAAATTAAATCATTGCATTAATTACAAAGGAATAAATTAATTTGTTAAAACCATACTGAAAAATACAGTTAAAAATTACAAAACAAATTAGAAAAATTATGTTATCCAGAATTTATCCAGACATTTGGTTTTCTAAATAAAATATTTAATGTTAAACTGATAATCATTAAATGTTGTGTCTGTGATTTTGTAGTATAAACGTGTCACTCAACCTATGATTTGTGAAGGGACGACTTGACAACGGTTAAAATCTAAACGAATTATTTATAAATTCGGAACGTTTATTTCCGTATCGAAATCTTTGTTACATTGCCTTAGGACCATCACTTACCTAACGTTCTAAAGACTATAGGTCTGCTTTTGTACTTCTTGCCGGCTCTAACGGCTGTGACGGTAACCTGGTACTGGGTGTCTGCCAGGAGTCCGCTCAGAGTGACAGAGTCCGAGTTACCTGCTACCACTGCTACTACCCTGTAACTGTTAAACATTACCTACAGTTGCTTGCATTTATTACCGACTTACCAATGCAGATGAGTATAATTGCCAACTATAGTGTCTAGATTGGCACGGTGTCCGCCAGTTCACCTCAGAGATAAGGTAGAGACTATGTATTGGCGGACACCGTGCCAATTCAGACACTGATGATGGCCTCCGATGGTGGGGCCGAAACGTTTGTCAATAACGACAACTGTGGACCACGGTATAACAGCCCGGCTGATAATAACAATTTCACCAACGTTGAAGTCGGCCGTGAAAGCTTAATAACTGAATTCACTAATATTTTGATACAAAGATATTTGTCATACTGTCTGTATTTCAGAATCATTAACCGTGTAAGAAGATACACGTACGTTTATAAACGCGATAAGATTGCTTCAGATGTTTTCAGCATTTAATGGTCACGGACCGATCAAGAACAAAAAGGATGGGAATAGTCGTCCTTCGCTGTAACAGTATTTTTTTTTTAGCTTGAAAAATGACGCACACTCCATAACGTGAGCATTAAAGCCGATGGAGATAAATATATTTTTTCTGAAAGAACAAAAAGTGGTCTGGTGTGGGATGATTAATTGAATTTGGTAGGCCTACACTTGGACAGCTCGTGAGGGTAAATAAATCAAGTGTTTAACGTGTGACAATGGACTTCATTATAAAGGAACAATTTAATTGACACTCAGGTAGATATAGTATATGTTTTTATTGATGTAGCTTCAGTATTGTTTTTAAAATCCATGTTGTTAATAATCGATGCTATGACACCTATGATACCTACTCAGAATTAATAAAGTTAAAAAGCACTAAACATATCATAAAAATTAAACATGTGCAAAAGTATAATTCTACCAATTGTAGTATATGAAATATTAACGCAAGAAGACAAACAGTAACTAAGAATATTGAAACGATGAATGGTGAGCAAATTTTTGAACAGGTGTAAAATAACGACGGCTCATAAAAAATACGAAGGAATTACCAAAGATATAATCTAACCCACGCAGCTGATATAGTAAGATTTATAAAGAGCAACCTGACTAGGACACACAATAGGAATGGAACAATACAGAATTCCTAGAAAAATTCTAGACTAGTACGTAGGGTGGCCAAGGAAGAGATGGATCGAGCATGTTGATGTTGAGGAGTGTCTGAGGAATATGGGGATAAGGAGATTTATAAAACTCATTCAGAATGTATAAAATGTAGAAGTAGTTTGCAAGAAACAGAAAGTAAAAATCATTCATAGACATGATCAAGGAATAACAAGCATTATATGAAGATAGGTACTATAATAAATCTTATAAATTATAAAATAGTGGAAACTATTGGAAAGACGAATTATTAGAAAAATATTAGACCCACGAAAAACTTTAGAAGGTTGGAAATTAAGAAGTAATGATGAAATATATCAGAGTATAGAAAATATAACAGAAAAAACGAGAAAAAGAAGACTTATTTTTTGGACATTTGTAAAGAATGGACGACAATAGGTTAACAAAGCAGATCTTCAAATATCTTTGGGGGAAGAAGTCAACATCAAGTTGGATTAAAGAAGTCCAAAAGGATTTAGAAAAAATAATATAAACTCAGAAGAAGCAATTGAAAGAGAAGTTTTTCGGGCAAACGTGTTAAAAGTGGAAGGAGTCCAGGGTAGGAGAGAGAAAAACGCAGGTTCTAAGTGGTCTGAGGACAGGAAGAAGAGACATAGTGAAAAGATGAAAGAATATTGGAGAAAAAGAAAAGAACAAAGAGTAAAGAATTGAAATTGGCGTGTGGTCCTTAGATGACCGATACAAAAAAAATGCTTATTTCTTACCGCCTAAACAGTGTAAGGTAGGCTGTCTTTTGTAAGCCGTTTGGCATGCAAAGAAAGCAGTGCGCCATTATAATGTAAATAACAAACATTATAGTATAAAACTAAACCGAAGGCCAGAGTAGGAATTGGTTTCTAACAATAATATGTATTTTAGAAAAGGACACCAAGGCGCTCTTGTTTAAGCGTCTGATCAGTTAACATTAAAGCCAAAGGAGTGAGTTATAATAACTAATTGTTGATCAGAGTTAAGCCGATAGTTAAAAATAAATAAGAAGTCATAGTGAATAATAGACCTATTATTGTTTACAAGGTAAAAATAAAACAAATTTAAAAAATATTATTAACATCTTCAAGACAAACTATAATACTAATGTACATCCGAAAGCCTAGTGAGAAATAAAGTATATCACAAAGTATTAGTGATATTACAATGTAAGCTAAATACGTACTAGGTACAGAGTAGTATTATATTTAAAACAAATTCATTCTAGATAACGAGATAACCTTAATTACATTTCAAACACAGCACTTCTTGAACTCTGATATTTCGTTTTCATAACTAAGTGATAAAACCAAACATTTAAGCACTTTATGTTATCGAGTGACATTAACAGTGTTGATTTCCAAATAGTACACATTAAAATGGACTGTCTAAAACAAACATTCAAAATTAAACTTTAGTTAGAGCGAATTAGTTGATGGCGAATTAGTCGGTCATATTAGAGTTTAGCATTACAAAATGGCGTCTCTGTCTGGTGGCTTTAAAAATATTCTGAATAAACTGAACATTAATAATTTGTTAAACTACAAATTTTATTAGTGGTTAAATAATTTATGCTACACTCACTTGTTGCACACACCACTAGTCACTGTGACACCGATTAGCGCTTTCGAACGTACCCGTTCATCATCAGATCGTAACTGCCACAGATCGTAAGGTGGCAGTTACGATCTGATGATGAACGGGTACGTTCGAAAGCGCTAATCGGTGTCACAGTGACTAGTGGTGTGTGCAACAAGTGAGTGTAGCATAAATTAATAATTTGTTATTGTAATTTAAATAATATAAATATTAATCGAATTGTACTAATTGTTTGTTTGTTTGTAATTGTTTTTTGTATTATATGAGCTACATGCCGTTAGATTGAGAATCTATTATGCATGCTTTAAAATAGTAAACTAATTATTAATAATTGAGCATTTTGTTTGATTTTGATCAGCAGTAGTACCAATAGTAGTACAATATTAATTATGTTTACATTCTTATTCTAAAATTACATTATCTATGTAGCGTATGATTAATGCTGAGTATATTGTTTCATATGAAGGCCTGTGTAACTTTATACATTCTGCGTAATACAAAAGTTATTTAATGCATTAACTTGTCAGGTTTTCGTTTGAACGATTTTACGTAGTTCTGTCGCATAGAAGGGAACGCTCTTGATTGGAAGTAAATCCACCTTATCTCTGCCAAATAAGATATCTATTGGGGGAACCGTTAGCCCTACCTCACTACATTTAGAATTTTGTCTTCACTTTTATTTATATATTTTGGTTATATTTTGTCTGTTTTCCCTTGTAACATTGTTGAACGGATTTACAGGAAAATGCGATTTAAAAAAAGAAAACATTTTTGTTGACATTGAGATCCGAAATATTGTTTGCAGAAGGGTTTAGATATTAATAACAAGATAATCTTTCATTTAGTTTCTATTCTGTTCCACGTAGAAGTGAAGTAAAAGTTTAAAGTCTATTCGTTATTCGAGTGTTTGAGGTGGTGGTGGTTGGGATTCAAAATTACGACAACATGTGTAGACATGGTGCTGCTATGGAGGTTCCCATGAGAACTTGCTTTAGTGTTGCGTTTTTTCCTAACATTACATTTCGTCAGGCTGGTACTTGCTATTAAGTTTCAGCCATATGGCACCTTCTTAATCCCAACTTTCTCATTGTCTTGCACTTATCGTATTCTTCAGCTACCGTAAGAATATGTGTTTGACAGAAATGGGTTGTAAGTCCATAGCCTAAACCACAACCTGGAGGTCCGGGAACATTGATGTCGGGCTGTTTTCCCCCAAGGGAGTTGCCTTCACCTCAGCTTACGAGCGTCCCCTGTGCGGTAACAGTACGCTTTCTAACTCAGCCCATGCATGCAGCCGTTATCTCACTAGGGGCTCCACTTCGCCCCACACTAGGTGTATACCATCCTGCCAAGGCAGGACCCAAGCCCACCCCAATTTACTAAAGAAAGTTTGAAGAAAATCTTTCGGCTGAAGAAGACACCTTTTTCCCCGAGGGTGGAATTCGAAACGTTGCAGATGATGTCGCTAATAAATAGCAACCGACCACGGCCTAACATCCCGGTTCATATAATCAATCTAATAATACTGATACCAGCCTTGAGAGTTTACGTAACTAATTAAAATTATAAATTCCTTTTAAGTTTATAATTGTTTATAAGCTTTACACATGCAACTGGCTTAGGAAAGGGTTACGTTAAGTGGTTATGTAATTTTGCTGAAATTTTAAATAAGTCTCGCAGGGGGGTTGGTCCCTCCCCCATAATTACGCCTCTGCCTCATCACGTAAAACGTGGTATAACAACCGAGACAGCGACAAGGCAGTGTGGGGGACCCAAATCTTGGGGAGGTAAAGGAACAACCAAGCTAGGTAAAGGAGCCACACGTACTAAAGAACAAAACTGGAGAGACGCGAGAATTTTGTCGGTCACTTTCAGAAACCAATTTCTCGACTACATCCGCTTATCGCTGGATAATTATCTCCGTTGATAACAATGTAATAGGACAAATAGCTTGATGCGGTCTCGTGTCGTATCGTATCGACCTACGCAAAGGTCAAAGTTTGTGTTATTAAACAAAATAAAATGAAAATACATTTCGCAATCGCGTGTAATGAATTATTCCAAATTAGTTAATCGAATAAGGCAGCCATGAATCTTGTTGATACAGCCGTATGATAATATATATATATATACGCACAGAATTATATTCTCAACTGAATTTGTAATACTTGAGTGTAATGAATTAACTGTCATACATATTTATGACGACACAATATACATACATTGTTGATTAATTACTTACTACACACATTTATACCATTTGTTACGAAACAAACAAATGGATTTTTTAATTTTTACTAACACTTATAATACACATTGTTACTACTATTTATTCATAAAATTATCTTAAATTTAAATTAGGGAAAGATATTTCTCATAATAAAGGAATAAAGGACGTTTGTTAGAATTTGTAATGTAAATTTTTACGATTAGTTACAATAATTATAACTTTTATCCCCTTCACATTATATTCTTCTTTGTCTTCTTCTGGCACTACTCGCCTGCTGGATCTTGGCCTGCTCAATGATTTTCTTCCATTCCGTCCTCTCACTATACAACCTTCTCCAGCCTATCACATTCACGCTTCTCAAATCATCCTCTACATCATCTCTCCATCTTTCCCTAAGACTTCCTCTAATTCTTCTGCCTACTGGTTTCCAGTCTGCCATTCTTTTAGTTTTCCTGGTGCCGTCCATTCGTCTTACGAATGTCCCAGCCACCCTACTCTAATCTTCTACTCTCGATAAACCGGACTGTGTCACTACTGTATATTATTTGATGTAATTCATAATTCGTTCGTAACCTCCAGGACCCGAATTCAGTTTGCCCAAGCATACAGGTATTTAACAAATATACCTGTTAAATAGATTTGTTAAATTGAATCTGCAAAAACTCTGGATTGCAGACATTCATACGTAAAACTAAGGTCATGGCTTTTCGTGGAACTGATCCCGTACGGGCAAAAATTGTTATAGTGTTTCAGGTACTGTCCTGGGACAAGTTAGCAATTTTGAATACCTGGGGTACAGTGTGTCTTATAATGCATGCAACGACATTGTGAATAAGTTGCACAAGTTCAACCTTATGTGCGGGACCATTAGGGGAGCCCTCAAGTCAGCAAGTAAAGGAACACGTCTAAAATTCTACAAGGTGATGGCTCTTCCCACACTTCTTTATGGGTCTGAGAGTTGGACTTTAACGAAAGGCCAGGCCAGTCGCATCCAAGCGGCTGAAATGAGATTTCTCAGGCACGTGGCAGAGTATACTGTCCATGATCATAGGAGAAACACAGATATACGGCAGGAATTGAATATTATGAGTATACTCGAGAGGATCACCCAGTATCGGCTAAATTGGTGAGAACATCTTTGCCGAATGGATGATTGCCGCATCCCCAAACAACTGTGAAACTATAAGCCGAGGGGACGGAGAGGTGTGACACGTCCGAGGAAGCGCTGGAGTGACCAGCTCTAATCTTTTCCTATTTGAGACCGGAAAAAACAATTTTGGTTTAATCCGTGAAGATGATGATGATGATGACACAGGTATTTCGTAAGAATTTTACACTCAGATATTCTAAGCTGTTGTTAATCTGCATTAGTTAATGTCCAGGCCTCGCATCCATATGTTACCATTAGTCGAATAACATTTGTTCACATATATGGTGTAGTATAGCTACAAATATAAATAAATAAAGATATATAAAGATAGCAAGAATTATTCTGATACTAATAAATTTTGTCTGAATCTCGCTGATGATAATGCTCCTCTTTGGATTCGCCAATTTGTAATTAAACCTAATTACAAATATAAAAACTAAGTAGTGTAAATAATGGATAATAAAGTGTAATGTGTTGATGAGTAAAAATTTTCGTTAGTTATAAATTTTTTTGTTTAATTAATTAATTAAATTAAATTAATTAATAATTAATTAATTGTATGTTTTTAATTACTTCCAATTAAATAAGTAAGATCTTGTGTTCTGACAATATTTGTTTCTATTAATAATTTAATTGTGTAGTTAGATTTATTAATTCTCTCTTCTGACTTTGCTCTTCTTCTTCTTCTCAAATATTTCTTTTATCACCCTAAATTATTTTTTTTTAGAAGAAAAGAATAAATAGCATTTACTATACAAATAAATACAAACTCTTGTGACTGAATAATTATGTTCATTTATTAACATTTGAAATTATGCGCCATTCTGGCTGCGCGTGGACCAGGCATTGGTTGATATTTGCTCAAGTCGGTAGCGAACAAAATTGACAAAATATATGTTTACAAGATTAATTAATTAGGATTCTTTTAACTGTCGAAATGGTCAGAGAGGACAAGGAACAAGATACAATGCTTACAGCTATTTTTAAAATAAAGTGTTATGGCTGAAAAAACAATATTATTATGTAAATTGTCAATTATTAAAAGTAAAATCGAACCATTCGTCGAATGACGTCACTGGCTTCGAGAAGGCTGTGTCCTGGGCTCGTTCAGAAATTAAGTATGGCCGCCGTCACCTCGACTTTCTGCTATGTAGTGCTGATACGATTTGATCTTCTCCCTCGGAAATAAATGAGAATTCCCTTCTCTGCGAAGTTGTAGTTGTCCTGGAATATAGTGTGGAGTGTTCTTCCTTCTTCTGCGATGTCGTTTTGTGATGGTTTACTGGTGAAGTGTTCGGTGTTCAAATGTGTTGTATTCGTGTTCTGCTAATATGGTTTAATATTCCCCCAAAATGGCCGTTGATTTCTTGTGGTCGTGTCAGATAATGTTATTGCTGTTGTTCTGGATTAGTTTGGTGTTATTTATTATCTGTTGGTGTTATCTTTACTTAGTTAACCTCTGTTACACTTTTCGAGGCTGCACTCATAGTTTTTGGACTAATTTATACTTTTTCGGTCTTCTGTCAGTAATTTCTCAACTGTTCACATTAACGATTAACAATAGACTGATGACTGAGAGTCGTCGTTTTGGGGTAATTTATGAAATGTCTTTTTCCTCTTCCCATTGTTCTTTTATAAAAGTACATGTCTTGGATTTGTTTCATCCTCTAAATATACATAACAAGTTTTCCTATTTATTGCTGTAACTCAATTATTTATTAATTGTACCAAAATCTAACTATTCAGCAATTTTCTTAAACTAATTTTACATAATTTGATATATAGCTGAATCTGTTTTAAGTTCAGATAAGCCTAAAATTTACAATTTTTGATATTTATTGTAGGCCTCACATTTTTTACAAATTTAGTATTTAAATGGTTTACAAGTGTTTTTCTGATAATATTTCCATGAAATAATATTACTCAGTCCATGATTATTATTTGTTGTTAATAATTTTGTTGTTATAACACTTCAATATTGTTTAATTTACTTTTTAGTCTGAGTTGATTACCATTTTAGGCCTAGTATTAGTTATTTTCAAAAGAAGTTAATTTTCTTCCTTTGTCATTACATTCGTTATTATTTGTATCTGTACTGATTACATTTTCATATTTTTGTGTTGTATGGATTAAATTCTATTCCTTATATTATGTAGTTTGATTGAATTTATTTAATTAAGTTTGACTCTCTGATAGATGGTTTTGGTTTACATTACTGGTCTGTTTTTCTATAGTGGTGTATTAGCTAATCTGCGTTACAGTAAATAAAAAACATCTTATTATTAGTTATACCCTCAGTTATGAACTGTCCTTTGGTATTTATTGTCCTTCTCACAATTTACTTAACTGTAATTAAAAAACATTTTATGGGTAATAGTATTTCTTATATCTAATTTAAAAAGCTCTTATTACTAATAATGTTGTCAGTCCTTAGACTGTCTTTGATTCTTATGGTTTTACTAGTATTATTCTACACTCATGGTAGTCCTTTTATATTATTAACACTTTATTGAATATTTTTTCATAGATTTTTTAGCTATGTTTTTCACTACACTCACTGTAGTTTCTAATTTTTGTTACATCACTACACTTTATATTTTCTACACTATGGTAGTCTTTTTAGTGGGTTCTACTCTATGGTAGTCTTTTTGGGTTGTTATACATTATACTTATATCTAGTTTACAATTCAGTTTCAATTGTATTGTATCTTGTAACTTGAGTTACTGGGTGTAAATATATTGGTTTTAATTTAGTTTCAATGGTATGTATTCCTTTATTAACATTTTTGGAATAGCTCTTCTTATTTCTAGGCTCTTTTTAGGAATCTTGACATATTTTGTCCTTTCTTCATTATTATATTAGTAAATTCCTTGTCTTGTGGTTTCTCTGCTTCTTGACTTTATAAATTTCCCTTATTAAAATTGTTTTTACCTTTTTATCTCTTTTCTTTCCTTTCCTTTTTACTGCTTCCCCAATCTACTGGGTATACTGCTGGTTTATTGGGTTTTTATATATGGTAGGTTATTCGTATATTGACCAATAGTTTTCTTTGTTATTGTTTATTCTTATTAACATTTTATTGACTTAATGTACAGTTTCTTTAGTTTAATCTTTAACCATTTATTATTCTCACTCACTATGGACATTTTCTTCTTTATTTATGTTGCATTAAGTTAAAATTTTAATGTGATAATTCTCTTATGCTACAATGGTTAGCTTTAGTTGTTTACTTAGTATCCTGGGCTTCAGCAACTTATCACACGAGTAATAACACCAATTTCCACTTACAATGCGGAACTTTATTTCATTACTACAAGAGTTAATTTGGGTTATGTCCTATACTAAGTAAGAAAACTGTTGAACGTTTTAAAATGTATAATTAATTTCCAACTGTTAGGTTAGCAATGTTGTTTGAAGTGTTTCTTCAAATTTCCATATACTTAGTTTTACCCTGATTTGTTTTCAGGTGTGGCATGAAGGATTAATTTACAAGTTAAATAAAATATTACCTAGACTATATGTAGAAATCCTTACTTCGTACATATCTAACAGATTGTTTAGAGTTAAACAAGAAGAAGCGTATTCAGACCTAAAAGACGTGCAGGCGGGAGTACCACAGGGCAGTGATCTTGGGCCTGTCTTGTATGCATTATTTACCAGCGACATGCCAAACTTAGAGCAAGCAAAATTAGCTACTTTTACTGATGATACAGCTTTGCTTACAACAGGGCAAGATGAGGTTATTTCAACCCGATTATTCAGAAAACTAGCAATACCATATATGAATGGACCAAAAAATGGAAAATTAAACTTAACGAAGCCAAGTCGGCACACATTAATTTCACCAATAAAAGATTGAATAATCTACCATCATTGGTCATAAATGGAACGGTAGCTCCTTATGGAAACAAAGCCAAAGACCTGGGTATGACATTGGATACCAAACTGAGATAGAAAGAGCATGTAAAAAAGAAAAAAAAGAGGAACTTAACATAAAATTCCGACAATATAAATGGCTCATAGGAAAACATTCCAACCCCTGTCTTTATACAGTAAAACTCTGATCTATAATCAGATAATTAAACCCTCCTGGCTGTATGAAATTCAACTCTGGGGGGGGGGGGTGCGCGAAAGATAGTAACATCATGGTAATACAAACATTCCAAAACAAAGTTTTGCAGACCATGGTAAATGCACCATGGTATGTTAGAAACGCCGATATCCACAGAGATCTAGGTATTCCAACAATTAAAGAAGGGATTAAAAGGTTTGCGAAGAAGCATGAAGAAAGGATTCACCTCCACGAAAATTCAGAATTTCTTCAGCTGCTGGACAATGAACACGTGTTCCGAAGAATGAAGAGAACAAAGCCGTTTGAGCTTATGTAGTCTTTTGTGTTATAAAAGCAGAGCAATGTGCGCAGGTGAGTGTTTAGTTAAAAACAGGAGAATTAACTAAAGGATGTCATTGGACTTAATTTGGCTGATTTAGTATTAAGAGGTATTAGAGATAAGTTGATGGTTGGTCTTACAGACCAGTTTTAACATGTTAAATGCAATAAAAAATATTTTCTGCTCCCTTTGTTGCGCCTCACTATCTAGTTAAGTAAATTGTCCTTTAATTCTCCTTTATTTCTGCTGGTAACAGTTATGCGATCAGCGTAGGAACACACTTGTGATGTTCTAACTCCGATGCACCAGTTGTATCACATTATATTTCACAATTTACCGTCTGTTGTTCACAGCGTGTTTTTGGTCCACAAATCGATAATTACTCTCCGGTCATCACGAATGTCTGTTCTGATCGATGACTTTTAAACATGTATGTTCTAAAGAAGTGTCGTGCCCTCCCCACTCTTCTCCACACATCTGAGAATTGGACTTTAATGAAATACCAACTTATTTGTGTTCAATCAGAGATTAAATAAGCTCTGTTAGACACATGGCAGTGTATGTGGTAAACTCGGGTATGCTCGTGATAATTTTTGTGAAGCTTGTTCCCACTAGTGCTCCCACAAATGAGCGCAGCGCATTCTAATGTTTGGTTTGAGATATTGTAGGCGCTAGTGCGACACGTGTTTATTGTTTTGCAACGTTTTGAAGTGAAAGGTAAGGAATATTTCTTATATGTCTGTATTTGTTAATAGGACGTGCATTTTGATTCTACCATAATTGTAATTCACTATATTAAGTATCAAATTTAGTCTTAAATTGTCGGTTAATACATACTGAATACGATGATACATGTTTTGATAGGGTATGGACGGCGTATACGTTGTAGGATCTTATCTCCGGATCGTAGTTTCTTAAATGTTTTGTGTTGTCTTCCAAGTAAAGACGTTTCCTAGTAATGTACAAATTTATTTAATTTTTGACATTTACTTCTAAAAAAGACTTCCATTGAATATAATAAATATAAATCTTCTAAATTGTTTTCTACTAAAATTTTCGATAGTTTTTATATCCTGGATTGGATTTCTCCACCATACGATTTAAATATTAATGGCGTTTTTAATTTTCATGTTTTTGACCGTATAATTTTAGCTTTATTTTATTTATGACTTTATTTATGATTTTAGATGTCACAAGTATGCCTGACGTATCACGAGATTGCCTCAATCCAGGTAAAGTCGTGATATTACGAGTATAGCGGAGTGTTGTCACGATATTACCTGGAATATCAAGAGATTACCAAGCAAGAACATTGTTTAGAAATTTAATTAAAATAAATATAACATGTTGTTTTATCCAACAATTTTTTAGTGCGATAAAGTCCTTAGAAACCTTTCTTTCCAAACATTAAAACAGAAAAAAAGAATTAAAATTTTAGGTTGGCACAATTAGTATTGGGTAAAGTATTTTATATACTTTATCACGAGTTTACCCAAGTTTACTATACTCTTCAAGTTCGTAGAAGAAATGCAGATATACGTCAGAAACTGAATATTACGAGTATACTCGATAGGATTGCCCAATAATTGCTACAATTGTTGGAATATCTTAATCGAATGGAATGATTGCTGAATCCTCAAACGGCCATTGAATTATAAGCCAAATGACGGAGAGATGTTGGACTCCGCCGTTGGAACGACCAGCTTTAGTCTGTCTGCTTGAAACCGGAAGAAACAAATTTGGATTTAATTGTTGTACAAAATAATGGTGATGATGATTGTTATACATGCCTTTGACATCCTTCTTTAATCCATCGTCCGCTCTGTTATAAAAGAAATCTCTGCATCTACTGACTATTGTCCCTGTACAATGGAAAAAAAGCAGAAAATAAAATTAAATAAAAGCTACGTTTACAACGGGATATGAGAGCAAGTTAAATCTGATAGTGAATCTGAAATTAAAACCAGTGTTGACGCTGCACATAAACTAGAACAAAATGTCCCACAACAACCGTTTGTCTCCCAGACCGTCAACTTGGGACCACCCTTACATAAAACGATGTCGGCTCCCTCAGGATATAAAACAAATTTAGGTCAAGCGCGTGTCTTGTTAAACTCAGTACGATATTTTATCAGTTAATCTTATTATTGGATAGAGGCCATAACAAAGTGATTCGAAGCTCGATATTATCACGACAAGTCTTCGTTATGGTATCAACGGGACCATGACCTCCCACTAGAGTAATTACTTAAAGCCCGTCCCAACGATAACACTGCGTAGCTCAGACTACCCTTCCGTAATGCGCTTTACTCTACTGTTGTGGCATTTAAAACTCTCCAACGTCTTGCATCCATTCTTTTACTTTCATTAACCTCGTAACATTTTAAATTAACTCAGAATAATTATGCCATTGTCAATTGTTAATCTCCCCTTCCTGAAACCATTCTTTTCGTCTTGTAAAAGGACTTCGGATCAACATTCAAGGATATTACACCAGTAAAATAAAAAATAAAAATGCTGTTTTACTGAGTCTTCTTCTTCTTCTTCTTCTTCTTCTTCTTCTTCTTCTTCTTCTTCTTCTTCTTCTTCTTCTTCTTCTTCTTCTTCTTCTTCTTCTTCTTCTTCTTCTTCTTCTTCTTCTTCTTCTTCTTCTTCTTCTTCTTCTTCTTCTTCTTCTTCTTCTTCAGAGGTAAGCAGAGATACCTCTATGGAAGCAGTAAATAAACAGTATACGTTTAACAATGAAGAAGATAATGAAGACAACGACACAATTCATAGCAAGGATAGTGGGGGAACATGTACGTAAAAGTATTTCGTGGTACGAGAGACAAAAAGAAGTCGGCTTCTCAAAACTGATTGTAATGAGACAAGAGCGTGATCTGGCTGCCGCAGAAGGAAGAGAAAAATTAGTCCAGAGTAAAATTACTTAGTCTTTCTTGTTGTTGTTGTTGTTGTTGTTGTTCTTCTTCTTCTTCAGCACTACAGTCCAACGTGAGCCCTGGCCTCCAACATCAATCTTCTTCAAAGTCACATCTCCATTGACATCTCAGCGTAACCCCTCACATTCATTCTCTTCTGAGATGTTGTAGCACATCATCCAATAATCTTATCCTAGGTCAGCCCCTCTTTCTGTTTTTATAGACTTGCGGCCTCAGGATTTTCTTTGGCATACGCTGATCATCCATCCGCTCTAGGTGACCTAGCCATTCGTTGACCCTTTACGAATCTTACAATGTCCTCATGATTCAATAGCTCACCTATTTTACCGAGCCTATTAGAGTGAAGCTGGTTTGTGTGTGGCTCGCTCTGGACACCCAAAACGGTTGACTGTTTTGTGGTTGGCTCTCTTTAAACAGCATAACGGGATTCTGCTTTGTGATTGGCTCTCTGGGTTGATCATAAGTTATATAGGGAATTTCGCTTCCTTAGAAACTTATTGCTTATAACTCAGTTTAAGGTACGTACGGCCTGTTATCCCATGTCGAACAATTTTTACTGCTGAAGATGGCCTCCTGTGCGTGGCCGAAACGTTTAGAGAGAGAAACGTGTACAATCCATAGTCCCAACAGCATGCTTGTTCTTGACTCTTGTAATGTAATGAAATTATTTTATGCAAAGCATTTGATCGATTTAATAGGGACACTCTGAGGACACTCTGCAAAGATCTACTCACCACTTAATCCAATTATGTCGGACGTGGGACCGGGTCACACGTTGATTTTCAAGTATCCTTCGGAATAAACAGCAGGACCTTTCGTGTTCGTCTTTTTTACTTCCATGTTCCATAAGGGAATGGAAGTTTGGTGATGGCGAAAAAAATCGTATTCGAGATAAGAGATGATTCTGATTGTACTACCTCAAAACATGAAGAAAAGTCATTTTTCGAAAAGTGTCTGTGTGTAGAATGTTTTCTATGGCGAACGATAACTGCCCCACATTCAAACAGAATCAAATGATTTTTTGCATACGTCCCTGCATCATAGAGGACTCAAGGTCTCTTGATTTTAGTGAAGAACGGTTAAGGGGAAGTAGTAGTTTACCTGCAACGTTTTATGTTTTAACAGGAGTAAATTACTTGATTTTGATAAATAACATATCCTGGAAAGGTAATAATAACCCACTGTAGAAAGGTAGATGAAATATCTATAAACGAAAAGGGTAGTTGAAGGAGGAGGGGGTTTTTGTCTATAAATGAAAATGTAGAAGAGTGAAGGGAAGGATGAAGGGATAATTTTTTATATGTGTGCCACGTTATCGGTAACAAAGAAGTAGTTTGTTGTTAA
Source organism: Magicicada septendecula (assembly GCA_034769895.1). Lineage (NCBI taxonomy): Eukaryota > Metazoa > Arthropoda > Insecta > Hemiptera > Cicadidae > Magicicada > Magicicada septendecula. The sequence continues at coordinate 252,826,060 of CM068374.1, read as the reverse complement.
AATTCCTTCCTGGGCTGTTTGGCGGTGGTCCAATGTTTTCTGCCAGACGTTTCAGCAGTGCCATCGACTGCCATCATTAGTGAAAATCGAGTGCGCTAACGTGTCGTGGTATACGTTAGTGACCACAGTACTGTGGTTAAGGCTGAAGAAAGAGGTAGTTTCTATGGAAATATTTCATTTCGAAAATGATTTTAAATATAAATCTTAGAACATGTAAGTCATGTATAGTTCTCAATACCGATATTTTAGTATAGGCACTACTAGTTGAAGCCTATAAGTGAGCCCTGCGGACATATAAAAGGCCTGGCCTCAAGTAATGTGTTAAACGGTTCCAGGCTAGTGTCGTAGTAGAACGGGGGGGGAATGTTTTAATTACCCGCGTGCGTAAATTACATTTTACTTTTCTACCCTCCAAAAAACTTTCTTGATACTGAATGAGGCCTTTCGCCGTGTCGACCATTAGAGGAATCCCAAACAACAAAGTCGTCCAGTATGGGGCTGTTGTCATCTCTGCAACAAATTAAACTTTTATCTTCTTATTGATAATACGTGGTCGATTGTATACGTATTGGAGGTTTTCCATTGTATACCCGACAACCTTTTTAGGTAAGAGCAACGACCAACTTACCCGACAAATTTGTCGGATATCTTCGGCCACGATCCGCCGTACTTGTTTATAATACTCTGTCGCTTTTTGCGGCCTGAAGAAGATATATGAGTATTGGATGCGAAACGTTGCCGACGATGTCACTAGTAAACAGCAGCCGATCCACGGTCTAACAATCCGGTTCATAATCAATTTAATAATAATTAAAATGCTTGTAAATTAATAAAATAGACTTTTCTTAGTAACCACAATCACTAAAAATTTGGTGAATAATGTACGTATTTGTAGTCTTAAGAAAAAACTTATGCTCGCCCCAGAAAACGAAAACACAGCCTATTAATCTACCTTTATGTTTTTCGTCCACATTCCCTTTACAGGGTTCTCTATGTTATGGCCCGTGTAGTCAAATGTCTCTATGGTTTGAGCCATCAGCTTTGCACAGGTAAACTAGTAGTTTCTTGACTTTAATTTGGAAAAATGAGAAGATTTTATTGCTGTATTTACATTAAAAAATAGCGTACTTTAACACAAAGTGTAAGTTGCTTAAATCGTTCTTGGAACAACATCCTTAAATTAAAGTGCGAGTAGATAATAAAACCGGGTTTTTCAAATTATCTTCAGAAAGACTCTTTTTTCATAAGACTTTTTTAGCACGTTAATACAAATTTAGGCGATTCCTAATGAAAAGAGCTTTATTACCTTAAATTTGAATATCAATTAATCAAAATTAAATATTTTGAAATCACTGCTTTTATATATATTTTTCAACCCTTATACTTTACGTTGAAAAATTTATAAAAGCGTTTATAATCTATAAAATATGTTTGTAAAATTATATGCGAAAATCTTAAATTTCTCGTTTTGTCCTGACAAAAATGGGCCGGGTGGAAGTTCATTCTTTAGCCTAGTTTCATCACCCCTCCCAGAAGCTAATGTCACCCTCCCCAAAGAAGCAGGTCCTAATTATACCACTGCTTTAGAAACTGTTCAGTTGCAATAGTTCTTGAAACGTGTTCATTGAAGGTGTTATATTATACATACCGTTTGATTAGAACTGCGATGATCATCAATTAAGTAAGTTTCCTTGTCGTTTATACCGCGAACAGGTGAAAGAATTTAAGCGCCCTTTAGAGGAAATGGCGCCATTATCCGAATATTTTTTTTGTCTGTGGTGGTAACACTACCGGAAGTCAGTTTGGGCAACATAGCCGTGGCATTAACGTTGAATGTTGAGACCGATCGTGAGCCAGGTACTGCCATTCGATTGTTGAGCTGCTCCTGCTGATAAACTGTGTGTCAAAAGGGATAGGCCTAACCACCAAATTCGGAAGATACTGTCAAACACTTCATCTGCAGTACAACGGATAAGACCCCAGGAATATTGTCAAAAACAATCTTTTTCGTGCACAGCAATACTTATCCTCATCATCTTCTTCTTCAGCGCTACAGCCCAACGTGAGGCCTGGCTTCCAACACCAATCTTCTCCAAAGTCTTCTGTTTATTTCCATCTCAGTGTAATCCCTCACATCCATTCTTCTGAGATCTTCCAGAACATCATTCAACCGTCTTATCCTACGTCGGGCCCTCTTTTTGCTTTTATAGATTTGCGCCCTCAGGATTTTCTTGGGCATACGCTGGTCATCCATCCGCTCTAGATGACCTATCCATTGTATTCGTTGAGTCTTTATGAACCTTACAATGTCCTCATGATTCAATACCTCATCTATCTCCTGGTTATTTTTTTTCTCGATTCGTCATCTTCTTTAACCGGGCCATAAACACGTATTATATCTTTCTTTTAAACCTTTTTAGTATTTCTTGTTCCTTTTTATCAGAGTAGATGTCACACCTCCATAAGTAACAACGGGCCTGATAAGTGTCTTACATATTTTTATTTTTGTGTTACGACTAATGAGTTTACTTCTCAATAGTCTGCTGTTGGTCTCAAGGGCGGATTTAACATTTTGCAGCCCGTAGGCAGTATAAAGTTGCCCCCTCCCACAAATCTCTGGGGGGGGGGGATCATTATATTCCCTCTTTGGTTTTACAGTCCGCACTAGTGTTCTGTTTAAATCCAAACTTTGCTACATAATCCCGTGTGCTCTCGTTCATTTGCCAATTAATAGGATCAGAATCTAAGACCTTCCCTACCTGATTTGATGACATTTCATCATGATTTTTGACGTGAACTGGCTCTTCGTTCTTCAAAAATGAAGGTTCCTCCACAACGGACCTCTCTGGCTGAACTGTGTGAACAGTATCTTCACCTTCACTGCTATCACAGTTATTGTCGGTATCACTAGAATGTCTCGATTCCTTAAATATTAGCTTGCCTCGGTTTCTGGAACCAACCTACAATTCGGTATTACATTGACAGATCTACATTTCTCACTTTGATCTGGATTGCCAACATCTAAAATCTCTCGGATGATCAACGCCAAATATTTCAACGGTTGAAAACATAAACATTCGCCCGTATTACTTTTGGGTGAAAAACGATAAGTGCGTTATAGTTACAAATTAAGTGAAGATAATTTTTATATTCGTGTGTGCTTAATTCAACTGGCTTTTGTACTTGTAAATTTGTTTGAATCTAAAAATATCATTTCTTAACTCAAATTTTGCCGCTCCCCAAAATTTGCCGCCCCAGGCAAGTGCCTAGTCTGCCTGTGCGTAAATCCGCCCCTAGTTGGTCTAATATGTTCTATTTCCTATTTGTACCCTGTCATGTATTGTCGTGTTTGTGGACCTTTCATTATCTATCATGCTTCTCTGGTATCTGAATTTATTAACTGCATCAAATTAATTATCTTCTATGCATAAATCATATAGATTTCTTCTCCTTTCTAATGCAGAAATCAACATGTATTTAGTTTTTCTGATATTTACATTAAGTCCCATTCCAGCGGATTTTTGATTCAGCTCCTCAACTAGCCGTTGTCTGGCTATTATCACAACATTGTAAGTGTAAGCAAATATTTGGTTTGTTTTATTTACTATTGTTCCTCGCTGATCTATGTCTTTAATGGCAAATACTTGTTTTCATGGTGGATGTTAAACACAGGAATTTACGAAAAAATTTTAATGGGTGTTTTTTAACATCCGTCCTACACTGCGCCCTAGAGACATCTACCTTTTTTCCTCATCTAAGTTAGATAACCTAACATTTTTAATCCGTCCTGTGGCTTCTTCTTTGCAGTTGAGAATGACGCGTTTAAAAGCATATGCTTCATCAACAGACACCAAAAAATCCCCCTTATATGGTCGTCACTTGTTGAATTACTAGTTTCGTATGTAAACTGTAAAGCGTCAGTAGATGCGCCGGTCACGTTTGGTCGAACGCGCATCTACTACATACAAGGATTGTTCAGTAGAAACACGTTTGATCTGCGCAGCCGTGACTTCGTCGCCATGGCAACGGAATTCTTTTGTTTATATTGTCTGTTTAAGTACTAGTGACACGTCTGTCAAAAATATTTGCAATTTTGCTCTTTTCTAAGCGTTGTGACTGGGTTGAAAAATGGCATCTATGATAGAAAAGCATCAGCGTGGGAACTGTTCACTCCATCATTCATAGTCTTCGTTATCACAAAGTTGCTGCTCAGTGGATTCCACGACTGCGCTTACTGATGAGCAGAAAAATTTGCGTTCGTCCTTATCATTACAGCAGTTGATTCGCAATCAACAACAAGGTAATGCTTTCTACACCAAATTGTTGCCGGTGATGAGTCTTGGTGTTATCACTACGAACCAGAATCCAAACGTCAGAGCATGAAGTGGAAGCATGCACAATCTCCAAAGGCGAAAAAATGTTGGTCCCAACCTTCGGCAGGAAAAGTAATGGTGACCATAGTTTTTGATTATCAGGGTGTGCTGCACTTAGATTTTAAAGAACCTGGTGACAACATCAACGCTGAGCGATATGCAGACAGCTTAAAACGCTTACGAGTCAGCATCAAGAATAAACGTATGCCCGGGAAGCTCACAAATGGCGCCATTCTTCTGCACGATAATGCTCGACCCCATGTAGCCCAGACGATTTAAGATCTGCTTGGTCGTCTGAAGTGGGAAGTCTTACAAAATCCACCTTACAGTCCCGACTTGTCTCCGTGCGATTATCATGTTTTTGGCCCATTAAAGAAATCACTAAAAGAACGGCGGTTCAAATCGACGCTGAGGTAGAGTTTGCTGTTAGCGAATGGTTCCGTAAACAGTCGCAAGAATTTTACCAGCAGGGAATATACAGATTACATAGTGCAACAGTGGGAATCATGATTTAATGTTAATAGAGACTTCTTTTAAAATAGTTGAATAAAAAATGCTTTACAGCCTCAAACGTATTTTTATTGGACAATCGTAGTACGAAATTACAGTTTACATACGAAATTGGTATTTTAACAAGTGACGACCTCATAAGGGGGATTTTTGTTGTCTGTTGATAAAGCATATGCTTTAAATCGCGTCATTCTCAACTACAAACAAGAAGCGACAAGACGGATTTAAAGGTTAGGTTATTTACTCAAACAAGTGACTTGGATACAGTGGAGTACCTAGACCACTGGAGGACCGGGGCGGATTTCTTTCTGAGGCCCCCCTCTCATAAGACGGGTGTTTATAATCCAATTTATCATTAAGTAATACATATCAAAAGCACTTTACTGTTACATATTTATTGTCTAATTATTGTATTGATACATCTAGTTAGGAAAATTTATAAGAAGGTATAGTAATGTTTGAAATTAAAATCCACTTTCATATTGTAAATACAAAATATAAAGAAATAATATAAGTAGTATTATTTATAGACTGCATTAAATTGATTACAGTACCGAGAATATACAATAAACTTATATATGTACTGCAAAACAAATTTATCATTGCTGGAAACAATACTTGGCAATTTTTTTTTTAAAGTCAGTTAGCAGTTTTAGTGCAAATAAGGTGAACGTTCTAAAATTGCCGTTTTCTAGTTTTGGTCTCGGAAAATTCGAGTAGCTGACCCGATTTAGCAAACCAAATTATCCACTGTTCGGTAAAAATTCTGACGAGAGATTTTAAGTAAATTGTTGGTGTTCTGAAATGTTAAATACTGTTCACTGGTGTAATCACTTTTATCGTAGGCCTACATGTTATCATCCAGTATTTCACTCCGCTGTTAACATTTTCTCACCGAGGCACGGCCTTCTTGAGATGCTGCCGCTGTCGTTGCCGTCCGTGCTGTTTGGGGTTCAATTTGCGACTTCCGACTGTATGGTGAGGCATTGGCGCCAGGTACAACTGACGCTTCTTTTTTAGTATGAATATATTTCTAATAATAAACTTACCTTTATAAGTTTTCTTTAATATCTGCAAACACTTTATGAGGTAGGGTTGTAAAGTAGATTTCAAAATAATATGAAAAATCTTTGGAATCGATCGATTAAATCCTGGACCTCTCCTAGTGTTGCGTTTCAGGACGTGACAAAAGAACATTTGCAAATAAATTAAAAAAAATTACCAAAAAACTTACTTTTCCAAATCCGGAGACACTACTAAGTGGGGGCCGGGGCGGTCCGCCTCCTCCGCCCCACCCTTAGACCCGCTATTGCTTGTATGCGAGTGAAAATATGCACGCCACACCAAGTTCTTTTAAATTAAAATAAATTGTTATTTTCAAGGTTTTTTTTTGCTTTAACTCTACTACAGAATACTCTATATTTGACATTTTAACATATTGAAAATATTAAAAACATAATATAATATACTTTTGAAAATCTATATTTTCAGAGTAAAAAATACTACGAAATGTTAACTACATGCAAACTGCAAGCTACATACAAATCTGGTGAAAATTTCTAAAAATATGTGAAACATACTATGATATTGGTAATCAGTTCAAATTAACGATAGCTTTATTGAAATGTGTCAACAGCACTCATTAGCATTAGTTAAAACTACCGTAATTTACAACCAGGAATTCACCCCTCCCCGACGTAGAAACATGTAGATTATAATAACTGCACACACAAAGAGTGGGAGAACTGTCATTGCAGATTTACAAATAGAATAAAACTAAGAATGGTAATTAATTCAGCCGTACAAACACACTAACGTTTGATTGTAAAGCGCTTAGTTTGCACCAACGTTAAGCCATGACAAACCCAGTTGGACAATCAATCGTTACTATTCGTTAATATACTTTGTATTATTCATTAATGCTTTATATTAATAAATTATAAATTAATTGTCAACCGACATCAAAGTATTGTAGAGTTACAAACAACTGACGGGAATACAAATACGATAAGTAATGACAATACAAATATCAAACGAATGCCATTTTGTGAGATTTACAGTAATAATTTTTGTCGGGCTAAACAGGCGTTGTTGAAATCATAAAAGAGCAGATTAATATTCATTTGTAATTTTAAGCGCAATGAAAATACTGACGGTAACGTTTATACCGATTCAAACTATTGTTACGAATGGAACCAACCAAAATAGCCGAAACAGTCCCAGCCCCTTTCTCCCGCCCAGTGTGGCAGGTGTTGCCTCAATCAAGATCGCGTTCAAGTTTGTTCTAGACTCTTCAAGTGGCCACTTGAGATACGCATTAGCGTCAGTATTAAGTGGCGTGCACATTGAGGATGGAAGGCTTTTCTAGAAGGCGTGCACTACCCATAAAAACCATAGCAGCCGGCATATGAGTTCAGTTCTTGAGCGATTTCTCCTTAGTGTGGATCGAGCAGTGTTGTGTAAAGCGTTATTGTGTTACAGTTAGTGCCGAATTCTTTATAGTTGACATTATTATTGGATGTAAACAAGTTTAGCTTCGATTATTGTACGAGTATAATCTTGTTGAATTGATTTAATCAATATTATAAATATTTGTTGATTACAAACTGTTTAATTGTGATAATTGAAGCTGTTTTTTTTTTAGTAACTTCATTGGTGTGTTGGATTTTGTTTCCCTCTGTACCATACGACGATTTGTGGAACCATCGTAACACTATAGTTGAACGAACAAACCGTGTTCTCAGTTTTACTTGACCGTTTGGCATTTGTCTGTCTGTACATCTGAGTATCTATTTGTTGTATGTCTTACTATAAATAGCAAACTCGGCTTGAGAATTGAACAGAAAGCTATGAGATCTTAACAAAACTGTTCACAGGGTTAAGTATAAAATCAGCTTACAGGAAACAAAAATTGTAAATACGTTATATGTAAAGAGAAGAGCAAAGTCGAAAATAAAATTAGGTAATGTGAATCTAGAAAATCTTAGTGAGTTCTGTTACCTGGGCAGTGTGATTGCTGGGAGTAAAAAATGCCTTCTGATGGTAAGAAAAGAATATCGTTAGCAAAAAAAGTCTTTAGAAATAAATGATTCTTGCTGCGTAATAAATACATTAGTACTGACACTAGGAAACCTCTTTTTTTTAACTTTGAGGGGAGTGACAGGAGAGAAGAACCAGGGGGGGCTCACAAAAACAAGTTGGGTTGAGTGCAGGTGTAATAAGATGGAGATTTTAAATATTGTTACGTAATGCGGAAAAAGTGTTACACCATTACAGAACATTCGACGTGTTTCTCGGCTGTTCCAGTGGAATCCGGCTGTAATGTTGTGTACGTACGTGATCTCAACATGTGTTAACGAGACTTTTCTAGACTTCGCAGGTCGCGCGCACTGTGTTATGGCCGCAATCAATTACGCTCTAGTGTAGCGCTGATGCGTAGTTGAATGATTCTGGAATTTTAGCGGTGTATAAATATAGGCATTCAGCGGCGCTTAGTTCAGTTATTGTCGGGCGATTTACACAGTGCGGTTCGAAGTATTGTGGCGAAGTGTTATGTGTTTTAGAATTGTGCGGGGCAATTGTAATACAGTTGTGTTTTATATTAGTTGACATTATTATTGCGTGTGAACAATTTTTATTTTGATTTATTGTAAGAGACTATCTTGTTGATTGCAAACTGTTTATTTGTGACAATTAAAGCTGGTTTTTAGTGACTTAATTGGTGTCTTGTATTTTGTTTTCCACTGTACCACACAACGATCACGGAGACTATCGTAGCAATATGTTTAACGAGAAAGTGGGTTTTATAAACTATGTAGGCATTAATAGAGCAAGGTTTTAGAGAAATCACTCCGGCATGACACTTTCTGCAAAACGTGCTTGAAGAAAAGTTGCCGTGTAAGAAATTTCAAGGTGACCTAGTTTGTCGGAGTGTGATCAGTAAGATGGGATTTGGTTCTTATCTGGAGATAAAGGTAACGTTCTTATCTGCACATGATACAAGTGCAGGAGACAGTATTATGTGACTGCTACGACAAGAATTTGCCTTTATACATAAGTGAAGCGAAATGACTTGAAACGTTCTGTGGATCAAAATTTAAGATGGCTGAGGATGGGAAAAACATCTAATTCCCATAACATGTTCCAAGTAAGGAAACAATACATCTTGACTGTAAAATAGTAGTAAATATTAAATAATATACATGTATATTGTAATGGTACATATGACACTATATACACCAACGTACCAAAAATAATTTGAAAGCCACTATTATTAAGAATACTTACAAGGTCAAGCATACCACCATGGATAAAAAAGAGAAAGTATCATAAGGTAAACCAAGTGAATTATAATAAAGAAGGAATTACTAGTAAATGTACTAATAAAGAAGAAAAAGAAGACTAACAACGAGACGACTTACATACCTTACACAATAGATCAGTGAGAAGGACACAATGGAAACAAAAGAAGAAAGAAGAATCAGTGAGAAGGACACAACGATGACTATTTCAAGAAGAAAGAAGAATCAGTGAGAAGGAAACCCATAGAAGACAACACGGAGAAGAAACTTATCAAAAAATAGGAAGGAAACAAGTGAAAACAACATCATGTATAAACTAACTAAGAGTGAGAAAGAGATCAGTGAAGAAAAGAAGAAAGATATCCAGACCAGACACAAAAAGGGAAATAAAATGAAATATAACGAACTAACATAAACCTATGAAGGAATAATTGTAAAAGAAGAAAGAAGAAATGGAATTAATGACATGATATAAATCCCTAAGCTGTAAGGTAAAGTCAACACTGACCTCAACTCATTTAATGAATACATTCCTTGTCCATGTAAAATAAACTGTAATCAATAAGGACTAATTATTGTACATAAAGAATAACAAAGAAAATGAATAATTATAGGATAAGTTCTTAGCTAAATGATGTGTAGATATGAAAGGAAGACTAGGTCCAAAATATAAATAACCAGTTGTACAGTGGAATTGATGTTAGAAAAAACCCACTAATTATCAGTAATTAAGACAATAAAAAGTAAACAAAAGGTACTCTAATAACTAACAACAAATGTACCAGCATTAAATGAAAGCAAATCAATCAGATATAACGCAGAGATACAAATCCAGCAGCAATCCATTACTGCTTACCTAGTATGTAACATAACCTAATCTGGGCAGCCAGTTTTCACTAAAACTGAAGAAAAACAAAGCCAAAACAATATCAAACCAAAATGTATTATAATGTGAAGTAACTAGATGACATAAGGAACGTTTTGTATACAATAGATAATGTAATGAGTAAATATAAAAGCTGTATTAATGTAATTCAATATAACTATATGCTTGTTATAGCAAAGATGACTGATGCAAGTAAATTATGTTGTAAACGTATTATATAAGAGTAGGAACTCAACTGACAACATTGAGTGAGGCAGAATACTATTCAATTGAGTAAATTCAATAAATATAACTACCTAAATAATAATAATAACGATAATAAATAACAAAACTATATTAACAACTAGCTGCAACTAATCTTAATAACACCTAAACCAAGGTAATAACCAGTATAAATGCAGAATGAACTGCTGCACAATGAGAACAATACTATTAAAACAATTATAAGAGTCATTTAAACAACAGTGAAAATAAGATGGCAAGAGTATTAATCATGTAATAATGTAACTCCATGAAGTATGGTAAACATACTTAGCAAACCATAATTAAGGCAATAAACCTATGATATAAGGAAAAAGGACGCTATCAGTAGTGACAACAACCAATAAAGTGTACATAGGCCATATTAGAATGTCATTAAATGTTAATATTAGTATAAGATAAGTAATAAACAATATGTATAACCATAGACTTAGGACTTGAACCTATGAAAACAGACATAGTGTAATTATTAATGCATAGTTTTAAGGGAGAAGTGAATAGTACGATAAGGATACGTTATCACCATCAAAATATGGGATAAAAAAACAATGTATTCAAAATGTTTAATAGCTGAATGGACATTATGTATTTATATCAAGTGCGATTTCAGCAACCCCGAATCTGAACTATATGATGCGGGGATGCAAAATACTCGTCATTAAAAAATAGAAACGATAGGGATAATAAAAATAACGTCGTTGCAGTTATAAATAAGATATTTGACTTATAAAAATAATTGAGAAGTGCTGAGCCCTTGCGCTTGGGTCTGTAAACCACGGATTCATAATCTCAAAACCAGCCTACTGACGCGACTCTAAGCGTCTATTTTAACGAAGCCCGCCGAGGTTAGACGAATTAAAAATATTAACCAATCAGAGCCTATAAAAAATACGAAGTGCAGGATTCCGACAGAGGAACCAGAGACAGTTTTTCACCAGCAACGAGAGCGATTACACGCTCGCCGATCGTCCAGAAAAACGTGCTTTTGACAGCGAACAGCTGTAAACACACTCACTAACCTCAAACTTTGAATGGAGGTTATGACAACAGAAGAAGACAGTGCAGTATATTTTCAAGTGAACTAATACGGAGTATATGCGTATAGGAGTGAGTGCAGTGCAGTTATTAAAATTAATTAATTAATTAAAGAATGTTAATTAATTAGAAAAGTTGTAAAAAAGTGTAAATTCTTCGAACGACCAGTTACGCAATTATCAATACAAATAACAATTATACTATGCTTGTCAAGTAATAAATAAGTAAAAGAACGCTAGTAGCGAATCGAATTAATTTGAATTAATCGATAAATTGCCCGAATTCCAAAAGGAAGGGAACTTAGAAAATTTAGATAAACAATGATAAAATTGAACGATTTCAGTAACGACAGATTTTTAACTATTTATATGATTCAAATGTATTAGCATAAGAAAGAGACACTGAATGATCAATGAAGGGAAACTGAATCCTGACCATTAGAAAGTTAAGAATGTTTTATATTTTATTTTAATAATTGAACTTAGAGTTACACAAGAGGGTAACCTAAATGTATCAAATGAATTTAATTTACCTGTGTTATGTACATCCAATCTAGGAGATGATTCAGAACCATGACACTGAATTTAAATAATCGTTATCACATATTAAATAATTAATGCATCAAGAAAAAATAATTAATAAATTTTAAACAAACCAGGTTACATGAACCTGTATTAACTTCAATGATTAACAATGAGCAGTTGTTCATATTTTATATTATTTCAAATTAACCATCAATGATTTTATGTTTTGTCTACTTATTATTACAGTAGTACATTTTATTATATATGTGTATTTTGCAGACTCAAAGAACCTACTACTACAAATTTTATAGAACATTATAATCTATTTATTTACTAATAAAAAATATTCGACTAGCCAAATGCAGTCATACCATCCTGAGATTTTTAAATGTTTAGAGTCCATGTTCTAATTTAATTGCTAAACAAAAGGAAGATAAACTATCTGTTGTTTTAACAACTATTGTTTTATGAACCTGTAAAAGAGTTGACTTTTATTGCAAACGATAGAAATACGGTCATAATAACCCAGATGTGTGTGACGACATACTTAATGATAAACTTAACTTCAGGTTCAACCCACTGTATGATACCGCGCTGCGATCGATTACAGATAATAATAGATAACAGGTTCCATTGACGCAGTTCAGGCATGCTACACGCGGTGCACCGTGTTCGTGTAATAGAACACCTTTAAATGTTTTAATATATTTTTGTATTTATTTATTATGTGTTTGTTTTATATGGATTTTTTATTTTTTAACGAGCTCCTCTTGGAGTGATGGTCTGAGGATGGGCCACATGGCCTGAAACGCGTAACCAAATACAAATTACGCTTGACGTCACTGGACGGAAATTAAGTTAAATTATATATAATTATCATACAGTGACCTGGACCGCTTTAAATATGTTTAAAATAGAAATACGGCTTAGTGAGAAACCCGAGACGGTTGGTACCAGACTTCAAAAGCGGACATTCAAATGGAATGAGTTTTACCAACCGCACCATCCAATACATTGCTACACATTATAAATCATAGTAAATATCATGTCTATATTATGTTTATGTTAGCGTATAGGCAGGACAGTACTGATCCACTCACCACAGCTGATAACAGAAGAGTCAACGGAACTTCCAGAGGATCAAACCCAAGAAAGTGAATTAAAAAACATATTAAACCATATAAACTGAAACAATTAAACGACGATAAAAAGAGTAAGTGAACCGATTTATTCACTACCGGATTCAATAATAGATTGAATTGGGTGGAATAATTCACTAATACAGAACTTAATAATAAAAACGAGCTTTCAACAATAATAATAAAACGAAAAACAAGACCCCATATTAAAGTATAAACGAGAGAGTCTCGTCTACTTATAATATAATATGTAATATAGTAATATTGTTACGCAATACTGAACGTTCTGGTACATTAAGGAACGTTGTTCTACTCTTTTCTCGGCTATCCCAGCAGATTCCAGCTGTAATGTTTGTGTGCGTACGTATTGCTGCTTTGTGATGAAACACAATTACGTGACACTTATCGTGCGTCAACAACTGAGGCTATTCCAGACCGCAACGGTCGGGCACTGTGTTCAAGGCCAGATAGTGAGACTGTTTCTAGTTGATTCGAGAGTGCCGGTTTAACACGTTATCGAAAAGTGCCCAGATTGTTCTGGAATCTCAGCGGTGTATAAATATAAGCATCCAGCGACGGAACGGTCAGTTCAGTTCAGTTTGAGTGGCGATTTATTCAAGTGAATTTCGAAGTATTGCTGCGAAATGTTATAATTGTGCGGGACTCTATTAGCTGACATTACTATTGCGTGTGGATACATTTTGTTCGGGTTATTGTTCAAGTTGATTATAAACTGTATTTGTAATTAATTAAAGCTGGTGATTAGTGACTTCATTGGTGTGTTGTATTTTGTTTTCCACTGTACCATACGACAATCAGGGAGACCGTTGTAACAATACAGTATGTATATTATTTATAAATAATACAATGTGAGAAGAGAATCAGACCGCAATAATAAGTTGATGGAAGCTGTAATCGCAGTTGGTAATAAGTTGGTGCGTTAGTTTTATATTTTAATTAAAGTTTGTCTCGTCGTGAGGTCGAGACCGCGCGGGAGAACCGGTTAAATTATCAGGCACTTCAAAGTATGAAATTGCCGCTTCTTATTCTTCGTTATAATTTACTCCGTCTGTTTGGTTAGTTCGCCAAGTTGTTCAAAAAGTTTAATGAGACCGACCGACCAAGTTCTTTGCATAATCACCACCACTGATTACAACAGCTGTGTCAAGGTGAAATTGTTAACGCGGCACATGAAGTCCAACTTAGAGGTGGACCGATGTACCTATAACAGGTATTTTGGAACAATATTTTTGTGGAACGGATATAACATTGACTGATAAGTTGAAATACCAGTTCCGATTCAACGATAATTGAAAACTGAAAAGTCGAAATACTCGTTCCGATTACTCGCGGCCTCGCGGTTCCGAGTCGTGGGATCCCCCACGCAACTAACGAGTAAACAAGTACACAGGTAACAACAAGTAAACGAGTACTACGAGTATTAGGAGTATTACGAGTACACGAGTACAATGCCACTTTTTGGTGCTGAATATTTCATTCAGCGCATGTGCCGATTGCCATACAAGTACGAAACGAAGCAAAACAGCGAGCTTCAGAATATCTCTATGCCAAAGAGACGAAGTTGTTTTTATAAATGAAAAAAAAAAAAAAAATTCATACTGATGTTACATTATTTATTCTCGCGTGTTATGCAGATATACGATACAGATTAATATAATAATGGCTCCCATTGTATACCACCGAAGTAGCTTAGGAATAGGCAGGGTAGGCTGCCTTATGTGAGCCGTACGGAATACAAGGAAGGCAGTGTGGCCAGCACTACGCTTCAGCCGAAGATTATTATCCCCAGGATGTTATCCCAGGTACTCATTTTCAACAGGCTGAGTCGACCTGGGGGCTGAAAACGCACCTTTGATTTTATGGTGCGGGCCCGGCAATTGAACTCGGGACCTCTAGGTTAGTAGCAGATGCCATACCCACTGGTCTACTGAGCCGCCCTGTTATAATAATATTATAATTATAATGATTATAATAACAAATTATATATTATACTAATCATCAACTTGGTAAATTTTGATAAAGCGAACTATAAGTTATTGTGCCATAACCTACAGAGTGGATGATAGGCCATATAGTACTTTTTGTTAATGTGATTTCGGAAATGATTTTAACTTCACTGCACATCTCACGTAAATTTGTTTGACATTCTTTGTTGTGCTATTACGTGCACTCTAAATTTCATTGCCTGAGTTTTGCAACTGATTTGTCTAACCAAAATGGAATCAATAATTTAATACTAAATCTATGTCAGTTTGTTTACTCCTACTGAAAACTTAAATTAGTATTCCCAAAGGAAGATAGGCTTATAAATTCTCTTGTTTATTTTCTTTTAAACAGTAACAACCTAATAAAGTCACAGCGTAAAGTAAGACTGTTAATACTTTTAATTTATTTTTTATAACAAATTATATAATACAGGTATATGTATAAGTATATAATAACAGGTATTTGTACGTGTTATTTTTTTGGGACGGTTTTGTTCGTACCTGTTATTTTTAAATACTAGTTTAGCACACCTCTAATAACTTCTACTAATCGAAAGAACCTGGTATTTCCAACGTGAGTGCTCTTACTTTCTACATTTGTTCACACACACACACACACACACACACACACACACACACACACACACACACACACACACACACACACACACACACACACACACACACACACACACACACACACACACACACACACACACACACACACACACACACACACACACACACACACACACACAACGATGTATGCGCGCGTGTGCAGTTTTTGGTGGCGACTTCTGTTCGGATTCAGATTATTTTATTATCAAGATAGAAGCATCTTACAAGGAGTTATTAAACTCTAAGTTGTTTTTAGAAACAAGGTACATTAAAATACAAAACTAAGTTTTACAAAGTTATGGCAGTCTCTGTACTGTACTATAGGGCGAATTATGGACAAAAACCAAGAAACAAGACAGCAAAACACATCAGGCCTTGGAAATGGCATTTTTAAGAGGAGTTTAAAGAGTAGTTAAAAGGTGTTCTAAAGTTGACCGTACAGAGAATGATGCCATACGAAAAGAGTTACAAGTTTGTAAGTTGAATGAAAAATAAAGAGATTACAAACAACGTTGGAAAGAACAGTTAGAAAGAATGTGAGATTCCAGACTCACTAAACAAGTCTGGAAATACAAACCTATAGGACACAGATGTGTGGGTAGACCCAGGAAGGATCTGGAGGATCTTTAAAGGCAGAACAGGCAGCACCTTGCCTATGGCGTGCTGTGAAGAAGATGATGATGATGACAAGGAGTTATTAACCTGTAGAATAAAAAGTTAAAGAAGAGGGGATGTGCTTTATCTGATGTATGTGGAAGCTGAATTAGCTGAGGGACTGGATGAGGAGCACTTTGCACTGTAGCACGTATTAAAATCCAAGACTGTTAGTGGAGCATCAAAAATAAGTGTTAATAAAACAGTATTAAAATCAGTTGTGGTCTACTAGTTTGAAGCGTGGACTTTGATAAGAGAGAAAAACATGCTGCAAAGATGACAGAGAACATTCTAAGGATAATATATGGACCGGTTATGGAGAACGGAGTGTGGAGAATAAGGAGAAATAATGAGCTTCAGCAACTCTCGGGGGAATCTGGAACATTAGGAGAAATTAAAACGGAAAGTTTCCCGTTTGGTCTCAAAGACATTGCCACATTTAACATTTAGATTGCTACGTTAGAATTAGATTTAACGAATCATCTGTTGCGGCCCCAAAGTAATATATCCACTTCGCCAACGCTGTCTAGGTCTTCCGTTGTCAAACAGGCTTGTATTGCCAAACTTCCTTAGGCAACCTGCCATCTGGCGTCCTATTCAGATGAGTAATTCATCCCTCTTCGTTTACTGCAATACGATATTGGATATTAAAAATGTACAACTCTTTACTAATGTCTTCATTGTGGAGTCTATTCCTTCGTGTGTAGCCTTTAACAGATCGCAAGAATCCCATCTCCGATGTCGGAACCCAAGTTTCAGAACCATACAATAATAGCACAGTCATAACCTTATACAATTTTAGTCGAGTCTCTTCACCTGTTTTCCTCGATAACATTCGACAAATTGTGCCACATGTTGACTGAAACTTAGCTGAACTTATCAACATCTTGATCCGCATCATGAGTGATGTCACAGCCAAGGTAGGGGGCATGTGACACCTGCTCTGTGCTCTTATTACCCAATGAAATCGTAGTTCGCAAGGGGCACTTGCCTATAAATGTCAATTTTTATTCCATGATATACAAAATACAAAAACGCAACGCACAACATGGAAAATAAAATGTGTTACTGATATTTATAATAAGTTTTTATTTCTAAGATAACTTTCTTAATACATAAACAAACTAACATATCTTCTACGGATAGGTGCCTCCCTAGCAAGCTGTGTGGAGGTTACATTCTTATAACATTGAGCAGATGTGACAGGCGCTATACAAAGTCATATCAAAATGTAACATTAACATTAGACTTCTTAAAAACAAACCTTCACCAGTTCTCCACTTTACTAAATAGGTCTGTTTACTCTAACATAACTATAGACCTACTTTACACCAATATTTATAACCAAAATAACTTTTGGATACTATATATAACTAAAAGCATCCTGTACCAAGGTTTTGGGCGAAATTTTCAATTTTCGGTTTTTGATGTATAATTGTATTCTAAAGTGTTGTCTATGATAAAAAACCATTAATTTCCTTCAAAAATGTATTTAAAATGTGTAAAATAATAATTTTTTAATTTTGAAACATTCAAATACTCTCACTTTTATAGGCTCATTTATTTCAATGTTTATCATAATACGAAAACTGAATTTTGCTCATTGTTTCTGTGAAGGATGTTTTTCTATGAAATGAGTATTTTTTATACTTAAAAACAAACTATGAATAGCTTTTAAAGGTTCTCTAACACCTACTCTAACCTAACTGTAGACATATTCCCTTATTAGCCTAGTAAGGGCATCTGTATTTGTGGTTGAGACATTGATGAAAAGGAAAACACAATGATCTTAAGTTTAGAGCAGGAATGCACTGGAACAGGTTTGATGATTAACTAACGATAATGCACGATTGCCAAAAATTAATGTTCATGTACCTTTAACCCAGTAACTATAAACACTAAAATGATGAAAGTTTTACAGTACTGAAACGAATGGAACAACCTAGAATACCCGAGAGCGTCCTCGACCCGTTCCCCGCCCAGTGTAGCAGGTGTTGCTTCAGTCAAGACCGCGTTCAAGTACAGTACGTTCCAGTGTACTCTACAGAACACTTGAATACGCATTACGTGGCGTGCACATTGAGGATGGAAGATTTTTAGAAGGCGTACTCTATCTATAAAAAGCCATAGCAGCCGGATTGTCAGTTCAGTGGTGTTGAGCGATTTCTTTAGCGCGGATCGAGCGTTTGTAGCAAGTGTTGTTGTGTTATAATTAGTGCGGAATTCTTTATAGTTGACATTGTTATGGCGTGTGGTCAATTTTTAGTTGAATTGTTGTATTAGACTATCTTTGTTGATTACAAATTATTAATTGTGACAATTAGAGCTGGTTATCAGTGATTTCATTGGTGTCTTGTATTTTGTTTTCCACTGTACCGTACGACGATCAGTTAGACCGTCGTAACAGTATGTTACTAATACCCGGTTCACACGGCTGACAATTTTTCAAGGTCCTAGGTAAAGAACGCAAGCTTACAAGAAATAATTTCTCTGGAAAACATTGGATTAAATTTAGTGTCTACGGAAAAATTTCATAAAATTTTAATTTTTTTGTATTAAAAATTGGCAACTGAGAGATAAATTAAATTTAAAGATAAGCCAAATATTTTTAAAATGGAAACCCAACATGAAGTGGTAAATTCAACATGGGCGAGGTATATGGTACAGAGTGTCCTTGACATTTATTCTTAACCAAGACATTCTCCTAAACAAAACTTCATTATCAGTAAATGACAGTAACCAACTTTTTAAGCGGTTAAAAATCCAAGTAAGTTAATTAATGAAGTAATACACTTGGAAGAATATTATATAAGTTTTGTAGTATATCTAAATTTGTTTTTAACTTATTATTACTTTTTGTAAATTACACCCTACACGATTCTGCGTTTGACTGAGATGTTTATCTTCAAAAGACATAGTTTCAGACTGAGTTGTTTAGTTACAGGCTCTTAAAATATTCAGATCGCAAATACCGGTTTCGCAAAGAAACCCTTCATCTTATTAAAAAATGTAAGAAACACTGACAGATATAAACCAGGGCGTTAACGGATAATAAAATATTAAAAAATAAATGATACGTACTACGCTAGTGAGAACGCTACTGACCTGGCGTCTGTGGGCTTGTACGTGACGTCATACTTCTCTACCTGCTCTATTGACGTTGTCCACGACACTTTGACTGATGTCGGACTGAGGAACATCACCGTGATGTTTTCTGGTGTTCCAACTTGGGGCATCGAACCTGCAAACACGTACATTCAATTGTAAATCTGTAACGAAGTTGTGTAAACATAAGGGTCATTGTGCCCTTATGATTAAGGGTCTGCATGCACACCGCCATATTGAATTTTAAAGTCCATAAGAACAATATTGTATTCACAACAACATTTCTCCCTTAATCGTAAACGGAAAATTACAAGCGAGGTGTACTTTTAAAGATCTCAAAAATCTGGACTGGATCCGCTGTAACAAGCTGTAAAATTATAATTAATGTTAAAAAAATTAAATTTTGCAATATTTGACCTCGATTAGTGAAAGTAATAAACAAAATAATGATTCTGAAGCAGCGGACTCGCTTCATAATTTCATTGCCTTTGGAAAGATTTATAATACGATAACGTTTATGTCTCCGATGACAATAACATTTGGTTTTAAATTAAACTGTGTTCACAACGGTCTGTCAAATTTTAACAATTGATAACTCTGCCGCCTGGGGGTCAAGAAGGCAACTTTTATGTGGCAGATGGATATAGTGTAAGGTGCGGCGAGGACGGCGACGGACGATTAGACGAGACGGCGCCGGACTGGAGGGGTATCTCAAAGTCACTGTGAAGAGAGTTGGAATGCAGCGGTGGTAAATTACGTTTGCCAGCGCGTTCGTGTTGTTATCGCTTTACGCTGATGTCTGTATTGTACAACTGTGTTCTGTTTAGACTGTGTGACGATACGAATCACTGTTTTCTTTATCTTTATTGTTATTTAATTATTACTATGGGCAATAAAAAGAATATTTTTAGAAGGAAAAATCTGGGTGGTGAAAGAATAGCGGAGTGGAGAATATTAAAACATTATAATATAGTTCCTGAACGTGTAAAGGACAATAAGAAAAAAAAAATTGAAACCGAAAACTGTAGTATAACAGATGCCGTTGTTATTAACTGTGATGTGGACCAAACTATTACGGAATTTAGTAATTTACAGAATTGTAATCAGGCCCTAGTGACAACTCTGACGGAAAATATTCCAACCATTTCATGTTCAGAGATAATTTCGCCGTATCATCAACACTGTGTATCTTATAAACGAAATACAGTAAGGCTGATTTTCAAATATTTAACGTAGATCGTAAAAGTCACTTTTTTTGCTAAAGAGGAGGAGAATGTTTCTTTTTTTTATATCAAAATCCCTTCGAAATGGTCGAATGTCATGAAGTGTGATCCTTGAACGCTTTCAGCAGCTGAGGATGTTTCAATCACAAGTTTCGTGGGCCCTTCTACAAATTAGTTGACTATTGGCTGACACCCACAGGATTATACCTACTTTTTACCTGCATATCGGCGCAACTCGACACTACACTTAACAGTTTCTACTGATTACAAGAATATTTTTCATTTCCGAATACAGTAGGGTATTCAATTGGTAAAAATTATACAGTAAAACTTGGTTAATTCAATGTTGCATAATTCAGATTTTTGAATAATTTGAATTTTTTTGGCTTCCTAGAATTCTTTGATTTCGAAGTGTATCAGAGTCGTTTGTGCTAATTTGATGTTTTTGGTTAATTCGTATAATTGTCGTGGTAATAAAATTGTATATAGCCTATTCTTCGTTTTGCTTGGTAAATAAAACTGCTATTTAATTATACTTGTTCATATATATTTAAAGGCGTACGTTCGTAATTAATTTATTATAGCTGTTTCTTCTGCCTGTCTAGGGGAAAGTAGCTCTCTCTATACCTATTTGACAGATTCCTGGAATACAAAAGTTCTACCTGCTCAACTCTCTCCGCAGTTGGTTACTGTAGGCCTACATTTATTGTTTGGAGTTAATTTACCTAATACGCAAAATATCTACGTTTGTCCTATAAATATTTATGATTTTCCGAAATATAAATACAAACTAGTGTTTTGTGTTGTTGTTATATAAAACTTTGTTTTATCCACAAGTAAAGTCAATAGGTTTTTTAATTTTTATGATACGTCTGTATCTAAACAAAAGAAATTTTTGGTGTAAACGTTCAAGGTACTCAGTGTGGTAGAAAAGGGTACAAAAGAAAGCTGCCATCGCGGAAGCATTTCATATTCCTGTGTATACACTAACCACTTTTCTTAAAAACAGGTAGGGGATGACAGAAAAAAGCGAGAGGTCTGGAGAATCCGGAAGTTCATAATACGTATTGAAATGGTTTACTCACGCCCCTGGCAGAAATTTTCTACTGAGTGAACCTTTAATTGGAACACCAAGTAATCTGCTACCAAATTAACTAAACCTAATTATAAGACCGCCACTGGATGGCTAGGCGATTTTAAGGAACCTAATGCCATAATTTGCGTTTCTTAAAGAACCTAAAGCTATAACTTAACCAAGTTTCTCTGTATACCTTGCCTATTGGTAGCCTATACAATGTTTGTGTTAGGGTGTTCTGAAAGGCACTTTACACTTACAAAATGGCACATAGTTACTTACAAAATCTTACACTAATGAAGCCTTACTCCTATGAATTTTGAACAATTTTAGTAATGGTAATTGTTTCTGTACTACAAATTTGTGTAAATTTTTAGAATGTTGATTTTATTCTTAAACTAAAAAGTTAAACAAAACGAAACTAATAGAGAAGGGGGATGTTAAAATTTTTCATCAGAGTTGAAGTTTCTGAAATAATACCTCTTTTATATAACATGTAATTTCAACAGTTTTCTTAATATACTGTAACGTATTGCCACGTTAAAAATCCAGGGAACCCATCTTAACTGACACTTGCCAATTACATGGGCTGCCTACGTTGTAACGAACTGTTATTAAACTCAAATTAATAGAACAAATTACATAAGATAATTATAAGGAAACAAGGGAAGGTATTTCACTGATTTATGCACGCATTTTCATGTGTAACAAGATGACTTCTCTTTATTAACAACTGATACTCAAAGATCCCATGACATCATTAATTAGATTGAAATATTTAAATGCTTTTCATAAAAACTTAGGAATCAAACTGATTATGTATTCTTTTACCTCGGATCCGAGTTTACTTTAAGTATATTTATAGCAAAGACTTCTAAGTATTTTGAGTTCATCTAGACGCTTGCAAGACTTCTTTTACCATTTGAAGAATGGTATTATTACTTAAAGTGATTATAAATTACATTTACATTTAAGGCGTTACAACGTATGATATTGAATCTTATAGTAAACTCTTAGCTTGTCTCATTTTAATTTTAAACAAAATTTATAGTCTTTGAAAAGTCTCTTTTTAATGTGAGTTGTGTATCAAATATGATTAACTCCCGATAGGCAAGCTATCGAGTCACCTTTACAATTGGTCGTAGTAACCTCGTCCTGGGGTGTCTCTCTTGGGGATTCTTGAAGTCGGCGTCATCATCTGGGTCGTGTCTTCGGCAAGTAGTAGATAGGATGTTCACTGCGGAGATTGAAGTTTCTTTTGTGAAAGTAGGTGTAGATCCACGGAGGTCCTCGTCAGCGTCTTATGCATCGTATACGTGTATTTACGAAGTTCATGCAGATCACATCTTCATGTGTAAGGTTGTACTTGTATTTACCTCTTGAGGGGAGACGTCATCTTGCTTACTACTTGTTTAGTTTTTGTTTTACTTATTACATTTTTCTTCTTAACACATCTTTATATCATTCACACATTACACAACGCTCGCCACGTTTAGCAGTGGTAGCTAACATTCTAAAATTAAATTAAAAACAAATGCATTTTCGTGGAGCTCTCGCTCATACGTCTGTACGGTCTGACGGCAGCATAGTGACTCTCTACTAGATTCGACTGGCACATAACAACGGAGAGGGGCAAGTACTCCGCGACAATATAGTTCCTATTTTTATTTAAATTGACATTCTTATTACCAAAAACAATACATTACTTATACATATATAATTTAAGTGAATTATTTTAACTACTACTCGTGCCTTCAAATTTCTAATTACAAACATTATGATTTTTATATCTTCCTAAGTTACAGACGACTCGATAAACACGTTGAGTCCGGAACTAACAGGTCACCGCATGATGACTAGCAAAGGGTTAATTGAGATATTAATAACTTTTTACAATTTGACTTTTTATTAGTGCTTCTGTTGATTTTCATTCACTTCTCATTCTCATTCTGATTTAGTACAGGGGCTTTAGGTTTAATAGTGCGATTTAAAAATACTTAATCGCTCGCAAATTTAATTTTTATTTACTTAATATTACAATTTCAATTAAATCGTCACATACTCCACCGCTTAAATTTCACGTTACGGGTGTTTTGTGAGTCTAACGCACAATTGGGGACTTGGAGTATGCTTGGTGTCAGTGTGTGGGATTTCTCTCACACAGTTATTGGTAAGCGTTATATCCACTTGTTTCTTCTCCGCAACACAATATACTTTTATATTTTCTTATAAACTACCTTTTTTTTTTACATACTATTCACACTTAATATCTACATTTTAAAACACAAAACTCTTTCTTATCTCTATCACTTAAATCTACTACCGTTTTTTTCTTTGGGTTTTGTTACTCTCTCCGTAGAGTAATTTTCTAAATCTTTTGCTATTTAGAATTCAGTTTAGTTGTCATTGAGTACTCATTTACTTATCTTTCGCAGAACTGGATTTCAGGTTGATCAGGCCTCATTTCCAAACTCTACGATTAACATTTAGCACGGTTTCAGAAGTATAATATACTTCACTACCTAGTATTACCTTTTCTATCTTTGGTTATACTATTCCTTCTCTTCTTCTTATACAATTTTATCTGCGAAATATGTGTTCTCCGCACATATTTTCGAGTCGCAGGTTTGTACAGGGCTACTGTAACTGGAGTTAGGTACTTCTGGATTTGGTAAGGGCCACACCATCGGTATGATAGTTTAGAGGTGGTCTTATCAATTGCACTACTAGTCGGGTGAGTCTTATACATTACTAAGTCACCTACTTGGTACCTAATTGAATTGTTATGAATACCTTTCTCGTGGTATTTTCTGGATTTCTCTAAGTTCGCTCTTAAATTAGAGCGGGCTTTATTCCATATTTGCTTTATCTGCTTATCCGTTATTTGCGGAGGTAGCAGGTCGTGTATTCTCCATTTAGTGGACAAGGGGTGGTTTGGTTGGTATTAGTACAGTAACTCAAACGGGGTCGACTTGTGACCTTCGTGATAAGCTGAATTAAAGGCGTATTGAATCCAGGATAGGTTTTGGTCCCACGACGTATGATCGTTCGCATGATAGGCGATTAACGCAGATTTGAGGTTTCGTAGATACCTTTCAGCAATATTGCCTTGCGGTCGATACTCCGTAGTGGTTATATGGTCTATTCCTAACTTGAAACACATATTCTTAAATTCTTTCGCTTTAAACTGTGGTCCATTATCTGATACTATACGTACAGGTGTACCGTAGTCTTTAAATAATCTTTCCTGTAATATTTTTACAGTCGTCGACGCTAATGCTCGTCGCATGGGATACATCCAAACAAATTTGGTGAACGAATCTACACAGATGAGTAACATAGTATTACCTGATTTGGATCGTGGATAAGGACCTGAAAAGTCTAGATAAAGTTTAGAAAAAGGGGTCTTAGGGATTTCCGAAATCAATTGGCTTACCTGATTATTTCTGGCCGGTTTACTGAGAGCACATAATTTACATTTCTTTACGAAACTGGCTATTTCGCTGTTCATATTGTTCCAATGATATTCCTTTCGAACACGATGTGTTGTCTTATTGATTCCCATATGGGCTCCTATGGTAGATGAATGGAAGTACTCCATCAGCATGGGCTTAATCACATCAGGGGCTATTATTCTTTGTTCCTTTCCGCTTCTTATTTTATGGCATAGTACATTTTTACTCAATACGTATTTCTCGGATTTAATACCTTGCGCAAGTTGTTCTATAATAGGCTTCAGTAAGGGGTCTTGTTGTTGATACAGGGCAATGTTTGTAAAGGCAAGGGGGAAATCAGTAACTACGGCGTTAGCAAGTGCTATTTCCGGATTCTCCTTGCTTTCGGGAGTTTTAGTGGGCGACTGGAACATACGGGACAGGGTATCAGCGACTACGTTTTGTGTACCTTTAATATGCTGCACTCTGAATTTGTGGCAGTTTAACTTCAATACCCATCTTCCAGGGTGGGTATTGAATACGTCCTACTTGTTTAGGGTGATTCAGTAACCAAGATAATGCTTGATTATCAGTTTCCAAAAGGAATTCTTTATGTTCTAGGAAGGGTTTAAACTTCTCGAATGCAAAAACAATGGCTAAACATTCCAATTCATATGCGGAATATTTTCTTTCTTGGTCGCTCAAGGTTCGCGATGCATAACTAATAGGTAGTCTACTGTTTTCTATCTCTTGATATATGACTGCACCTAACGCTACACTGGAACTGTCGGTCTGCACTACGAAAGGTTTCGTGAAATCGGCTAGTTGCAAAACTGGGGGAGATATGATACTTTCTTTAAGTTGCTCAAACGCATTTTGATGTAGTGAGCTCCATTCAAACTTCGCTCCCTTCTTTCTTAAGGAATTTAGGGGTGCTGCTATTTCGGCAAGATGGGGAATATATTTGTGGAAATAACTTACCATTCCCAAAAATCGGGCTATACCTTTTGCATCTCGTGGGGGTGAAAATTCTCTAATAGCGCGGGTTCGTTCGGGGTCAATACTTACCTTTCCATTCGCTTTCACGATGTGACCTAAGAATGAAAACTGTGGGACGGCAAAATTTACCTTCTTTGGGTTAACAGTTAATCCTGCTCTTCGTAACCGAGATAACACTTCGCGTAGGTGTTTAAGATGTTGCTCCATTGATTCGCTATATATAACGATGTCGTCCAAACAGTGATACACATATTTAAATTTAATATCGTGAAATATCCTTTCTAACAATCTACTACATACGGAACTTCCTTGAGATATTCCAAAGGGTACTCTAGTAAATTGGTCCAAGTTAAAAGGAACGGCAAATGCGGTTAGACGTTTTGATTCTTCCGAAAGGGGTATTTGGTGAAAAGCTTGATTCAGATCCATTACCGTAAAGACCATAGCTTTCGTGAAGTAATGGAAAGCACTATGGATGTCTGGAAGAGGAATAGATTCAAATTCTATTCTTTTGTTTAATTGCCTGTAGTCCACAACTAGTCTGTGTTTATCGTGACCTTTCGGTACTAAAAAGGAGGGTGATGAATATGGGGACGTAGAGGGTTCAATGACTCCTTGCTCCAACAACTTGTTGATATGGTTCCTCATCACTTCCATCTTGGGAGGCGACAACTTGTACGGAGGTAGGCGTATTACTTTCTGATCGCTCAGATTAATTTTATATTCTATTAGTTTAGTGAGTCCTAGTTTAGGTGTAAGAACTGAGGAAAATTCTTTTATTAATTTCAGTATTCTCATTCTATCTCTACTTTCTAGATGAGATAAATCAGACTCTTGGTGTATTACATGTGCAGTAGATGAACAATTTCTTTCCTGTTTCTCATTATTACAATCAAATCTATATTTCCGTGTACGGTCGAATCGAAAATAATATTTTTGCTCATAGATGTCAAGAATCATTCCCACCCGTTTTACTAATAAAGTCTGCTCCTAATATTAAGTCGGGTCCTAATTCATTACATACTAACATTGTAAAAATCCAGGTTAGGTTCTTGATTTTAACCTTAACGGTAATGCTCAGTTTTATTATTATATTTCGTTTATTGGCGGTAGCACACTTTATATTCACCGGTTGACTCCGTTTTACTAGATGGTGTTTCGCTAATTTGTCTGCTAACTCTTGACTGATTAAGGTTCTGGTAGATCCCGAATCAATTAATGCGATTGTGGAGGTAACGCCTAAGTCAACTCGTATTAAGGGTAATAGACTTTTAGTCCAGTTACATTTATTTATCGCGTTACATTTTTCAAGAAATTGTCTCACGTAGGGATCTATTTCTTTAGAACTTCTTTTCCTTCCACTTTGGTTATACAATTTTTTTTTTATACGTTTCTTTAGGTTCACCAGATTTCGAGTTGCTGCGGAAGACACAGGATTTCGGGTCTCCCTGCCTTACATGTTTTTTGGATCTGAGTGTTTACGTTCCAATGGCTTGCTCTTGCAGTCTTTTCTTATGTGTCCATATTTGCCGCAATTATAACAGATGGGTTTATTGCGAGGAGGGTACCTTGTTTCCGCTTTAGATGGTGTTACACTTAACTTACCAGATTTGCGCACATTGTGAGGTCTATTGAATACTTGCCTTTCATGCAGGGTTGTTATACCGGGCTCTAGGGCTCGCAATTCATTTCTATTTGTTCCTGCGGGTTTCATCGTATGTCTATTTTGATCGGAGTACCATACATTTGACGAATGGATACTGCATTGTTCTAGATCTGCAATTGTGTTTGGTCTATTTATCAAAGCTAAACGAGATCTTTTCTCTGGTGACAATCCTATTAAAATGGTGTCGACCATCTGTGTCTCATTCCAATCTACACGTATTAGTCGAGATGACTCCCTGATATTGGAGATGTAATGAGCTAATCTCTCGTGATTTCCTTGTACTCGGAGTACGGTCTTTCTTTTAATTTCTTCATAAATTCCGGTTGGAATAAAGTACTTTATTATCGAGCTATGTAGGTCTTCTACTGGAAGTGTAGAGCTTAATGCTTCTATCACACGATTCTTTAACGGGGGTTTACATTTCGGTAGCAGAACTTGCAAAATTTGCCAATCATTCAGCTGCTGTAGATCTTTTATCTGCAGGAGATAGTTAATGAAATTTAGTAGTTTGGAGACATTTAATCCATCGGTGTAAGGGATTTCAGTTAAAATTTTCTCCACAGGATGAGTAATTTTTCCGTATAGGTCCGCGTTATGGTTCAAGGTTGGCATGCCTTTAGGAGAACGATATGATGCATTCGGGGTGGTCAATTCGTGAGTTCCGGGGCGAATCTGGAAACGATCGGGAGGAGCGGCATTTAAATCTCTATCTGTATATTGCTCTTGTTTAGCTTGCATTTGCGATACGGCGGGTGAGTTCCGATCAGTGTTAGGCGGAGGTAGATCAGTAGTAGGGGATTGTACTGGTGAGATGTGTAATTTCTTTAAGGACTTCTCTATTTCATCCATCCGGAACGAGTCGGATCTTCTTCTTAAGTCATTAATAATAGTGGGTAAGCGACGTAAAGCTTCGTCAGCTAGGTTTTGCACTTCAGGAGGTATTTCAGTAAGATTAGGCTAGATCAACAAATTTTTCATTCGCCGGGTTAAATGCTCTATTCTCTGGGTAGTCCGCAAAATTATCGCCGGAGATTTCTCGTCTTGGAGGGTTTGAGACAATAAGGTTAGCTCACTATACTTGGCATTACAAATTTCTCTCTTGCTCTCATAATCGAGTCCGCTTAGGTTGCTTAATTGCGCGGGTGTATCAAATCCACATTCGCGTATTGATCTACGCAATTCCGCGACTGTTACATTCGCATGGGGTAGTCCACGCAAAAGAGCTTCGTAAGACAGCTCGTCCTTTAATAACAAATCCGGATTAAATTGGGCCATTTTTATCTTATTTCTAACACATTAAAACGTACTTAAAACTGATTCTACAACACTACACACTAATTACATAGATAAGATGAATTCTTTGGTAAATCATTTGCATAATTCAGAAAAGAATAATTTCTCTTCTAAGGGAGAGACAGAAATTCCACACACACATATTTCAAAGTTAAATCGCCAATCAGCTGTTTGGAATGTAGGCCACCCTCTTTTATTTAGTAAACAAAGGCAGGGTAAGTGTGTGCGTGAGAATGCGGGGTTTACTCTCACGTATTGTTCTCTACACAATGCCACAGACTAACTTCCTTGACAGGTCTTAACTGGAGAAGCCAGCTCGGACGCATGGGGTGAATCTCATTCAACAAAGCACGCCTTCAACTTACACGTGTATTACGGTTATAACAGTCTGACTTTATTAATTCTCGTACTTTCCCCAATTAAATTAATTATTTATTTTGGTAACAAATTTAAGTTACGAAATTCTTTCCACGTAATTAACCAGGTCTACTTTACACAGGAGCACTATTATTATTTCTTTTTTTTTTTACTTTTACCGTGACGACAGACATACACTAACATATACTATGCAGGCATATTCAAGAAACAACAGGTCTTGGATTGTCATAATATAAACCTGTTAAAGACTGAGCAGATCACCAAGCACTACAATTCATGTACATACTTGCATTTGGCTTCATACAATGATATTTCAAGTTATACTGACTATCATTTGCGTATCTTAAAACAAATTCATTTTATGAAAATTAAAGTTACATCAAATACATTCCCTGAGTGCATAGATCAGATAACTGAGTGCCAAAAGTTATCTATTTTACTACATAACAATTACTTTAATTAGCAGGGTGACGTATCTCTATTAATGTCACGATGCTTACAACCTTTTTACTAATTAAGCAGAGTTGCGCAATTTTGTAACGTATTGCCACGTTACAAATCCAGGGAACCCATCTTAACTGACACTTGCCAATTACATGGGCTGCCTACGTTGTAACGAACTGTTATTAAACTCAAATTAATAGAACAAATTACATAAGATAATTATAAGGAAACAAGGGAAGGTATTTCACTGATTTATGCACGCATTTTCATGTGTAACAAGATGACTTCTCTTTATTAACAACTGATACTCAAAGATCCCATGACATCATTAATTAGATTGAAATATTTAAATGCTTTTCATAAAAACTTAGGAATCAAACTGATTATGTATTCTTTTACCTCGGATCCGAGTTTACTTTAAGTATATTTATAGCAAAGACTTCTAAGTATTTTGAGTTCATCTAGACGCTTGCAAGACTTCTTTTACCATTTGAAGAATGGTATTATTACTTAAAGTGATTATAAATTACATTTACATTTAAGGCGTTACAACGTATGATATTGAATCTTACAGTAAACTCTTAGCTTGTCTCATTTTAATTTTAAACAAAATTTATAGTCTTTGAAAAGTCTCTTTTTAATGTGAGTTGTGTATCAAATATGATTAACTCCCGATAGGCAAGCTATCGAGTCACCTTTACAATTGGTCGTAGTAACCTCGTCCTGGGGTGTCTCTCTTGGGGATTCTTGAAGTCGGCGTCATCATCTGGGTCGTGTCTTCGGCAAGTAGTAGATAGGATGTTCACTGCGGAGATTGAAGTTTCTTTTGTGAAAGTAGGTGTAGATCCACGGAGGTCCTCGTCAGCGTCTTATGCATCGTATACGTGTATTTACGAAGTTCATGCAGATCACATCTTCATGTGTAAGGTTGTACTTGTATTTACCTCTTGAGGGGAGACGTCATCTTGCTTACTACTTGTTCAGTTTTTGTTTTACTTATTACATTTTTCTTCTTAACACATCTTTATATCATTCACACATTACACAACGCTCGCCACGTTTAGCAGTGGTAGCTAACATTCTAAAATTAAATTAAAAACAAATGCATTTTCGTGGAGCTCTCGCTCATACGTCTGTACGGTCTGACGGCAGCATAGTGACTCTCTACTAGATTCGACTGGCACATAACAACGGAGAGGGGCAAGTACTCCGCGACAATATAGTTCCTATTTTTATTTAAATTGACATTCTTATTACCAAAAACAATACATTACTTATACATATATAATTTAAGTGAATTATTTTAACTACTACTCGTGCCTTCAAATTTCTAATTACAAACATTATGATTTTTATATCTTCCTAAGTTACAGACGACTCGATAAACACGTTGAGTCCGGAATTAACAGGTCACCGCATGATGACTAGCAAAGGGTTAATTGAGATATTAATAACTTTTTACAATTCGACTTTTTATTAGTGCTTCTGTTGATTTTCATTCACTTCTCATTCTCATTCTGATTTAGTACAGGGGCTTTAGGTTTAATAGTGCGATTTAAAAATACCTAATCGCTCGCAAATTTAATTTTTATTTACTTAATATTACAATTTCAATTAAATCGTCACAATACTACGACTAATTTAACTGATAATACTTGTCAAGTTTCTTACGAAACTGTTTAGAATAAATTTTAAAACAATTAACTGATTCAGAAAATAGTTAGTTACCGAAGTTTATTTTTTACGTGTTTTAACATACGAAGGGCATATTTTTTAAAATATGAGTTTATGTGACTATGTTGTACATAAGTATCTCTACAATGGTACGAACTCCTATTTTGGGGAATAAACAAGCTATAAACCCTTTAAATTACCGTGGGAAAATATTGTATACAGGGAATAAAGGTGTCAAGTCCACGGCTCCTGGGAATGAAGAAGCTATCTAGGTAAGATTGTTTATTTTTACACATCAGCTGATTTCCTTTTGCAACAGGAATTTACTTGTTCATGCGACTGGTTAACCAAAAGCTGAAAAGCTCGTTCTGAAATACCTCAAGGCTGGAAATCTGTTTTTGAAAACAGATTTTATAATCTTATGGTATACTCTTTAATCAATAATGCTTCCCTATCGCGGGTGACCTACATTTCATCCCTTGTTTCAGATTTAATTCCAATAAAAGCTGGAAAGATGCAGATCTACGGTTGGCAAAATTCTGTAGAGAACATCCAAAAAATCTTTAAAGACCTATCGCATTAATAAAATGTCATTCAATTAATAACACTTTATCAACCATGGCGGGGGTATACGCCCGCTTCTCGTCTCTCTGGAGGGACCGCAGCGGGCGTATACGATCTGTCAAACGTTGTACAGAAAAACAGGTTATTTTTCGATTCTGAATATTATTTTCTTTGTCTCTCATTATAAATGTATAATGGCCATGTCTTTATGGTGAGTTAAAAGCTTTGCTTGAAGTTAAAAGCGATTTCCTTTTCTGAATGCCAGATATATCAGCCTTTGAGTACAAGAATATTAATTTGTCGGTTTGTTTTATAAAAAGACAAACAACGAACTATAGTGAAGAAAAACTTTTACAATTTTGAACTGTAGTTTAATAAGTGCAGTGACACATATTCCACTACTAAAATGATTTTAGAAAATGAATTCCACTGTTAAAATTATTCATACAGAAAATAAATGTAAAGATTTGTTTGCTAAAACAAATTTTTTCTTTGTAATAAAAAAATGTTTTGTCAACCCATGTGAGTAGCCAGACCTACTCTGTTAATTTAAATTTTTTGGTCACACTATGACATTATTTTCAAATATAGAGTGGTTCAATGTGTTTAGTATATAATAACAAATAAATTACAAAATTTTCATAAATCTACATGGAAAAGAGTAAAAATAATTTTAAAAGAGTTGTAAAATTAACGTTGCCCCTTTATTCCCTGTACCCTTCATACAAAACCTAAACTTCCTACGGTAGTGATAAAACGTTGATGATAAAAAATTATAAAATCAAACCCAAAAATAGAAATCAGTTAACCAATACAGATACTGTTATAAACAGAACAGTGTATAAGTAGTTTTGTCTTATTGGTGTGAATACTCGACACAGGACGTTCGAAATTCACAGAATAATTGACGTTTCACGCACAAAATGTATAGCACCATAAACTTCCCAACAATCCGACATAATCTTCGGACTAGGTTATAGTTTTTCACTATGTTTATATCCCCCGTTCAATCGGGAATACAACAGTGTTTTGGGTTGATCCCTCTAAAAACCTACGGTTGAGGGAACAGTCCCCCGACATGATTTACACCATGAAAAAAAATGGATTCGTCTATGCCAACAGTTGATTTATTATCACCAATAATCAATCAGTAAGACATCAGCGAATTCACATTTCTCTAATCAGTACGTATTTACTAATTTAACACATACGACTTCTGAGAAGTTAGAATGACCAAAAAGTTCCGCTTTACAAGTGAGTCTGCTTTGTGGATAAGGTCTGTTTATTGAACGAACAGAACAATAAGTACTTGCGTT
The DNA here is from genome assembly GCA_034769895.1 of Magicicada septendecula. NCBI lineage: Eukaryota > Metazoa > Arthropoda > Insecta > Hemiptera > Cicadidae > Magicicada > Magicicada septendecula. The sequence continues at coordinate 252,792,582 of CM068374.1, read as the reverse complement.
TATCGTATAATTTGTAGCAGTCTAATGTGGGATACGGTTTGGACCATTATTTTTTGTCTGCAACGGTTGGAGTTTATCAACGACAATAAATATTTAGTTTTGAAACTCCAAATGTAAATGGATATAGTAAGTACTATGGCGTGCGCTACGAATTCATTTATTCGTACTAAGTGTTACGAATTCATTTATTATAGGCCTACACAAGATAGTATACAGAAAACCTAATTTATTTTTTTAATACATTCTTAAATTAAATCTAAATAACCAACAATATAATTTTCATGTAATGAAATGACTGACTTAGCTGAGACAGGTTGCATGCGACGTTGCCGCACTTCCGTCCGTCCTCGCAACGTGCGTTCGAAACAGAAACAGACGATATTTCTCTCTCATTCGGGATCTTTCCGATCTATTGGAACTAAGTATTTAAGTTGGATAAAGTAAATATAGGTAACAAAATAAATAGTTTTAAGTATAAATATAGGTTTAATACATAAATAGGTATATTAACTTTACTAAAACAAATAGATTGTTGTAAGACTTTACAGAGATTTACAAACTGATCATAATACATACATACATAAATGTAGTAAACTTAGATATTACATTTTAGGTCTTAAAATACTGAGCAATAATGAACAAATTTCCAATGCAAACAGAAAGTAACGATATATCTGTCGAAAATATATTAGGTAGGGTATATAAGTTGCACATTAGGGATACTTTTTGAGAATAGTTGGCAACACTTTCCTTCTGTCGTCACATCTGTCTGTAGTAGTCACGTCAGAGTCAGACGTCAGTGTTTTTGCGTTGCGCCGCCGTGTTAAGGTTTGTTGTTGTGCGTGCTAGCTTCGATAAGTGTTTTGCTTTAAGTGTCAGACGCCAGTGTTTTTGCGTTGCGCCGCCGTGTTAAGGTTTATTGTTGTGCGCGCTAGCTTCGTTAAGTGTATTTATCTTTACCTGCATTACGAACAGTGCTAAGAGATTATTATGGACGTGAGTGATTGATTATGACGTTACTTTAACGCCCTGAAAAAAATAATTCCGTGACAGACATAAAATATAAACGTGCTAAAATGAAAAGAACTTAACGAAACATCAGTGACTTTTTCAGTAAAAAGAATAAAGTGGAAGTGGGCTAGACTGATAGTGACCGATCTGCTCCTCATTTGTCTGAGCCTTCACCGCTAACTTCACTGTCTACTCAAGCATCCTCCAATGGTACGTCTTCTCAATCTACGACGACAGCTCAGAAATTCAAGGTTAGCACAAGGTTAACTCCGTCTATCTCCCAAACTTCATCAACAGCAGAGCAGAGTAAGTCACTTAGCATTAGCCCACTAGAATGTCCAGTCCAATCACACATAGATTTCCCAAAGACCAATGGAAGAAGGTTCACAGCTCGTTATTATGACATCCATGAGTGGATAGAATACTCCAAAGCAGAAGACGCTGTGTACTGTTTCCCATGCCGACACTTCAACGCACAGTATTCTGTTCGTCCAGGTGAAGCAGCTGGGAGTCGCACTTTTATAGACAAGGGATTTAGAAAGTGGAAAGATGCTTCTGCACTTTTAAAGCAGCATGAACTTGGAGAAAGGCACAAAGCATCAATGACATCATGGGCTGAATTTAAAAGTCGTAGTTCCCAACAGAAGTCAGTATCATCTCTACTGGACTCGCAACGATCAGGAAATATAGAGGAAAATCGAAAGCATATCAAAGTTCTACTGAAAGCGACTGGTTTTCTCGGCAGACAAGGTTTAGCTTTTAGAGGACACGACGAATCAGAAAATTCTCAAAACAGAGGTAATTTTCTCGAGCTCTTGAACACCATGACTGAGGACGACCCTGATATTAAAGGTAAATTAAACCGTCGATATGGGCATTATTGCTCACCGAAATACCAAAATGACTTGATCGATGTCTATTCTGCCAGATTGCTGAAAAGCATTATCACGAAAGCTAAGCAGGCGAAATACTTCTCTATAATGGCTGATGAAACAAAAGATATGTCAAAATCAGAACTGCTTGCAATTTTGATTCTTTATGTAGACGCCGAAGAAACAGAAATAAATGAACGTGCAATCGGGTTGCACCATCTAAAAGACTGCAGTGCTGAAAGTATTGCCAACGCCATAACATCAATGTTATCGGATCAGGGACTAGACATAAAACACTGTGTTGGTCAGTGCTACGACGGAGCAAATGTCATGAGAGGATGGGTCAGCGGGGTCCAGGCAAGAATAAAGGATTTAGCGCCTCATGCTACGTACTTCCACTGTCATGCTCACCGCCTTAATCTTGTTTTGGTGCATGTGTTGGGCAATGATGAAGAAGTTAAAGACTTCTTTTCTACTGTTCAAACCCTCTATCACTTCATTTCCAACAGTGTTACTCGTCATGAGCTTTTCGTAGAAATAAAACAGAGAATGAATAAACCAGTACTGAATTTGGAAAGGACGGTCCCTACAAGATGGTTCTATTGGTTTAATGCAGTTATGAAGTTCTAAAGACATACCAGGCCATTTTGGGTGTTCTAGACGAAGGAGAAAAGGTTAGGGCAGAGAGTATAGGAATAAAAGCGCAAATAATGCAGGAAAACTTCATATTTCTGCTGTGTGTGTACTATGGAGAAGATATTAGGCATTACTTTATTACTTTAGGCCTATCGCAGCAGCTACAAGCTGAAGAACTTGATTTAGCAGCCGCCGTGCATTTAATCAAAAGTACGGAAGAAGAACTTAAAAAATCCAGAACTGACGCCAAATACTTAGAGGTTTTAGAAAAGGCTAAATCCTTGGCAACCAGTAGTGGTATTGTATGGGGCAAACAAAAAAGGACGAAGACTGTTCCTCATACGTTCGCTGACAGCGTGATAATGTCAACCATAGGTAAAAAAGATACAGAAACTAAGGGTATGTACTTCAAAATCGTCGACAGCATTCTCATGGAATACAATCGCCGATTTTATGGAAATGAAGGCCTGTTCTCAGCAACGGACGGCTGTAAGAAAGAAAATACAGCCTTCATGACGGAAGAGAAATTCCAACCATTGATAGAAAATTACGAAAGTTTTCTAAATGGAGAACTTCTACAACTGCAATTGCCCCTAGCTAGGAACCATTTACGATCTTGCGACGGAGACTCCATTTTGTCACTACTCGAAAGTCTCCGAGTTCTTCCAGTGGCGTACTCAGAGGTGATAAAACTGCTGCAAATTTTTGCCACACTGCCTATCACCACAGGTGGAAATGAAAGAATCTTCTCTGTGCTGAAAAGAGTCAAAGGGTACCTACGAAGTTCTACTGGTTATGAAAGATTTTCCTCACTTATGTTGATGGAGATTGAAAGAGAGGAAATGAAAAAAATACCACTAGACCAATTGGTGGATGATTTTGCAGCGAGGAAACCACGACGATACCCGTTGCTACATTAAGGTGACATTCAAATGCGGCGTAGTCTTCACGTTTTATTTTGTCTCATATTATTATAAGTTTAATGTTGTGACGATTTAAAAAAAAATTAAATCGCACAAATAAAAAATTTTGCTTTCTAACAAGTAAGAGTATTATCCACCTATACCTAGATTTTTGCATCAACTTGAAATTGTCCCGTACCAACACGCAAAGAACGGTGTTATTTAAATAATAATAATAATTACGTTAATTATTTAAAATACGTACTAAATAATTAAGGAAATTCCTAATTCATAACAAAAGTAACATAAGGTATTACAATTTAATTAATGAATAATTAATACTAAATAAAAGAACGAACTATTTTCTCAGTGCGTAAAACCGCGCCAGCTTACTGACCCCCGCCGCTGAACTATGCACACATTCGCTAGTGAAACTTCGACATGTAAAGATGTCAGTTTTGTGTTGTCCACATACACGTAGGTGTATACCGTTAAAAAGATTATATCCAGTTTGTGGTGATATCGTTTTGAAAAATGTAGCGTGGAAATAATATAAAAAAATATATAATGTAGTGTGTGAAGAGTTATAAAAAAAAAAAGAAAGGAAAACTTAGCCGACACATCTCTTAAAAAATAAAACTGTAAGTGGTAAGATATGTTAATTACCAGACTTTAGTACTGCAAAATAAGAACTGTAATTAAGGTGTAAAATGTGAACAACTAACTCCAGAAGTGGAAAACTCAAACTACAACAGTATGAACTTCTAGTAAAAAATCCGATCGTCGAGACTACCAGATACAATCAACCGAATGGAGCATCAAAAGGAACCATGTATTGCACCCTAGAAGACGACAGAAGATGACCATCATGGACCCCACAACAACCTCATGTTAAATTCAGGTGATATCCAAACATAACATTTGTAAAAATTTGTTTCAACAAGAGAAGTATCAAAAGAACAGTAAAGAACTTTTGATAATTTAAAGAATAACTTATAAGATTTGTAATTTATGTAATGAAGTAGTAGTAACATCATGATATCTAAATGTAAGGTAATTCTATAATTTACAACCAACATTATTCTTCAAATAATTTGGTTAAAGTTGTGATAAATTAAAACATAACAAAGTTGAGACCCGGATCCGAGGTACTTAAAACAATATCTAGATAAATACTTTTGAGATAAAAGGAATAAGACATTTAATATTTTTAAAGCATTAAATGCAGAATTTACTAGAGTAATTCTTTTAAAAACAAAGTAAACCATGAGATTTGAATAATAATAAAGAGATGTTTTGCTAACACCTAGCGAGTGAATAAATTTATGCAATCCTTGACTAATTCCTATGTAATAATGTGTTATAATTTGTTAGTAAGTAAGTTTTACTAACAACGGCAGCTAGTTTAATTAACAGGTAACGAATTGAACTAGTTTTCGACTTTTGTGATGTCTTAACAAGGGAGACGTCACAATGTCCAGTTTTCACTAATGCTATGTAATAAAATTGTATGTTTATAATTGTTTTTGCATTTTTCTCTTCTATACCCAACTTATCACAAAAAGTTGCTATTCGTTTAAGAAGTAACTACTGCTGTTTAGATGGACTTGTAATTTTGTATAGTTTACATCTTGACCAAGACAACGGAGTGAATCGCAATCGATCCATTTAATTAACTAGTAATTAGTAAGTACAAATATATGATTTTTTTCATCAATTCCAAAATTGTAGGGGGGCAACTGCCCCCCTGCCCCTATCAAATGACGCCCCTGTGTTTGCATTCCGTGTTTTCGTTGACGCGTGATTGTTGGAAGGTTGTAGATGTCTATAAAGTACAACTTATAATTTGAAGTTAACAAGATGTCAACGTATTGTGTAGCGTACAACTGTAAGAACTATGCTGTTAAAAACTGCGGCCTGTCATTTCACACGTAAGTAAAACTTTTATCAACAACATTATGACTTACATAACAAAGGCATTTTAATCATTATACTTTAAATAGTATTGATTTATTTATTGATTTTATACTGGTAGTCTACTCTGATTAAATTAATGTTTTTCTGAAATTATTAAAACTAAAATAGTAATTTATTTTTGTCAAGTCTACTTTTTATTGTGTTGAAAATTGGAAAGAAAAATTACCGTAAGCCTAATATTGTAGAGTTATTTTCCAGTTTTAATAGCAAAAAATGATATTTTTGAAAATTAACCATTTATGTAAAAAAATTTCATTTTTTAATTTAATGGAGGTTTCCGAAAAGTCCAGAACTTCGAAGCAGGTGGATAATTGCAACGAAAAGAAAAGGCTTTACACCGTCGGCGCAGTCCAGACTTTGTAGTAAGCATTTCGAAGACAGTGCGTTTGAAGTAGGAGGTATAATCAGAAAATTAAAAAAGGATGCAGTCCCTACTATTTGACTTCCCACCTCATTTGCATGCAAAGCAACCTAAACGTAGAAGGCTTATTAAGACATTTGAGGTACAGCTTTCTGTTTATATAAAAATATTAAAGCCAGTTAAGTTCATAACTAAACTTTTAATTTTTTTAAAAAGGGCTCATACAGAAAATTTTTAATCTTTGCAGTCCGTTTTGGTTACTTATTTGGAAACGGTCAAAATTAATAGAAAAAGAGAGTGTAGCGATAAAGTATCTTGTTTTGTGAGCCTTTGGGTTTTTTAACTATTTTATCAATCTTAAGAAATATATGAAGTAAAAACTGAATTCTATAAATTTAAAACATAAAAATTTCTTTAAAAATTTAAGGGTAATCAATTTCAACCCAAATATTGAAGTAATTTCTATTTAAAAGTGTACATTCTGTTTTAGAATACTGGAAAAAATGAAGTTCAACAGGAATCAACCCCATCTGTCAAAGTTGATGGCAATCTTGAGGCATCATCATCAACTTCGAATATACGTACAGTCCCTCATACTCAACAGCAGCAAAAAATTGTAAGACAATTTATTAATTTTCTACATCTTAGAAATGTATTATAATCTAGTCTATTAATGTACTGTATAAAATTAGTATGTAACGTAACATATATTGGTTACAGGCACCACAATCACCAACTAAAAACATCCTACGTAGAAAAGTTAAAATTTTGCAACAACGTATAAGAAGAAGAGACAAGAAAATCAAGAATATGAGTGACATAATATCGATCCTAAAGAAAAAGATGAATGCACCTGATAGACTGTTGGAACTCTTAGAGAACAATTTTTCAGGTTTTCCTTTATATTAATATTAAGCAATCTAAAAAATAAGTTTAAGAGTAAATTCAACCAGGTATATACGGACCAAATGAAAGATTTTGCCCTTATGTTATACTTTTATTCAGTTTGTTTTTATCAAAGGGAAAATTGATAAGAGCATCTTATGAAGTATTTAAACTAGTAAAATGTTTGTATAATTTATTTCTGGCATTAAGGAATAAACAAAATTTTAATTCTAATCATTGCATTTCATTAGCTTGTAGATATTTTAAAAGGAGTTCGTTTAAGGGGCATATTTCTAATTTTGATTTTACAGATGACAGCCATAAACTCAAATTAATAAAATTAATAAGTAGTGTGTTTTTTAAAATAGTTTGCAATGCATATGCAAAAGAAAAAACTGCACTGTTGAATAAATCAAAGTTAGGGGTACGTCAGAAATTAAACAAAATTATTTTGTTTAATAATATTTAATATACATAAACATATGCATGTACTATTGCAAAAAAATAAAAAATGTACTTTTACACTTAAAAATCCAAAATTAATACTTATATTAAAATTGTAAAGTAAATGATATAAAATAATAGAATATATAATGTTTTAAAACATATCTAAGTTTAAACATTTGTAAAATTGCAATAATAAATTACGTGCCATTTTAAAACAATGTGTACACTTCTCCTCTGCTTATAGAATACCTACTGTCCTTTGTTTATTAAAAATTACTTCAGTTGTGTCGGTTTTGAAGCGAATAAACTCGATGTTTCGTTCGAGTCTCAATGCAGCGTAGCTGGTGGAACCACTACAGAGTGGTGGGGAGAGCTGAACAGCCGCGGATCGAATTCATAGCACAGCGTTAGCAATCCAGTAGTATATATACATCTATGGCTAGTATCGACAATGGAATTTTGAATTTAGCGTGCAGAACCTTAATGTAACATAGTAACTATAACCAAGGGTGACCATCCCCCCAAAAGGCTATGGCGCATGCCCTCCCAAATTCAGATATCCCCTCAGGCCACCTGAACGGCACCCGGCGGTGCATGTGCTCACACATTTGATATTTAAATGGTGGTATAAAGGTAACCAAAAAAAAGTAGAAGTGTTTTGAGTTACAAGAAAAACTTTATTTTTACAATTTATTCAGAAAGTGAAAATGTAAATAAAAAGAATATTGCAATTTTTACATGTCTGTAGAGATTTTTTCGTTGTTCTCACTTGATGTCGTCACTTTGATGCTCTGAACTATTGATATAATAAAAGTTGTTTTCTCCGAGAAGTTGTCAATGCAAATTTGTTTACTATTTCTTCATTTGGAATCGCTTTGAAAATGTCTTTTTCAGAAGCTAAAATTAAAAGATTAGAAAGCCACAAATCATCCATACTGCTGCGTAGCCGATTTTTCACAATCTTCAATCTACTCGTAGTTCGCTGTGCAGAACAACTTGTAACTGCCAGCGAAAGGAGGATTCTGTACATAACAGTTATATTTGGAAAACCTGAAATATGCATAATGCAACGATAAGGTTGAATGCAAGAAGGAGGGTTATTACAAGTTTTTTTTTTCAAATAGTCTTTTATTTATTTGCCTCCCCTTTTATCATCAAAAATGCTGTAAAAACATGGCCCCCAAAAATTTTGATGGCGCAAATTGCGCCATGCACCCCCCTTCTAGGCACCACGGACTATAACTGTTGTTTAATTATTGAGATTACAGATAACTATTGTCTTCACCCCAGCACACACAGCGACATATACTGTATATTCAGCATCACTTATATATATTACAACAATACAAATTGTGGGTCTAGAGTGTACTTTGATGAATACGTAAATTTTTATCAACCAGAACCAGAAAGTGTCAAACGTTTGACAGACACCAGGTAATGTAAACCTAGGATAAGATGATGTGCTGGAAGATCTAAGATGAATGGATGTGAGGCAATGGATAGCAGACACTGGAGAATGGAGAAGATTTTTGTTTTAAGCCAGGGTTCACGTCGGCTGTATTGCTAAAGAGGAAGAAGAAGAAGAAGAAGAAGAAGAAGAAGAAGAAGAAGAAGAAGAAGAAGAAGAAGAAGAAGACGACGACGACGACGACGAAGAAGAAGAAGAAGAAGAAGAAGAAGAAGAAGAAGAAGAAGAAGAAAGTTACAGACCAGGATTACTGAAAGATCACTAACCTGCGATGAACATGAAAAGAAGTGCAGAATCACTCAAAAACAAAAAGCAAACTGAATACCCAGCTTTATATATGTTCGATCTAGCTTTATACCCAGCTTTATCTAGTTGATATCGAATTTCGGTCGTAATAAAAATGCTGTTTTTATGGGACGCTTCGAGATTTATTTAATCTCATATTCATGCATATATTAATGCGTGTCACAGATACACACATTACATAACACTATACACTACTGTAAGATAGAAATACGTTATGATACATATTAATTACATTTTATTCCACTTTGTGTACTACATAGTGACAGTGTATGAATCTATTACGGGACTGGAGAAGGGGCGGACCATTATTATTAGTTATTTACCATTGTTATTTAAATTACAATTCAATCAAACCTCTGAAGATACAGAATAATTTTTGTGAGACATGGGTCAGGCGAAAATAAACCTACTCTTACACTGTATTTATTTGAAGATCTACGGATTTATGGGAGACCTGCAGGAAACTCAACGAGTTACTTATAAATAAATTATATATATATATATATATATATATATATTATGTAACATGATATTCTACCATTACATAAATTAGGTCCCAAACGTAAATCATTGTAAGACCATGATAGCAAAAGAACAGAATAAGAAAATATCTAAACAAATTGTATGCAACCACTGTACTAAAACTAAGAAACATTAGAATAAGAGACCTGTGTAAATTAACAATAGTAAGAGGTAATACAGTTAATTGCATTGTACATGGGAAAAGATAGGACTTATATTCCAGAATGCAGTAACAAAATGTAAGAATAATAAATTCTAATGTAAATACTATAATTGGTCGCTAAAGACTAAAAATGAATAACATCAAATAATAATATTTGTTGATGATGATTAAGAAAGTAAAGTAAAGCAATTAAAGTATTAGAAATAATGAAAACAAAATGTACTGTAGAAACAACAATGACCAATATAAGCCAGTATATAAGGTTATGTACCCTTGTACTGTAATAAGTCATAAAAAGTAACTAGACACTTTTGTGGATTCCCTGAATCACAGTTAAAAGAAAATACTACCTATGTAATAATAACTAAGAACAGTATAACTAAGTAATAATGATTATAACATAAGTTATAACAAATAACAATAGAAATATGAGACACAGAACTCTGACAGCAAATGTGACTGTAAAGAGTAAGATTATAATATAAGTTATTTAAATAAACAATGTTATAGAAGTGATGCTAGAAGCAATACAATTAAAAGAAAGTTCTAGTAATCAAGATGTTTATAAATAATAAAGATAAACAGTAGAAAACAGTGAAACCAAATACATGTATTGTACCCTCAGAATACAAATTCTGAAGATAATAAATAATAATAAAAAAAGAGTAATAAAGACAGTGTTAGGAGATCAACTATATTGTCATAGTTGAAGTAGATCATGAAGAACATATTAGGATTATCAACTGATCAAAAGACAATTGTATTATTGAAATAAGTTTGAAACTATACAGTCAATATCCTAGGCCAAGGAGCCAAGCTTCATTGTTAGTAGTGTTTATAAAGAATACAATGTAAAGTTAGGTAATAAGAATATTAACAGAAGTGAGATAGGTTTATAAAGAACGATTAAAAATAATTGTCTGACATAAAAAACCCAGACTTAGTGAATTCTGAGAGTAATGTTGCTCATACTAGAATTGGCCAATCTGCCTAACTAAGTTATTTAGAATGTTGATTAGAAATAAGTATTTGTTTATGTTATGTGTAGTATTGTAATGGTGAGAAATCATAGACAACAGTTGTTAATAATAACTAATTACAGTAAAAGAAAGTAATAATAATAGAAAAGAGTAATTAAGAGGTAGTAACTGGTGTTAGTAATTTTATTTTTATTAATAATGATAAAACTCCTATAGTATGGGATATTGAATTGTTCGTCTCAGAAAGAGCGGAGCAATGGTAATAATGAAATGTAAATTAGAGCACAGACAAGGGAACAGTATTAATTATAAAGATTTAATAATTTACAAGCCCTTGGGTGTCATAATGCAAACCAAATTATCATAATCTCAAACCCAGCGAAAGGACGCTTTGAAAGCGTCTATTTTGCCGAAACATACCGAAGAAGTATGGAAATTAAGAAAATTGACCAATCAGCGATCATCATCGAGCATTAGAAGCCAGATTCGGACATCGATGAGTAGACAGTCCATCACAGTATACTGACGAGAAAGCCACGCCGCTCTAGAGACCAACAATGAAGAATTAACTTCGTACAGCTGACCGGAGGAGACGTAAAGTGAAATTTAGGTTAGATCGGTCCTAAACAAAAAGTCGAGTTAACCTAACTTCAAGTGAATCTTTACGGAGTGTGTGCTTCTAGGCTGTGAATAAAATATTAATAAGGAATTAAAGTGCAATTAAACAATATCGTACTATAGCGAACATAGACAAAATTGTACACCCTTTGAACTTGATTAAACACTTGAAAATTATTTAATCACTTGAACACTTTTAATAACTGACACTATTTAAAATTTAATGATTTATTTTAAATGAATTAATTGTTTTTATCCAAATATAACGCTTTCAATAAGCAAGATAACCAAACTGGATAACGTTCACATACGGATATAATCCGAACTTTATAATTTTATTTCAACCATATATTTAAGAAAATAACGATAGTTATTAATATCGTGTTATGTTTTGTTCTTCTAAATAGACATTTTCGAGACTATATCATAGTCAAAAGAACCTTTATAAAATGAATAATTGTAAAACTACTGTTTGCCATTTTTAACGTTTTGTATCAAAGCTAATGCTACCAACGTTAAACCCCGAGATTGTCTCTCAGCCGGGTCAATCCATTTAACTTATGATTTTCATTGTTATTAAAGTTTGAAGAAAGTTTTTATGAATAGAAAAAATGATAATAAAAGAATGTTAAGGGAAAATAAAAATGTGTTTGAACTCTAATTATTAGTATTAATGACCGTCTGGCCTTATTTGAAACTCGTAATGGTACACCTTCACAATTCATGTTGGCAGCAATTATTATGGTGAATCAGTCGCACTAAAATTCAAATATTTCAATGAGAAAATAATTTAATTTGTGAAACCAGCTGATCATTTTAGGGTGTTTTAAAAGTTTTTGAGCGGATTATAATTATTTAATCAAGAAGTAGAACTCATATTTTTATTTTGTAACCTGCAAAGTATTCTCAGGTCCACATTATCTGGTATCCACAAGGAAACACTCTTAAACAACAGTTCACAATTTTAATTTGTTTTAACCTGAATAAATTTCAGATTCTGAAAAAAAAACAGTGCATAACAATATTGAATTTTATTTTTTCTACCACTCAAGGGTCAAAAGAAATACTTAAATGATGGAGAACTTTATCATATTATAAAATTAAATCGTGAGTAACTAGAGTTACCATTGAGTTTAGCTTGTACCTGTATTTCTTTAGCAAGAAGATATCACAAAAGTCAACGGCTGCTAAGGTCTACAGAACGACTACCAGCAGGAGTTTCATCAACACGGGTAAATATTTTAGAATTAGTGTTACACAGCACCATTGTTTACGTTACAGATTTTATACACCTCACAGGTGGCGTGTACACAGCAAGAGAAGTCCACATTAAATACATTAAATAATAAATTATTCTGGAATTATTCAGAATTGGCGCTCAACAACCATATAAACCAAGAACTATTAAACTCCACCATTAAACTTAATCAACATAATAATATTTTCAAGAAGAATTTTAATCAAACGCAACATAAACTTTTAACTACAACTACAACGAACATAAATTTAGTTCTCGTTTGAAAAAAAAATTTGCAAATAAAATTTGAATTTTACATAATTGGCACCAACAACGAGGGGCATTAAATACTTACAGAAAACTACCTTCTGGAAAAGTAGAATTTTACTATATATATATTATAACAGCACAAAATATTAATTATTTGGGGTTATATGTCAACTGCATACTAGAAGCATGTTTAAATAAATTGCAATAGTCAAAACTCCATTTGTATGTAGGAGCGATGAAAATAATGCTTTGTAAAACAACGCACACGTGGCCGTTATGTAATCAGCTCGCTGTAGAAGGGAGAGCCACACCCAAACTGTTAATTATTAATATCTCGGAAACTAATAAATTAAGGCGAAATCCAAGATAGCCAAAATGTTTGCCGAAATATTAATAATAACGTGTGCAAATTTTACGCAATATAATTAACAAATAAAAGAGTTAATTAATTGAATTGAATAACTTCTGTAAAAATAGAGCTACAGTAATGAGATTTTAGTATGTTATAAAAATAATAATTCCCAACAAATTGTATATTTTAGATTTAGCACAACTTGGTTTGCAACCAAGATATTGCAAAAACAAACTATCACAGGAAATCCGGACCGACAAATTGGTTCCGCCGGAATAATAATATTAGTAATAATATTAATTCTCCGTCTGTGGGAATCTAACTTCATTCTCACGGACCAAGGGAATTCAAATTTTGTGTAGTAGGGAGAGCGTGTCAGCCAATCAAATCATTTGACGAAATCCCGACCAGCGCGGTGTTTTCTGGCTGAACCATCACTCTTCTGCCAGTACTTGCGAAGTAAAGACGTAATTCTTCGATCGTCTCGTAACAATAGTTGTGAAGATTCATCAGAAGGCTCTACGTGGTCAACACACGCAATTACGAACACAGTAAATACAGATCAACTGTACTACTCGTAATTATTGCGTCAAGTCAGATACTCTTCATTACAACAACCAAGCTTATTGTGTACTACAAGCTGTGGTCATAAGCACGCAAGAGATCCACCAGACTTCAAGAATACGACAGAGAGGCCGTCGAAATCATTGGTGAACAGCTGACGAGCAGAGCTACCACTCGAACGAAACACACACACACACACACGCTGACGTGCGACGTGCGAATCGACGAGGGACATAAACCAGTTCCAGCAGAAAGCAGTAGACGTTAAAATATTCAGCAAACAACAGGAGAGGAGAGTGTTGCCGAATTCTGAACTCAACGACCGAATCCAGGAGCTCTAAGCAGATTACTATCTCTAGCAGATCGGACCGGGACCAGCGAGGGATATTTGGAGTAACTCTACTATCCACTTCAATAACAGGAAAGCAAAATCAACTTATTTATTTTTCAACATCAAATTTTCTTCATTTTTCAATTAAAAGCATTGTAATTTGAACAATTCAGGTGCCATACAAAAATCAAAGACTCTAGTAAATAAGAATAAACTCATTGTGATAATCTGTATAGCAGTCTAAGTCATTAGTAAGCTGTAGTTAAGAAAATAGAAATAATATAAAAGCGCTATACAAATCTTAACATACAATCTAATTATTAGTTCATACTGCAGTATAACAGAAGTCAAATCACTAGAAATGAAATGACGTGAACTAGACTGTCACGCCTAATTTATTTTAGAAAATATTCAAATTAACTTCAGAGTTTTTATATTTTATTTTTATTAACATTTAAATTCAATTTATTCAAAGCAATTTAATTAAATTTAATAAATGAATTAATAAAATTTTTACTTGCAATTAACTCGTCAAATAACGAGTTTAGTTTCTTTTCAATTATCAACCAATTGAAAAACATTAGTCAACATAGATTCATTGTTTAAACTGTAAGATAATTGATAATATAATAACCATTTTATTCTTGTGTGTTATTGGAGTAATAAACAACGTTTTATTACCCCATATTGCATTGTTTTATTGTTGTACGACAAAGCCTACCAGTCTCACAAAACTCTCCCCCTTTAAAGTAACTTATTTTGTGTGTTGTTGCCATAAATTTGAGATTACTAACTTGCGAAATTCAAATCCAAAATCCACACGCCCTAGTCGGAAGAAACCGCAAGATCGGACAGCAGGTAGGTACTCATACACAACACAACACAACACAACACAACAACAACGCATATAAGTAGAGTTGCATATGGCTTGCCCGGAACGTGGGGCGTGATTAAATTAAATTAAATTAATTAAATTCATTAAATTTAAATTTAATTTACACGTTAAAACAAACTTTGCTGTTTTAACTCTTAAAACAGCTGGCGTCCAACTGAACAATCCCCAAAGAGTTTTGTGATTAGTAGTGGTGCAGCAGTGAAATTATTTTGTGTATTTGAAACTATTCTGTGTATTTGAAATTGTTCTATATTTGAAGTTGTTGTGTATTTAAAATGGATATGGATAAAATACTTAAACAAATGCAGCAAATGAACGCGGACATGAAACAAGCTAATGCGGATTTGACCGCTAAAATAGACGCGAAATTTGAACAGAGTGCAGCCAAAGCTGAGCTAAATATCGCAGAGTTAACGTCTAAAATCGAGGCGCAAAGAGTTAGTCTAACCGAGGCATAAAATTAGCAACGCCGACATAAATACAGAAATTAAACAAACGAATAAACTAATAACTAGTAAAGTCACCGAAATCGCGGAAAGCAATAAACAAAGTAGTAAAGAATTGACCGCGAAAATAGACGAAATCGATGAAAGTAATAAAGAGTTAACCGCTAAAGTAGCTGAAATCGGGGAAAAAGTACATACGGTTGATACCAAAATAAATGAACGGTTTAAGGTTTTTGAGACCACTATGCAAAAATCGTTTATTGAACAAGTAACACGTATGGAGGGCCGGTTCAAAGACCATATTAGCCGCTGCGAAAAACAAACGCAAGACGTCGCGAAAAAAGTCGACTCCCTCGAGATAAAGATTCAAGCTGACGCGGCAGAAACGCAACGACAAGTAAATAGATTAGACGCTTCAATTGTAGAGACGCGATCTAACATAGACTCTAATAAAGAGAGTGTCTTACAAGCGTTAAACGACGAGATTTTGAAAGTACGACAGGAGGTACGGAGGAGATCCGCTCCTAATATTTTAGTACAAGGTCCTGTCGACGAGAAAAATCGTGTGTATTTTACAGGGGAAAATAACGAAAACCCTATTGAATTTTTGTTAGCCTGTGAAAGTGAAATGGCTAGGGTAGGGTCGAGACTTGAAGATCAAGATAAAATACAGTGGGTAGTTAACGCGATGCGTGATTCGGCGCTTAAGTGGTATAACATTGTACGCGATAGAGTGTCAACATACGCGGAGTTCAACCAAAAATTTGAAAGCCGGTACTGGAACTCGCATACTCAAAGACTTTTACGCAATGAACTAGAGTATGGAAGATTTGATAAAAAAATGGGTATTACCGCAGAAATTTATATTATCCAGCAGGTCGAGCGCGCGAAGCATTTAACCCCAGCATTTTCGGAGATTGACATAGTCACGAAACTTGCCTATCATTTTAATCACAACATAAGAGTAGCTGTGTTTACGCAGGGTATACGCACGGTCGATGAACTGCTCATTCTAGTGTCCCAAAGCGAGACAGTTTTTGATTTTGGTGGATGGCGTTACAACCCTGATTCTCGCCGAAATAACGAAGGGTAGAATACGCGGGTACAATATCATCAGCAACCTGATCAAAGACCGAGTACCAGTTCCACTCCACCCCAGACACCGTCAAAACCGCCAAATAAAACCTTTGAGTACAAGGGTAAACAAAATGTCGGTAGACCAAAGGGGCAAGGTAAGGGCAACGACGGGGCCCCGATTAGAGCGATTCAAACGGTCGAAATAGCAAAAGCTGATACAACTGCGAAAGACAGCGACTCCCAAAGCAATAAGGACTCTAACAATAAATCAAAAAATTACCAATCTACAAAAAACGTGCCGAAATGCGCATCCAGCAAGGACGCGCTATAAATTCGGCAAAATTATGTAAATGTAAGCATGCTAATTATAAGAATTGTATATTGTGTGAAAAGTGTACTTTTAATTATGTAACTTGTGTGCCCGTTAATAATGTGTTCCCACCGGACGTCAGGGATCCGTTGCTAGAATCCGGTCCCGCGCAACAAAGGCCAGTGAGCGCGGCGTGTCCGGTATTACACGCCTTTGTCAACGGCGTTCCCACACAAATTTTGTTGGACACCGGCAGCGTTGTTTCCGGCGTCAGTGAAAGATTCCTGCGTGCCAACAAAAAGTATTTTCGTACGGCCCCATCACTTCCAATAAATCAATTTTATATACGAACCGCTACCGATACAAAAGAAAAAATTGACACTCAATACTATATAACTATTATGCTAGAAAAAGTGCAATTTGAAGTGTGTGTAGTGGGTATAAACAATTTAATATGTGATGTGTTATTGGGGGTAGATGTATTAGAACAAATACGTGCGGAAATAAACACCAGTGAACACTTATTAAAATGTACTATAGACAATGTTAGTTACACCTTTAAATTGAACACACACACACTCACACAAAACCACGGTGACCCAATTAAAATTACACGGCCACCAAAACAAGTAATTCATTATAAAGACGGTGAACAAGGGGAAGCAACCTTAGATTCCCAAACTGAACGGAGATTGTCGTCGCTACAAGAAGAGTTCAGCGATATCTTCAGTGAAGAGCACTCAACCTCGTCAGTGAATGAACATAGAATCCACCTCATAGAGCCGGAGAAGTTCATAAGGAGAATCTAGCAGGTACCTATAAAATACCAGGCCGAGGTCCAGCAGGAGATACAGCGGATGTTGGAGGAAGATATTATAGAAAGATCTAATAGCAGCTTCCTCAACCCACTGCTAGTCGTCCGCAAGAAGACTGGAGAGATTCGACTCTGCCTGGATATGAGGAATTTGAATAACCTAGTAGAAAAAGAGTTTGACTGCGCACCAACAGCGGAGGACCTATTCATTAAATGTGAAGGAGCCAGGTACCTCACGAAGCTAGATCGAACAGCAAGCTTCTGGCAGGTCCCGCTGTGTGAGCCAGATCGTAAGTATACAGCATTTATATTTAATAACAAATGCTATCAGCACAAGGTGGTACCTTTTGGCCTTAGCACGAGTCTCGCTGCGATTGTGAGATGCCTCGAGAGAGCTCTAGGACCTGAGGTAGACCCTTACACTGTAATATTCGTCGACGACATCCTCGTGATATCCCGCACATTGGAGGAACACTTCGAGCACCTGAGGAGCGTCTTCCAGAAGCTGAGGTTAGCCAACATCAAGCTCAAACTACATAAGTGCGAGTTGGTAAAGTCTCAAATGAAGTTCATGGGACATATAATCTCAGCTACAGGCATCAGTACGGATCGAGAGAAGCTCAGGAGTATTGTGGAGTTCCCGGTGCCCAAGAACCTCAAAGCACTACGAGTATTCCTTGGACTCACGGGATACTACAGGAAATTCACCAGCAAATACGCCGAATATACAGTCCCCTTGCTACAGCTGGTACGCAAAAATATAAAGTGGAAATGGGGTTCTGAACAGAACGATGCGTTTGAGAGGGTTAAGGGCCTGTTCCAATCTAATTTACAATTGTTCCATCCACAACAGGGCTGGAAGTACGTAATGTACACTGACGCTAGCGAGTATGCTATCGGCGCCGTGTTGCACCAGGAAGACGAACAAGGTAGTCTTCATGTTGTGGCATACGCTAATAGAACGCTCAAAGGCGCTGAGTTGCATTATTGTACTGCTGAGAAAGAAATACTTGCCATAATAAACGCTCTCAGAAAGTTCAGGCACTACCTATATGGTACCCATTTCGAGATCCACACTGATAATCAGGCGTTATCCTTTATATTAAAATGTCGACTAGCAAATTCCCGACTAACACGATGGGTGTTAGCTATTCAAGAGTATTCCTTTACTATTAAATATTGCAAAGGATCAGAGAATACCACAGCAGACACCTTAAGAAGATATCCGCCCGTAGAAAAGGAGGAGGTATACGAAGCAGCTGACGACGAGTTGAGGGTATTGAATATGCAATACACTGTCGCGCCTGAAGCTACCAATATGCTACAAAACATAGGACGCGAGCAAGACAATGACCTCGCACTCCTTGCTAAAAAGCAAATGTTAGCAGCTCACCCGAATCCACATTATCTCATACAAGACAATATATTGTATAAATTGTTACAGGGCGAATGGAAGGTGATATTGTCTCCAGCGATGCTTGCGTGTGTAACACACTCATTACTCGTACAAATGGCACACGCATCTCCAGTAAAATGTGTAAAAATATTACAGGAGGATTTTACAATTACAAATATGTATCGTAGGGTAAGGAAATTGTTAAAAACATGTCATCCGTGTCAAACAGCGGAAGTACCAAACTTGCACACTTACGTTCCCATGGCAAATGTGATAACGGAAGGTAAAGGACAGATGATCGCCATCGACTTCCTGGGACCACTACCCAAGGCTACCAGAAACCTAAAACACATGGTAGTTTGTGTCGATGTATTCATTACAAAAGTTAGCCGTTACGCGATCCCTAGACCCACCACAAAATCCGTTTTAACATTATACTTAACAAGTATATTCCACAACATGGACCGATAAGGAACGTGCTTAGCGACCAGGGAAAGCAATTCCAAAATAAACACTGGGTAGCAGCCCTGGAACGTAATGGTATTAAAGCAATCCTCACCTCGATACGACGACCTCAGGGCAACCTCGCCGAAAGGGTGAATCGGGAAATCGGTAAAATATTCCGTATATATTTCTATAAGGAGCAAAGTAAATGGCCCGAGTTCCTATCATTCTTTGAATTGGCGATAAACGAAAATTATCACGATACCACTGAATACACACCAGCAGAGTTAGACTCTGGAACAAAGCCAGAGAGATTTTGGAATAATTATTTAAGCAGGCCAAAGACTTACAATCTACCTCTGCCGGTGCAGTGTAAAAATCAACTGGTGAAGGAAAAAATAGTTAAAAAAGGCCGAAAAAGGGCGGACAAATTCAATGCCACTCATAAACTAACTAACTTTGTAGTAGGTGAGAAAGTGCTGATCAAGGCGAATCCAGTAGGCCGGAGAGACATAAATGTAGCCGCAAAGTTTTTTCGTTTATATAACGGTCCGTATCTTTTGGCTCAGCAACTCGCGCCTCACACATTTATCGTTACGACGCTCGACCGAACGAAAACAATAGGTAAATATCATGAGAGCTCTCTAAGAAAATACTATGAGTAGCATGAAATTCCTAGGCGCGTCGGGACGAAATAATAAGACTTTAAAAATAAATAACATTTAGAATTAATCATAATTTAATTAAATAATAATTAAAATTAAAATAAATTACGTGTGTTTTATATTATTAATAATAATTGTAGATAGATTGTGTATAAATAATAATGCATTCCTAACGCAGTAGCTAACGAGCGTGTAGAGAGAGACAAACGCACAGGTAGGAAATAGTTACGTCACACGGTAACTACCGACCGACGGTTTGAATGTAGGTCAAGCAATTAGCCACGCGGCAGGCGATAACGACTGTAAACAAAGTCAGGACATTCCTTTGCGCGCGTGCCACTGTTGACAAACAAACCCTCTGGAAGGCTGCAGTTAGCTGCTACCCGTTCTAAAAACATTGATACACAATAATTTGCAAATATAATATTATTAATAGGATGTATTTAGAGTTAAGCTGTATATAATGGAATAACATTAACAAACTTGTATGTTTCTTCAGAATAAGTAATACAATGTAAAAGTAGTAAGTATAATAGTTCCAAAATACGTTTATAATAATTGAAAAAAAAATAACTGTAATTATTACATTAATTTTTTTAAAAAAAAAGTGGGGTGTATATAACAGCACCAAATATTAATTATTTGTGGTTATATGTCAACTGCATACTAGAAGCATGTTTAAATAAATTGTAATAGTCAAAACTCCATTTGTATGTAGGAGCGATGAAAATAATGCTTTGTAAAACAACGCACACGTGGCCGTTATGTAATCAGCTCGCTGTAGAAGGGAGAGCCACCCCCAAACTGTTAATTATTAATATCTCGGAAACTAATAAATTAAGGCGAAATCCAAGATAGCCAAAATGTTTGCCGAAATATTAATAATAACGTGTGAAAATTTTACGCAATATAATTAACAAATAAAAGAGTTAATTAATTGAATTGAATAACTTCTGTAAAAATAGAGCTACATTAATCAGATTTTAGTATGTTATAAAAATAATAATTCCCAACAAATTGTATATTTTAGATTTAGCACAACTTGGTTTGCAACCAAGATATTGCAAAAACAAACTATCACAGGAAATCCGGACCGACAAATTGGTTCCGCCGGAATAATAATATTAGTAATAATATTAATTCTCCGTCTGTGGGAATCTAACTTCATTCTCACGGACCAAGGGAATTCAAATTTTGTGTAGTAGGGAGAGCGTGTCAGGCAATCAAATCATTTGACGAAATCCCGACCAGCGCGGTGTTTTCGGGCTGAACCATCACTCTTCTGCCAGTACTTGCGAAGTAAAGACGTACTTCTTCGATCGTCTCGTAACCATAGTTGTGAAGATTCATCAGAAGGCTCTACGTGGTCAACACACGCAATTACGAACACAGTAAATACAGATCAACTGTACTACTCGTAATTATTGCGTCAAGTCAGATACTCTTCATTACAACAACCAAGCTTATTGTGTACTACAAGCTGTGGTCATAAGCACGCAAGAGATCCACCAGACTTCAAGACCAGACTTCAAGAATACGACAGAAAGGCCGTCTAAATCATTGGTGAACAGCTGACGAGCAGAGCTACCACTCGAACGAAACACACACACACACGCTGACGTGCGACGTGCGAATCGACGAGGGACATAAACCAGTTCCAGCAGAAAGCCGTAGACGTTAAAATATTCAACAAACAACAGGAGAGGAGAGTGTTGCCGAATTCTGAACTCAACGACCGAATCCAGGAGCTCTAAGCAGATTACTATCTCTAGCAGATCGGACCGGGACCAGCGAGGGATATTTGGAGCAACTCTACTATCCACTTCAATAACAGGAAAGCAAAATCAACTTATTTATTTTTCAACATAAAATTTTCTTCATTTTTCAATTAAAAGCATTGTAATTTGAACAATTCAGGTGCCATACAAAAATCAAAGACTCTAGTAAATAAGAATACACTCATTGTGATAATCTGTATAGCAGTCTAAGTCACTAGTAAGCTGTAGTTAAGAAAATAGAAATAATATAAAAGCGCTATACAAATCTTAACATACAATCTAATTATTAGTTCATACTGCAGTATAACAGAAGTCAAATCACTAGAAATGAAATGACGTGAACTAGACTGTCACGCCTAATTTATTTTAGAAAATATTCAAATTAACTTCAGAGTTTTTATATTTTATTTTTATTAACATTTAAGTTCAATTTATTCAAAGCAATTTAATTAAATTTAATAAATGAATTAATTAAAATTTTACTTGCAATTAACTCGTCAAATAACGAGTTTAGTTTCTTTTCAATTATCAACCAATTGAAAAACATTAGTCAACATAGATTCATTGTTTAAACTGTAAGATAATTGATTATATAATAACAATTTTATTCTTGTGTGTTATTGGAGTAATAAACAACGTTTTATTACCCCATATTGCATTGTTTTATTGTTGTACGACAAAGCCTACCAGTCTCACAAAACTCTCCCCCTTTAAAGTAACTTATTTTGTGTGTTGTTGCCATAAATTTGAGATTACTAACTTGCGAAATTCAAATCCAAAATCCACACGCCCTAGTCGGAAGAAACCGCAAGATCGGACAGCAGGTAGGTACTCATACACAACACAACACAACAACAACGCATATAAGTAGAGTTGCATATGGCTTGCCCGGAACGTGGGGCGTGATTAAATTAAATTAAATTAATTAAATTCATTAAATTTAAATTTAATTTACACGTTAAAACAAACTTTGCTGTTTTAACTCTTAAAACAGCTGGCGTCCAACTGAACAATTCCCAAAGAGTTTTCTGATTGGTAGTGGTGCAGCAGTGAAATTATTTTGTGTATTTGAAACTATTCTGTGTATTTGAAATTGTTCTATATTTGAAATTGTTGTGTATTTAAAATGGATATGGATAAAATACTTAAACAAATGCAGCAAATGAACGCGGACATGAAACAAGCTAATGCGGATTTGACCGCTAAAATAGACGCGAAATTTGAACAGAGTGCAGCCAAAGCTGAGCTAAATATCGCAGAGTTAACGTCTAAAATCGAGGCGCAAACAGTTAGTCTAACCGAGGCATTAGAAAATAGCAACGCCGACATAAATACAGAAATTAAACAAACGAATAAACTATTAACTAGTAAAGTCACCGAAATCGCGGAAAGCAATAAACAAAGTAGTAAAGAATTGACCGCGAAAATAGACGAAATCGGTGAAAGTAATAAAGAGTTAACCGCTAAAGTAGCTGAAATCGGGGAAAAAGTACATACGGTTGATACCAAAATAAATGAACGGTTTAAGGTTTTTGAGACCACTATGCAAAAATCGTTTATTGAACAAGTAACACGTATGGAGGGCCGGTTCAAAGACCATATTAGCCGCTGCGAAAAACAAACGCAAGACGTCGCGAAAAAAGTCGACTCCCTCGAGATAAAGATTCAAGCTGACGCGACAGAAACGCAACGACAAGTAAATAGATTAGACGCTTCAATTGTAGAGACGCGATCTAACATAGACTCTAATAAAGAGAGTGTCTAACAAGCGTTAAACGACGAGATTTTGAAAGTACGACAGGAGGTACGGAGGAGATCCGCTCCTAATATAATTTAGGACAAGGTCCTGTCGACGAGAAAAATCGTGTGTATTTTACAGGGGAAAATAACGAAAACCCTATTGAATTTTTGTTAGCCTGTGAAAGTGAAATGGCTAGGGTAGGGTCGAGACTTGAAGATCAAGATAAAATACAGTGGGTAGTTAACGCGATGCGTGATTCGGCGCTTAAGTGGTATAACATTGTACGCGATAGAGTGTCCACATACGCGGAGTTCAACCAAAAATTTGAAAGCCGGTACTGGAACTCGCATACTCAAAGACTTTTACGCAATGAACTAGAGTATGGGAGATTTGATAGGAAAATGGGTATTACCGCAGAAAATTATATTATCCAGCAGGTCGAGCGCGCGAAGCATTTAACCCCAGCATTTTCGGAGATTGACATAGTCACGAAACTTGCCTATCATTTTAATCACAACATAAGAGTAGCTGTGTTTACGCAGGGTATACGCACGGTCGATGAACTGCTCATTCTAGTGTCCCAAAGCGAGACAGTTTTTGATTTTGGTGGGTGGCGTTACAACCCTGATTCTCGCCGAAATAACGAAGGGCAGAATACGCGGGTACAATATCATCAGCAACCTGATCAAAGACCGAGTACCAGTTCCACTCCACCCCAGACACCGTCAAAACCGCCAAATAAAACCTTTGAGTACAAGGGTAAACAAAATGTCGGTAGACCAAAGGGGCAAGGTAAGGGCAACGACGGGGCCCCGATTAGAGCGATTCAAACGGTCGAAATAGCAAAAGCTGATACAACTGCGAAAGACAGCGACTCCCAAAGCAATAAGGACTCTAACAATAAATCAAAAAATTACCAATCTACAAAAAACGTGCCGAAATGCGCATCCAGCAAGGACGCGCTATAAATTCGGCAAAATTATGTAAATGTAAGCATGCTAATTATAAGAATTGTATATTGTGTGAAAAGTGTACTTTTAATTATGTAACTTGTGTGCCCGTTAATAATGTGTTCCCACCGGACGTCAGGGATCCGTTGCTAGAATCCGGTCCCGCGCAACAAAGGCCAGTGAGCGCGGCGTGTCCGGTATTACACGCCTTTGTCAACGGCGTTCCCACACAAATTTTGTTGGACACCGGCAGCGTTGTTTCCGGCGTCAGTGAAAGATTCCTGCGTGCCAACAAAAAGTATTTTCGTACGGCCCCATCACTTCCAATAAATCAATTTTATATACGAACCGCTACCGATACAAAAGAAAAAATTGACACTCAATACTATATAACTATTATGCTAGAAAAAGTGCAATTTGAAGTGTGTGTAGTGGGTATAAACAATTTAATATGTGATGTGTTATTGGGGGTAGATGTATTAGAACAAATACGTGCGGAAATAAACACCAGTGAACACTTATTAAAATGTACTATAGACAATGTTAGTTACACCTTTAAATTGAACACACACACACTCACACAAAACCACGGTGACCCAATTAAAATTACACGGCCACCAAAACAAGTAATTCATTATAAAGACGGTGAACAAGGGGAAACAACCTTAGATTCCCAAACTGAACGGAGATTGTCGTCGCTACAAGAAGAGTTCAGCGATATCTTCAGTGAAGAGCACTCAATCTCGTCAGTGAATGAACATAGAATCCACCTCATAGAGCCGGAGAAGTTCATAAGGAGAATCTACCAGGTACCTATAAAATACCAGGCCGAGGTCCTGCAGGAGATACAGCAGATGTTGGAGGAAGATATTATAGAAAGATCTAATAGCAGCTTCCTCAACCCACTGCTAGTCGTCCGCAAGAAGACTGGAGAGATTCGACTCTGCCTGGATATGAGGAATTTGAATAACCTAGTAGAAAAAGAGTTTGACTGCGCACCAACAGCGGAGGACCTATTCATTAAATGTGAAGGAGCCAGGTACGTCACGAAGCTAGATCGAACAGCAAGCTTCTGGCAGGTCCCGCTGTGTGAGCCAGATCGTAAGTATACAGCATTTATATTTAATAACAAATGCTATCAGCACAAGGTGGTACCTTTTGGCCTTAGCACGAGTCTCGCTGCGATTGTGAGATGCCTCGAGAGAGCTCTAGGACCTGAGGTAGACCCTTACACTGTAATATTCGTCGATGACATCCTCGTGATATCCCGCACATTGGAGGAACACTTCGAGCACCTGAGGAGCGTCTTCCAGAAGCTGAGGTTAGCCAACATCAAGCTCAAACTACATAAGTGCGAGTTCGTAAAGTCTCAAATGAAGTTCCTGGGACATATAATCTCAGCTACAGGCATCAGTACGGATCCAGAGAAGCTCAGGAGTATTGTGGAGTTCCCGGTGCCCAAGAACCTTAAAGCACTACGAGTATTTCTTGGACTCACGGGATACTACAGGAAATTCACCAGCAAATACGCCGAATATACAGTCCTCTTGCTACAGCTGGTACGCAAAAATATAAAGTGGAAATGGGGTTCTGAACAGAACGATGCGTTTGAGAGGGTTAAGGGCCTGTTCCAATCTAATTTACAATTGTTCCATCCACAACAGGGCTGGAAGTACGTAATGTACACTGACGCTAGCGAGTATGCTATCGGCGCCGTGTTGCACCAGGAAGACGAACAAGGTAGGCTTCATGTTGTGGCATACGCTAATAGAACGCTCAAAGGCGCTGAGTTGCATTATTGTACTGCTGAGAAAGAAATACTTGCCATAATAAACGCTCTCAGAAAGTTCAGGCACTACCTATATGGTACCCATTTCGAGATCCAAACTGATAATCAGGCGTTATCCTTTATATTAAAATGTCGACTAGCAAATTCCCGACTAACACGATGGGTGTTAGCTATTCAAGAGTATTCCTTTACTATTAAAAATTGCAAAGGATCAGAGAATACCACAGCAGACACCTTAAGAAGATATCCGCCCGTAGAAAAGGAGGAGGTATACGAAGCAGCTGACGACGAGTTGAGGGTATTGAATATGCAATACACTGTCGCGCCTGAAGCTACCAATATGCTACAAAACATAGGACGCGAGCAAGATAATGACCTCGCACTCCTTGCTAAAAAGCAAATGTTAGCAGCTCACCCGAATCCACATTATCTCATACAAGACAATATATTGTATAAATTGTTACAGGGCGAATGGAAGGTGATATTGTCTCCAGCGATGCTTGCGTGTGTAACACACTCATTACACGTAAAGATGGCACACGCATCTCCAGTAAAATGTGTAAAAATATTACATCCCTAGACCCACCACAAAATCCGTTTTAAACATTATACTTAACAAGTATATTCCACAACATGGACCGATAAGGAACGTGCTTAGCGACCAGGGAAAGCAATTCCAAAATAAACACTGGGCAGCAGCCCTGGAACGTAATGGTATTAAAGCAATCCTCACCTCGATACGACGACCTCAGGGCAACCTCGCCGAAAGGGTGAATCGGGAAATCGGTAAAATGTTCCGTATATATTGCTATAAGGAGCAAAGTAAATGGCCCGAGTTCCTATCATTCTTTGAAACGGCGATAAACGAAAATTATCACGATACCACTGAATACACACCAGCAGAGTTAGACTCTGGAACAAAGCCAGAGAGATTTTGGAATAATTATTTGAGCAGGCCAAAGACTTACAATCTACCTCTGCCGGTGCAGTGTAAAAATCAACTGGTGAAGGAAAGAATAGTTAAAAAATGGCGAAAAAGGGCGGACAAATTCAATGCCACTCATAAACTAACTAACTTTGTAGTAGGTGAGAAAGTGCTGATCAAGGCGAATCCAGTAGGCCGGACAGACATAAGTGTAGCCGCAAAGTTTTTTCGTTTATATAACGGTCCGTATCTTTTGGCTCAGCAACTCGCGCCTCACACATTTATCGTTACGACGCTCGACCGAACGAAAACAATAGGTAAATATCATGAGAGCTCTCTAAGAAAATACTATGAGTAGCATGAAATTCCTAGGCGCCTCGGGACGAAATAATAAGACTTTAAAAATAAATAATATTTAGAATTAATCATAATTTAATTAAATAATAATAAAAATAAAAATAAATTACGTGTGTTTTATATTATTAATAATAATTGTAGATAGATTGTGTATAAATAATAATGCGTTCCTAACGCAGTAGCTAACGAGCGTGTAGAGCGAAACAAACGCACAGGTAGGAAATAGTTACGTCACACGGTAACTACCGACCGACGGTTTGAATGTAGGTCAAGCAATTAGTCACGCGGCAGGCGATAACGACTGTAAACAAAGTCAGGACATTCCTTTGCGCGCGTGCCACTGTTGACAAACAAACCCTCTGGAAGGCTGCAGTTAGCTACTACCCGTTCTAACAACATTGATACACAATAATTTGCAAATATAATATTATTAATAGGATGTATTTAGAGTTAAGCTGTATATATAATGGAACAACATTAACAAACTTGTATGTTTCTTCAGAATAAGTAATACAATGTAAAAGTAGTAAGTATAATAGTTCCAAAATACGTTTATAATAATTGAAAAAAAAAAAATAACTGTAATTATTACATTAATTTTTTTTTAAAAATAGGTGGGGGTGTATATAACAGCACCAATTATTAATTATTTGGGGTTATATGTCAACTGCATACTAGAAGCATGTTTAAATAAATTGTAATAGTCAAAACTCCATTTGTATGTAGGAGCGATGAAAATAATGCTTTGTAAAACAACGCACACGTGGCCGTTATGTAATCAGCTCGCTGTAGAAGGGAGAGCCACCCCCAAACTGTTAATTATTAATATCTCGGAAACTAATAAATTAAGGCGAAATCCAAGATAGCCAAAATGTTTGCCGAAATATTAATAATAACGTGTGAAAATTTTACGCAATATAATTAACAAATAAAAGAGTTAATTAATTTCATTGAATAACTTCTGTAAAAATAGAGCTACAGTAATGAGATTTTAGTATTTTATAAAAATAATAATTCCCAACAAATTGTATATTTTAGATTTAGCACAACTTGGTTTGCAACCAAGATATTGCAAAAACAAACTATCACAGGAAATCCGGACCGACAAATTGGTTCCGCCGGAATAATAATATTAGTAATAATATTAATTCTCCGTCTGTGGGAATCTAACTTCATTCTCACGGACCAAGGGAATTCAAATTTTGTGTAGTAGGGAGAGCGTGTCAGCCAATCAAATCATTTGACGAAATCCCGACCAGCGCGGTGTTTTCGGGCTGAACCATCACTCTTCTGCCAGTACTTGCGAAGTAAAGACGTAATTCTTCGATCGTCTCGTAACCATAGTTGTGAAGATTCATCAGAAGGCTCTACGTGGTCAACACACGCAATTACGAACACAGTAAATACAGATCAACTGTACTACTCGTAATTATTGCGTCAAGTCAGATACTCTTCATTACAACAACCAAGCTTATTGTGTACTACAAGCTGTGGTCATAAGCACGCAAGAGATCCACCAGACTTCAAGACCAGACTTCAAGAATACGACAGAAAGGCCGTCTAAATCATTGGTGAACAGCTGACGAGCAGAGCTACCACTCGAACGAAACACACACACACACGCTGACGTGCGACGTGCGAATCGACGAGGGACATAAACCAGTTCCAGCAGAAAGCCGTAGACGTTAAAATATTCAACAAACAACAGGAGAGGAGAGTGTTGCCGAATTCTGAACTCAACGACCGAATCCAGGAGCTCTAAGCAGATTACTATCTCTAGCAGATCGGACCGGGACCAGCGAGGGATATTTGGAGCAACTCTACTATCCACTTCAATAACAGGAAAGCAAAATCAACTTATTTATTTTTCAACATAAAATTTTCTTCGTTTTTCAATTAAAAGCATTGTAATTTGAACAATTCAGGTGCCATACAAAAATCAAAGACTCTAGTAAATAAGAATACACTCATTGTGATAATCTGTATAGCAGTCTAAGTCATTAGTAAGCTGTAGTTAAGAAAATAGAAATAATATAAAAGCGCTATACAAATCTTAACATACAATCTAATTATTAGTTCATACTGCAGTATAACAGAAGTCAAATCACTAGAAATGAAATGACGTGAACTAGACTGTCACGCCTAATTTATTTTAGAAAATATTCAAATTAACTTCAGAGTTTTTATATTTTATTTTTATTAACATTTAAGTTCAATTTATTCAAAGCAATTTAATTAAATTTAATAAATGAATTAATTAAATTTTTACTTGCAATTAACTCGTCAAATAACGAGTTTAGTTTCTTTTCAATTATCAACCAATTGAAAAACATTAGTCAACATAGATTCATTGTTTAAACTGTAAGATAATTGATAATATAATAACCATTTTATTCTTGTGTGTTATTGGAGTAATAAACAACGTTTTATTACCCCATATTGCATTGTTTATTGTTGTACGACAAAGCCTACCAGTCTCACAAAACTCTCCCCCTTTAAAGTAAGTTATTTTGTGTGTTGTTGCCATAAATTTGAGATTACTAACTTGCGAAATTCAAATCCAAAATCCACACGCCCTAGTCGGAAGAAACCGCAAGATCGGACAGCAGGTAGGTACTCATACACAACACAACACAACACAACACAACACAACACAACAACAACGCATATAAGTAGAGTTGCATATGGCTTGCCCGGAACGTGGGGCGTGATTTAATTAAATTAAATTAATTAAATTCATTAAATTTAAATTTAATTTACACGTTAAAACAAACTTTGCTGTTTTAACTCTTAAAACAGCTGGCGTCCAACTGAACAATTCCCAAAGAGTTTTGTGATTGGTAGTGGTGCAGCAGTGAAATTATTTTGTGTATTTGAAACTATTCTGTGTATTTGAAATTGTTCTATATTTGAAATTGTTGTGTATTTAAAATGGATATGGATAAAATACTTAAACAAATGCAGCAAATGAACGCGGAAATGAAACAAGCTAATGCGGATTTGACCGCTAAAATAGACGCGAAATTTGAACAGAGTGCAGCCAAAGCTGAGCTAAATATCGCAGAGTTAACGTCTAAAATCGAGGCGCAAAGAGTTAGTCTAACCGAGGCATTAGAAATTAGCAACGCCGACATAAATACAGAAATTAAACAAACGAATAAACTATTAACTAGTAAAGTCACCGAAATCGCAGAAAGCAATAAACAAAGTAGTAAAGAATTGACCGCGAAAATAGACGAAATCGGTGAAAGTAATAAAGAGTTAACCGCTAAAGTAGCTGAAATCGGGGAAAAAGTACATACGGTTGATACCAAAATAAATGAACGGTTTAACGTTTTGGAGACCACTATGCAAAAATCGTTTATTGAACAAGTAACACGTATGGAGGGCCGGTTCAAAGACCATATTAGCCGCTGCGAAAAACAAACGCAAGACGTCGCGAAAAAAGTCGACTCCCTCGAGATAAAGATTCAAGCTGACGCGACAGAAACGCAACGACAAGTAAATAGATTAGACGCTTCAATTGTAGAGACGCGATCTAACATAGACTCTAATAAAGAGAGTGTCTAACAAGCGTTAAACGACGAGATTTTGAAAGTACGACAGGAGGTACGGAGGAGATCCGCTCCTAATATAATTTAGGACAAGGTCCTGTCGACGAGAAAAATCGTGTGTATTTTACAGGGGAAAATAACGAAAACCCTATTGAATTTTTGTTAGCCTGTGAAAGTGAAATGGCTAGGGTAGGGTCGAGACTTGAAGATCAAGATAAAATACAGTGGGTAGTTAACGCGATGCGTGATTCGGCGCTTAAGTGGTATAACATTGTACGCGATAGAGTGTCCACATACGCGGAGTTCAACCAAAAATTTGAAAGCCGGTACTGGAACTCGCATACTCAAAGACTTTTACGCAATGAACTAGAGTATGGGAGATTTGATAGGAAAATGGGTATTACCGCAGAAAATTAAATTATCCAGCAGGTCGAGCGCGCGAAGCATTTAACCCCAGCATTTTCGGAGATTGACATAGTCACGAAACTTGCCTATCATTTTAATCACAACATAAGAGTAGCTGTGTTTACGCAGGGTATACGCACGGTCGATGAACTGCTCATTCTAGTGTCCCAAAGCGAGACAGTTTTTGATTTTGGTGGGTGGCGTTACAACTCTGATTCTCGCCGAAATAACGAAGGGTAGAATACGCGGGTACAATATCATCAGCAACCTGATCAAAGACCGAGTACCAGTTCCACTCCACCCCAGACACCGTCAAAACCGCCAAATAAAACCTTTGAGTACAGGGTAAACAAAATGTCGGTAGACCAAAGGGGCAAGGTAAGGGCAACAACGGGGCCCCGATTAGAGCGATTCAAACGGTCGAAATAGCAAAAGCTGATACAACTGCGAAAGACAGCGACTCCCAAAGCAATAAGGACTCTAACAATAAATCAAAAAATTACCAATCTACAAAAAACGTGCCGAAATGCGCATCCAGCAAGGACGCGCTATAAATTCGGCAAAATTATGTAAATGTAAGCATGCTAATTATAAGAATTGTATATTGTGTGAAAAGTGTACTTTTAATTATGTAACTTGTCTGCCCGTTAATAATGTGTTCCCACCGGACGTCAGGGATCCGTTGCTAGAATCCGGTCCCGCGCAACAAAGGCCAGTGAGCGCGGCGTGTCTGGTATTACACGCCTTTGTCAACGGCGTTCCCACACAAATTTTGTTGGACACCGGTAGCGTTGTTTCCGGCGTCAGTGAAAGATTCCTGCGTGCCAACAAAAAGTATTTTCGTACGGCCCCATCACTTCCAATAAATCAATTTTATATACGAACCGCTACCGATACAAAAGAAAAAATTGACACTCAATACTATATAACTATTATGCTAGAAAAAGTGCAATTTGAAGTGTGTGTAGTGGGTATAAACAATTTAATATGTGATGTGTTATTGGGGGTAGATGTATTAGAACAAATACGTGCGGAAATAAACACCAGTGAACACTTATTAAAATGTACTATAGACAATGTTAGTTACACCTTTAAATTGAACACACACACACTCACACAAAACCACGGTGACCCAATTAAAATTACACGGCCACCAAAACAAGTAATTCATTATAAAGACGGTGAACAGGGGGAAACAACCTTAGATTCCCAAACTGAACGGAGATTGTCGTCGCTACAAGAAGAGTTCAGCGATATTTTCAGTGAGGAGCACTCAATCTCGTCAGTGAATGAACATAGAATCCACCTCATAGAGCCGGAGAAGTTCATAAGGAGAATCTACCAGGTACCTATAAAATACCAGGCCGAGGTCCTGCAGGAGATACAGCAGATGTTGGAGGAAGATATTATAGAAAGATCTAATAGCAGCTTCCTCAACCCACTGCTAGTCGTCCGCAAGAAGACTGGAGAGATTCGACTCTGCCTGGATATGAGGAATTTGAATAACCTAGTAGAAAAAGAGTTTGACTGCGCACCAATAGCGGAGGACCTATTCATTAAATGTGAAGGAGCCAGGTACCTCACGAAGCTAGATCGAACAGCAAGCTTCTGGCAGGTCCCGCTGTGTGAGCCAAATCGTAAGTATACAGCATTTATATTTAATAATAAATGCTATCAGCACAAGGTGGTACCTTTTGGCCTTAGCACGAGTCTCGCTGCGATTGTGAGATGCCTCGGGAGAGCTCTAGGACCTGAGGTAGACCCTTACACTGTAATATTCGTCGATGACATCCTCGTGATATCCCGCACATTGGAGGAACACTTCGAGCACCTGAGGAGCGTCTTCCAGAAGCTGAGGTTAGCCAACATCAAGCTCAAACTACATAAGTGCGAGTTCGTAAAGTCTCAAATGAAGTTCCTGGGACATATAATCTCAGCTACAGGCATCAGTACGGACCCAGAGAAGCTCAGGAGTATTGTGGAGTTCCCGGTGCCCAAGAACCTCAAAGCACTACGAGCATTCCTTGGACTCACGGGATACTACAGGAAATTCACCAGCAAATACGCCGAATATACAGTCCCCTTGCTACAGCTGGTACGCAAAAATATAAAGTGGAAATGTGGTTCTGAACAGAACGATGCGTTTGAGAGGGTTAAGGGCCTGTTCCAATCTAATTTACAATTGTTCCATCCACAACAGGGCAGGAAGTACGTAATGTACACTGACGCTAGCGAGTATGCTATCGGCGCCGTGTTGCACCAGGAAGACGAACAAGGTAGCCTTCATGTTGTGGCATACGCTAATAGAACGCCCAAAGACGCTGAGTTGCATTATTGTACTGCTGAGAAAGAAATACTCGCCATAATAAACGCTCTCAAAAAGTTCAGACACTACCTATATGGTACCCATTTCGAGATCCACACTGATAATCAGGCGTTATCCTTTATATTAAAATGTCGACTAGCAAATTCCCGACTAACACGATGGGTGTTAGCTATTCAAGAGTATTCCTTTACTATTAAATATTGCAAAGGATCAGAGAATACCACAGCAGACACCTTAAGAAAATATCCGCCCGTAGAAAAGGAGGAGGTATACGAAGCAGCTGACGACGAGTTGAGGGTATTGAATATGCAATACACTGTCGCGCCTGAAGCTACCAATATGCTACAAAACATAGGACGCGAGCAAGACAATGACCTCGCACTCCTTGCTAAAAAGCAAATGTTAGCAGCTCACCCGAATCCACATTATCTCATACAAGACAATATATTGTATAAATTGTTACAGGGCGAATGGAAGGTGATATTGTCTCCAGCGATGCTTGCGTGTGTAACACACTCATTACACGTAAAGATGGCACACGCATCTCCAGTAAAATGTGTCAAAATATTACAGGAGAATTTTACAATTACAAACATGTATCGTAGGGTAAGGAAATTGTTAAAAACATGTCATCCGTGTCAAACAGCGGAAGCACCAAACTTGCACACTTACGTTCCCATGGCAAATGTGATAACGGAAGGTAAAGGACAGATGATCGCCATCGACTTCCTGGGACCACTACCCAAGGCTACCAGAAACCTAAAACACATGGTAGTTTGTGTCGATGTATTCACTAAAAAAGTTAGCCGTTACGCGATCCCTAGACCCACCACAAAATCCGTTTTAAACATTATACTTAACAAGTATATTCCACAACATGGACCGATAAGGAACGTGCTTAGCGACCAGGGTAAGCAATTCCAAAATAAACACTGGGCAGCAGCCCTGGAACGTAATGGTATTAAAGCAATCCTCACCTCGATACGACGACCTCAGGGCAACCTCGCCGAAAGGGTGAATCGGGAAATCGGTAAAATGTTCCGTATATATTGCTATAAGGAGCAAAGTAAATGGCCCGAGTTCCTATCATTCTTTGAAACGGCGATAAACGAAAATTATCACGATACCACTGAATACACACCAGCAGAGTTAGACTCTGGAACAAAGCCAGAGAGATTTTGGAATAATTATTTAAGCAGGCCAAAGACTTACAACCTACCTCTGCCGGTGCAGTGTAAAAATCAACTGGTGAAGGAAAGAATAGTTGAAAAAGGGCGAAAAAGGGGCGGACAAATTCAATGCCACTCATAAACTAACTAACTTTGTAGTAGGTGAGAAAGTGCTGCTCAAGGCGAATCCCGTAAGCCGGAGAGACATAAATGTAGCCGCAAAGTTTTTT
The DNA here is from genome assembly GCA_034769895.1 of Magicicada septendecula. NCBI lineage: Eukaryota > Metazoa > Arthropoda > Insecta > Hemiptera > Cicadidae > Magicicada > Magicicada septendecula. Next base: position 252,757,409 of record CM068374.1, on the reverse strand, counting down.
CTTTTATATAACGGTCCGTATCTTTTGGCTCAGCAACTCGCGCCTCACACATTTATCATTACGACGCTCGACCGAACGAAAACGATAGGTAAATATCATGCGAGCTCTCTAAGAAAATACTATGAGTAGCATGAAATTCCTAGGCGCGTCGGGACGAAATAATAAGACTTTAAAAATAAATAATATTTAGAATTAATCATAATTTAATTAAATAATAATTAAAATTAAAATAAATTACTTGTGTTTTATATTAATAATAATAATTGTAGATAGATTGTGTATAAATAATAATGCATTCCTAACGCAGTAGCTAACTAGCGTGTAGAGCGAAACAAACGCACAGGTAGGAAATTGTTACGTCACACGGTAACTACCGACCGACGGTTTGAATGTAGGTCAAGCAATTAGCCACGCGGCAGGCGATAACGACTGTAAACAAAGTCAGCACATTCCTTTGCGCGCGTGCCACTGTTGACAAACAAACCCTCTGGAAGGCTGCAGTTAGCTACTACCCGTTCTAACAACATTGATACACAATAATTTGCAAATATAATATTATTAATAGGATGTATTTAGAGTTAAGCTGTATATAATGGAATAACATTAACACACTTGTATGTTTCTTCAGAATAAGTAATACAATGTAAAAGTAGTAAGTATAATAGTTCCAAAATACGTTTATAATAATTGAAAAAAAAATAACTGTAATTATTACATTAATTTTTTTAAAAAAATAAGTGGGGGTGTATATAACAGCACCAAATGTTAATTATTTTGGGTTATATGTCAACTGCATACTAGAAGCATGTTTAAATAAATTGTAATAGTCAAAACTCCATTTGTACGTAGGAGCGATGAAAATAATGCTTTGTAAAACAACGCACACGTGGCCGTTATGTAATCAGCTCGTTGTAGAAGGGAGAGCCACCCCCAAACTGTTAATTATTAATATCTCGGAAACTAATAAATTAAGGCGGAATCCAAGATAGCCATAATGTTTGCCGAAATATTAATAATAACGTGTGAAAATTTTACGCAATATAATTAACAAATAAAAGAGTTAATTAATATAATTGAATAACTTCTGTAAAAATAGAGCTACAGTAATGAGATTTTAGTATGTTATAAAAATAATAATTCCCAACAAATTGTATATTTTAGATTTAGCACAACTTGGATTGCAACCAAGATATTGCAAAAACAAACTATCACAGGAAATCCGGACCGACAAATTGGTTCCGCCGGAATAATAATATTAGTAATAATATTAATTCTCCGTCTGTGGGAATCTAACTTCATTCTCACGGACCAAGGGAATTCAAATTTTGTGTAGTAGGGAGAGCGTGTCAGCCAATCAAATCATTTGACGAAATCCCGACCAGCGCTCTCGTAACAATAGTTGTGAAGATTCATCAGAAGGCTCTACGTGGTCAACACACGCAATTACGAACACAGTAAATACAGATCAACTGTACTACTCGTAATTATTGCGTCAAGTCAGATACTCTTCATTACAACAACCAAGCTTATTGTGTACTACAAGCTGTGGTCATAAGCACGCAAGAGATCCACCAGACTTCAAGACCAGACTTCAAGAATACGACAGAAAGGCCGTCTAAATCATTGGTGAACAGCTGACGAGCAGAGCTACCACTCGAACGAAACACACACACACACGCTGACGTGCGACGTGCGAATCGACGAGGGACATAAACCAGTTCCAGCAGAAAGCCGTAGACGTTAAAATATTCAACAAACAACAGGAGAGGAGAGTGTTGCCGAATTCTGAACTCAACGACCGAATCCAGGAGCTCTAAGCAGATTACTATCTCTAGCAGATCGGACCGGGACCAGCGAGGGATATTTGGAGCAACTCTACTATCCACTTCAATAACAGGAAAGCAAAATCAACTTATTTATTTTTCAACATAAAATTTTCTTCGTTTTTCAATTAAAAGCATTGTAATTTGAACAATTCAGGTGCCATACAAAAATCAAAGACTCTAGTAAATAAGAATACACTCATTGTGATAATCTGTATAGCAGTCTAAGTCATTAGTAAGCTGTAGTTAAGAAAATAGAAATAATATAAAAGCGCTATACAAATCTTAACATACAATCTAATTATTAGTTCATACTGCAGTATAACAGAAGTCAAATCACTAGAAATGAAATGACGTGAACTAGACTGTCACGCCTAATTTATTTTAGAAAATATTCAAATTAACTTCAGAGTTTTTATATTTTATTTTTATTAACATTTAAGTTCAATTTATTCAAAGCAATTTAATTAAATTTAATAAATGAATTAATTAAATTTTTACTTGCAATTAACTCGTCAAATAACGAGTTTAGTTTCTTTTCAATTATCAACCAATTGAAAAACATTAGTCAACATAGATTCATTGTTTAAACTGTAAGATAATTGATAATATAATAACCATTTTATTCTTGTGTGTTATTGGAGTAATAAACAACGTTTTATTACCCCATATTGCATTGTTTTATTGTTGTACGACAAAGCCTACCAGTCTCACAAAACTCTCCCCCTTTAAAGTAAGTTATTTTGTGTGTTGTTGCCATAAATTTGAGATTACTAACTTGCGAAATTCAAATCCAAAATCCACACGCCCTAGTCGGAAGAAACCGCAAGATCGGACAGCAGGTAGGTACTCATACACAACACAACACAACACAACACAACAACAACGCATATAAGTAGAGTTGCATATGGCTTGCCCGGAACGTGGGGCGTGATTAAATTAAATTAAATTAATTAAATTCATTAAATTTAAATTTAATTTGCACGTTAAAACAAACTTTGCTGTTTTAACTCTTAAAACAGCTGGCGTCCAACTGAACAATTCCCAAAGAGTTTTGTGATTGGTAGTGGTGCAGCAGTGAAATTATTTTGTGTATTTGAAACTATTCTGTGTATTTGAAATTGTTCTATATTTGAAATTGTTGTGTATTTAAAATGGATATGGATAAAATACTTAAACAAATGCAGCAAATGAACGCGGACATGAAACAAGCTAATGCGGATTTGACCGCTAAAATAGACGCGAAATTTGAACAGAGTGCAGCCAAAGCTGAGCTAAATATCGCAGAGTTAACTTCTAAAATCGAGGCGCAAAGAGTTAGTCTAACCGAGGCATTAGAAATTAGCAACGCCGACATAAATACAGAAATTAAACAAACGAATAAACTATTAACTAGTAAAGTCACCGAAATCGCGGAAAGCAATAAACAAAGTAGTAAAGAATTGACCGCGAAAATAGACGAAATCGGTGAAAGTAATAAAGAGTTAACCGCTAAAGTAGCTGAAATCGGGGAAAAAGTACATACGGTTGATACCAAAATAAATGAACGGTTTAAGGTTTTTGAGACCACTATGCAAAAATCGTTTATTGAACAAGTAACACGTATGGAGGGCCGGTTCAAAGACCATATTAGCCGCTGCGAAAAACAAACGCAAGACGTCGCGAAAAAAGTCGACTCCCTCGAGATAAAGATTCAAGCTGACGCGACAGAAACGCAACGACAAGTAAATAGATTAGACGCTTCAATTGTAGAGACGCGATCTAACATAGACTCTAATAAAGAGAGTGTCTAACAAGCGTCAAACGACGAGATTTTGAAAGTACGACAGGAGGTACGGAGGAGATCCGCTCCTAATATAATTTAGGACAAGGTCCTGTCGACGAGAAAAATCGTGTGTATTTTACAGGGGAAAATAACGAAAACCCTATTGAATTTTTGTTAGCCTGTGAAAGTGAAATGGCTAGGGTAGGGTCGAGACTTGAAGATCAAGATAAAATACAGTGGGTAGTTAACGCGATGCGTGATTCGGCGCTTAAGTGGAATAACATTGTACGCGATAGAGTGTCCACATACGCGGAGTTCAACCAAAAATTTGAAAGCCGGTACTGGAACTCGCATACTCAAAGACTTTTACGCAATGAACTAGAGTATGGGAGATTTGATAGGAAAATGGGTATTACCGCAGAAAACTATATTATCCAGCAGGTCGAGCGCGCGAAGCATTTAACCCCAGCATTTTCGGAGATTGACATAGTCACGAAACTTGCCTATCATTTTAATCACAACATAAGAGTAGCTGTGTTTACGCAGGGTATACGCACGGTCGATGAACTGCTCATTCTAGTGTCCCAAAGCGAGACAGTTTTGATTTTGGTGGGTGGCGTTACAACTCTGATTCTCGCCGAAATAACGAAGGGTAGAATACGCGGGTACAATATCATCAGCAACCTGATCAAAGACCGAGTACCAGTTCCACTCCACCCCAGACACCGTCAAAACCGCCAAATAAAACCTTTGAGTACAAGGGTAAACAAAATGTCGGTAGACCAAAGGGGCAAGGTAAGGGCAACGACGGGGCCCCGATTAGAGCGATTCAAACGGTCGAAATAGCAAAAGCTGATACAACTGCGAAAGACAGCGACTCCCAAAGCAATAAGGACTCTAACAATAAATCAAAAAATTACCAATCTACAAAAAACGTGCCGAAATGCGCATCCAGCAAGGACGCGCTATAAATTCGGCAAAATTATGTAAATGTAAGCATGCTAATTATAAGAATTGTATATTGTGTGAAAAGTGTACTTTTAATTATGTAACTTGTCTGCCCGTTAATAATGTGTTCCCACCGGACGTCAGGGATCCGTTGCTAGAATCCGGTCCCGCGCAACAAAGGCCAGTGAGCGCGGCGTGTCTGGTATTACACGCCTTTGTCAACGGCGTTCCCACACAAATTTTGTTGGACACCGGCAGCGTTGTTTCCGGCGTCAGTGAAAGATTCCTGCGTGCCAACAAAAAGTATTTTCGTACGGCCCCATCACTTCCAATAAATCAATTTTATATACGAACCGCTACCGATACAAAAGAAAAAATTGACACTCAATACTATATAACTATTATGCTAGAAAAAGTGCAATTTGAAGTGTGTGTAGTGGGTATAAACAATTTAATATGTGATGTGTTATTGGGGGTAGATGTATTAGAACAAATACGTGCGGAAATAAACACCAGTGAACACTTATTAAAATGTACTATAGACAATGTTAGTTACACCTTTAAATTGAACACACACACACTAACACAAAACCACGGTGACCCAATTAAAATTACACGGCCACCAAAACAAGTAATTAATTATAAAGACGGTGAACAGGGGGAAACAACCTTAGATTCCCAAACTGAACGGAGATTGTCGTCGCTACAAGAAGAGTTCAGCGATATCTTCAGTGAAGAGCACTCAATCTCGTCAGTGTATGAACATAGAATCCACCTCATAGAGCCGGAGAAGTTCATAAGGAGAATCTACCAGGTACCTATAAAATACCAGGCCGAGGTCCTGCAGGAGATACAGCAGATGTTGGAGGAAGATATTATAGAAAGATCTAATAGCAGCTTCCTCAACCCACTGCTAGTCGTCCGCAAGAAGACTGGAGAGATTCGACTCTGCCTGGATATGAGGAATTTGAATAACCTAGTAGAAAAAGAGTTTGACTGCGCACCAATAGCGGAGGACCTATTCATTAAATGTGAAGGAGCCAGGTACCTCACGAAGCTAGATCGAACAGCAAGCTTCTGGCAGGTCCCGCTGTGTGAGCCAGATCGTAAGTATACAGCATTTATATTTAATAACAAATGCTATCAGCACAAGGTGGTACCTTTTGGCCTTAGCACGAGTCTCGCTGCGATTGTGAGATGCCTCGGGAGAGCTCTAGGACCTGAGGTAGACCCTTACACTGTAATATTCGTCGATGACATCCTCGTGATATCCCGCACATTGGAGGAACACTTCGAGCACCTGAGGAGCGTCTTCCAGAAGCTGAGGTTAGCCAACATCAAGCTCAAACTACATAAGTGCGAGTTCGTAAAGTCTCAAATGAAGTTCCTGGGACATATAATCTCAGCTACAGGCATCAGTACGGACCCAGAGAAGCTCAGGAGTATTGTGGAGTTCCCGGTGCCCAAGAACCTCAAAGCACTACGAGCATTCCTTGGACTCACGGGATACTACAGGAAATTCACCAGCAAATACGCCGAATATACAGTCCCCTTGCTACAGCTGGTACGCAAAAATATAAAGTGGAAATGTGGTTCTGAACAGAACGATGCGTTTGAGAGGGTTAAGGGCCTGTTCCAATCTAATTTACAATTGTTCCATCCACAACAGGGCAGGAAGTACGTAATGTACACTGACGCTAGCGAGTATGCTATCGGCGCCGTGTTGCACCAGGAAGACGAACAAGGTAGTCTTCATGTTGTGGCATACGCTAATAGAACGCCCAAAGACGCTTAGTTGCATTATTGTACTGCTGAGAAAGAAATACTCGCCATAATAAACGCTCTCAAAAAGTTCAGACACTACCTATATGGTACCCATTTCGAGATCCACACTGATAATCAGGCGTTATCCTTTATACTAAAATGTCGACTAGCAAATTCCCGACTAACACGATGGGTGTTAGCTATTCAAGAGTATTCCTTTACTATTAAATATTGCAAAGGATCAGAGAATACCACAGCAGACACCTTAAGAAAATATCCGCCCGTAGAAAAGGAGGAGGTATACGAAGCAGCTGACGACGAGTTGAGGGTATTGAATATGCAATACACTGTCGCGCCTGAAGCTACCAATATGCTACAAAACATAGGACGCGAGCAAGACAATGACCTCGCACTCCTTGCTAAAAAGCAAATGTTAGCAGCTCACCCGAATCCACATTATCTCATACAAGACAATATATTGTATAAATTGTTACAGGGCGAATGGAAGGTGATATTGTCTCCAGCGATGCTTGCGTGTGTAACACACTCATTACACGTAAAGATGGCACACGCATCTCCAGTAAAATGTGTCAAAATATTACAGGAGAATTTTACAATTACAAACATGTATCGTAGGGTAAGGAAATTGTTAAAAACATGTCATCCGTGTCAAACAGCGGAAGCACCAAACTTGCACACTTACGTTCCCATGGCAAATGTGATAACGGAAGGTAAAGGACAGATGATCGCCATCGACTTCCTGGGACCACTACCCAAGGCTACCAGAAACCTAAAACACATGGTAGTTTGTGTCGATGTATTCACTAAAAAAGTTAGCCGTTACGCGATCCCTAGACCCACCACAAAATCCGTTTTAAACATTATACTTAACAAGTATATTCCACAACATGGACCGATAAGGAACGTGCTTAGCGACCAGGGTAAGCAATTCCAAAATAAACACTGGGCAGCAGCCCTGGAACGTAATGGTATTAAAGCAATCCTCACCTCGATACGACGACCTCAGGGCAACCTCGCCGAAAGGGTGAATCGGGAAATCGGTAAAATGTTCCGTATATATTGCTATAAGGAGCAAAGTAAATGGCCCGAGTTCCTATCATTCTTTGAAACGGCGATAAACGAAAATTATCACGATACCACTGAATACACACCAGCAGAGTTAGACTCTGGAACAAAGCCAGAGAGATTTTGGAATAATTATTTAAGCAGGCCAAAGACTTACAACCTACCTCTGCCGGTGCAGTGTAAAAATCAACTGGTGAAGGAAAGAATAGTTGAAAAAGGGCGAAAAAGGGGCGGACAAATTCAATGCCACTCATAAACTAACTAACTTTGTAGTAGGTGAGAAAGTGCTGCTCAAGGCGAATCCCGTAAGCCGGAGAGACATAAATGTAGCCGCAAAGTTTTTTCTTTTATATAACGGTCCGTATCTTTTGGCTCAGCAACTCGCGCCTCACACATTTATCATTACGACGCTCGACCGAACGAAAACGATAGGTAAATATCATGCGAGCTCTCTAAGAAAATACTATGAGTAGCATGAAATTCCTAGGCGCGTCGGGACGAAATAATAAGACTTTAAAAATAAATAATATTTAGAATTAATCATAATTTAATTAAATAATAATTAAAATTAAAATAAATTACTTGTGTTTTATATTAATAATAATAGTTGTAGATAGATTGTGTATAAATAATAATGCATTCCTAACGCAGTAGCTAACTAGCGTGTAGAGCGAAACAAACGCACAGGTAGGAAATAGTTACGTCACACGGTAACTACCGACCGACGGTTTGAATGTAGGTCAAGCAATTAGCCACGCGGCAGGCGATAACGACTGTAAACAAAGTCAGCACATTCCTTTGCGCGCGTGCCACTGTTGACAAACAAACCCTCTGGAAGGCTGCAGTTAGCTACTACCCGTTCTAACAACATTGATACACAATAATTTGCAAATATAATATTATTAATAGGATGTATTTAGAGTTAAGCTGTATATAATGGAATAACATTAACACACTTGTATGTTTCTTCAGAATAAGTAATACAATGTAAAAGTAGTAAGTATAATAGTTCCAAAATACGTTTATAATAATTGAAAAAAAAATAACTGTAATTATTACATTAATTTTTTTTAAAAAATATGTGGGGGTGTATATAACAGCACCAAATATTAATTATTTTGGGTTATATGTCAACTGCATACTAGAAGCATGTTTAAATAAATTGTAATAGTCAAAACTCCATTTGTACGTAGGAGCGATGAAAATAATGCTTTGTAAAACAACGCACACGTGGCCGTTATGTAATCAGCTCGTTGTAGAAGGGAGAGCCACCCCCAAACTGTTAATTATTAATATCTCGGAAACTAATAAATTAAGGCGGAATCCAAGATAGCCATAATGTTTGCCGAAATATTAATAATAACGTGTGAAAATTTTACGCAATATAATTAACAAATAAAAGAGTTAATTAATTTAATTGAATAACTTCTGTAAAAATAGAGCTACAGTAATGAGATTTTAGTATGTTATAAAAATAATAATTCCCAACAAATTGTATATTTTAGATTTAGCACAACTTGGATTGCAACCAAGATATTGCAAAAACAAACTATCACAGGAAATCCGGACCGACAAATTGGTTCCGCCGGAATAATAATATTAGTAATAATATTAATTCTCCGTCTGTGGGAATCTAACTTCATTCTCACGGACCAAGGGAATTCAAATTTTGTGTAGTAGGGAGAGCGTGTCAGCCAATCAAATCATTTGACGAAATCCCGACCAGCGCGGTGTTTTCTGGCTGAACCATCACTCTTCTGCCAGTACTTGCGAAGTAAAGACGTAATTCTTCGATCGTCTCGTAACAATAGTTGTGAAGATTCATCAGAAGGCTCTACGTGGTCAACACACGCAATTACGAACACAGTAAATACAGATCAACTGTACTACTCGTAATTATTGCGTCAAGTCAGATACTCTTCATTACAACAACCAAGCTTATTGTGTACTACAAGCTGTGGTCATAAGCACGCAAGAGATCCACCAGACTTCAAGACCAGACTTCAAGAATACGACAGAAAGGCCGTCTAAATCATTGGTGAACAGCTGACGAGCAGAGCTACCACTCGAACGAAACACACACACACACGCTGACGTGCGACGTGCGAATCGACGAGGGACATAAACCAGTTCCAGCAGAAAGCCGTAGACGTTAAAATATTCAACAAACAACAGGAGAGGAGAGTGTTGCCGAATTCTGAACTCAACGACCGAATCCAGGAGCTCTAAGCAGATTACTATCTCTAGCAGATCGGACCGGGACCAGCGAGGGATATTTGGAGCAACTCTACTATCCACTTCAATAACAGGAAAGCAAAATCAACTTATTTATTTTTCAACATAAAATTTTCTTCGTTTTTCAATTAAAAGCATTGTAATTTGAACAATTCAGGTGCCATACAAAAATCAAAGACTCTAGTAAATAAGAATACACTCATTGTGATAATCTGTATAGCAGTCTAAGTCATTAGTAAGCTGTAGTTAAGAAAATAGAAATAATATAAAAGCGCTATACAAATCTTAACATACAATCTAATTATTAGTTCATACTGCAGTATAACAGAAGTCAAATCACTAGAAATGAAATGACGTGAACTAGACTGTCACGCCTAATTTATTTTAGAAAATATTCAAATTAACTTCAGAGTTTTTATATTTTATTTTTATTAATATTTAAGTTCAATTTATTCAAAGAAATTTAATTAAATTTAATAAATGAATTAATTAAATTTTTACTTGCAATTAACTCGTCAAATAACGAGTTTAGTTTCTTTTCAATTATCAACCAATTGAAAAACATTAGTCAACATAGATTCATTGTTTAAACTGTAAGATAATTGATAATATAATAACCATTTTATTCTTGTGTGTTATTGGAGTAATAAACAACGTTTTATTACCCCATATTGCATTGTTTTATTGTTGTACGACAAAGCCTACCAGTCTCACAAAACTCTCCCCCTTTAAAGTAACTTATTTTGTGTGTTGTTGCCATAAATTTGAGATTACTAACTTGCGAAATTCAAATCCAAAATCCACACGCCCTAGTCGGAAGAAACCGCAAGATCGGACAGCAGGTAGGTACTCATACACAACACAACACAACACAACACAACACAACAACAACGCATATAAGTAGAGTTGCATATGGCTTGCCCGGAACGTGGGGCGTGATTAAATTAAATTAAATTAATTAAATTCATTAAATTTAAATTTAATTTACACGTTAAAACAAACTTTGCTGTTTTAACTCTTAAAACAGCTGGCGTCCAACTGAACAATTCCCAAAGAGTTTTGTGATTGGTAGTGGTGCAGCAGTGAAATTATTTTGTGTATTTGAAACTATTCTGTGTATTTGAAATTGTTCTATATTTGAAATTGTTGTGTATTTAAAATGGATATGGATAAAATACTTAAACAAATGCAGCAAATGAACGCGGACATGAAACAAGCTAATGCGGATTTGACCGCTAAAATAGACGCGAAATTTGAACAGAGTGCAGCCAAAGCTGAGCTAAATATCGCAGAGTTAACGTCTAAAATCGAGGCGCAAAGAGTTAGTCTAACCGAGGCATTAGAAATTAGCAACGCCGACATAAATACAGAAATTAAACAAACGAATAAACTATTAACTAGTAAAGTCACCGAAATCGCGGAAAGCAATAAACAAAGTAGTAAAGAATTGACCGCGAAAATAGACGAAATCGGTGAAAGTAATAAAGAGTTAACCGCTAAAGTAGCTGAAATCGGGGAAAAAGTACATACGGTTGATACCAAAATAAATGAACGGTTTAAGGTTTTTGAGACCACTATGCAAAAATCGTTTATTGAACAAGTAACACGTATGGAGGGCCGGTTCAAAGACCATATTAGCCGCTGCGAAAAACAAACGCAAGACGTCGCGAAAAAAGTCGACTCCCTCGAGATAAAGATTCAAGCTGACGCGACAGAAACGCAACGACAAGTAAATAGATTAGACGCTTCAATTGTAGAGACGCGATCTAACATAGACTCTAATAAAGAGAGTGTCTTACAAGCGTTAAACGACGAGATTTTGAAAGTACGACAGGAGGTACGGAGGAGATCCGCTCCTAATATAATTTAGGACAAGGTCCTGTCGACGAGAAAAATCGTGTGTATTTTACAGGGGAAAATAACGAAAACCCTATTGAATTTTTGTTAGCCTGTGAAAGTGAAATGGCTAGGGTAGGGTCGAGACTTGAAGATCAAGATAAAATACAGTGGGAAGTTAACGCGATGCGTGATTCGGCGCTTAAGTGGTATAACATTGTACGCGATAGAGTGTCCACATACGCGGAGTTCAACCAAAAATTTGAAAGCCGGTACTGGAACTCGCATACTCAAAGACTTTTACGCAATGAACTAGAGTATGGGAGATTTGATAGGAAAATGTATATTACCGCAGAAAATTATATTATCCAGCAGGTCGAGCGCGCGAAGCATTTAACCCCAGCATTTTCGGAGATTGACATAGTCACGAAACTTGCCTATCATTTTAATCACAACATAAGAGTAGCTGTGTTTACGCAGGGTATACGCACGGTCGATGAACTGCTCATTCTAGTGTCCCAAAGCGAGACAGTTTTTGATTTTGGTGGGTGGCGTTACAACCCTGATTCTCGCCGAAATAACGAAGGGCAGAATACGCGGGTACAATATCATCAGCAACCTGATCAAAGACCGAGTACCAGTTCCACTCCACCCCAGACACCGTCAAAACCGCCAAATAAAACCTTTGAGTACAAGGGTAAACAAAATGTCGGTAGACCAAAGGGGCAAGGTAAGGGCAACGACGGGGCCCCGATTAGAGCGATTCAAACGGTCGAAATAGCAAAAGCTGATACAACTGCGAAAGACAGCGACTCCCAAAGCAATAAGGACTCTAACAATAAATCAAAAAATTACCAATCTACAAAAAACGTGCCGAAATGCGCATCCAGCAAGGACGCGCTATAAATTCGGCAAAATTATGTAAATGTAAGCATGCTAATTATAAGAATTGTATATTGTGTGAAAAGTGTACTTTTAATTATGTAACTTGTGTGCCCGTTAATAATGTGTTCCCACCGGACGTCAGGGATCCGTTGCTAGAATCCGGTCCCGCGCAACAAAGGCCAGTGAGCGCGGCGTGTCTGGTATTACACGCCTTTGTCAACGGCGTTCCCACACAAATTTTGTTGGACACCGGCAGCGTTGTTTCCGGCGTCAGTGAAAGATTCCTGCGTGCCAACAAAAAGTATTTTCGTACGGCCCCATCACTTCCAATAAATCAATTTTATATACGAACCGCTACCGATACAAAAGAAAAAATTGACACTCAATACTATATAACTATTATGCTAGAAAAAGTGCAATTTGAAGTGTGTGTAGTGGGTATAAACAATTTAATATGTGATGTGTTATTGGGGGTAGATGTATTAGAACAAATACGTGCGGAAATAAACACCAGTGAACACTTATTAAAATGTACTATAGACAATGTTAGTTACACCTTTAAATTGAACACACACACACTCACACAAAACCACGGTGACCCAATTAAAATTACACGGCCACCAAAACAAGTAATTTATTATAAAGACGGTGAACAGGGGGAAACAACCTTAGATTCCCAAACTGAACGGAGATTGTCGTCGCTACAAGAAGAGTTCAGCGATATCTTCAGTGAAGAGCACTCAACCTCGTCAGTGAATGAACATAGAATCCACCTCATAGAGCCGGAGAAGTTCATAAGGAGAATCTACCAGGTACCTATAAAATACCAGGCCGAGGTCCTGCAGGAGATACAGCAGATGTTGGAGGAAGATATTATAGAAAGATCTAATAGCAGCTTCCTCAACCCACTGCTAGTCGTCCGCAAGAAGACTGGAGAGATTCGACTCTGCCTGGATATGAGGAATTTGAATAACCTAGTAGAAAAAGAGTTTGACTGCGCACCAACAGCGGAGGACCTATTCATTAAATGTGAAGGAGCCAGGTACCTCACGAAGCTAGATCGAACAGCAAGCTTCTGGCAGGTCCCGCTGTGTGAGCCAGATCGTAAGTATACAGCATTTATATTTAATAACAAATGCTATCAGCACAAGGTGGTACCTTTTGGCCTTAGCACGAGTCTCGCTGCGATTGTGAGATGCCTCGGGAGAGCTCTAGGACCTGAGGTAGAACCTTACACTGTAATATTCGTCGATGACATCCTAGTGATATCCCGCACATTGGAGGAACACTTCGAGCACCTGAGGAGCGTCTTCCAGAAGCTGAGGTTAGCCAACATCAAGCTCAAACTACATAAGTGCGAGTTCGTAAAGTCTCAAATGAAGTTCCTGGGACATATAATCTCAGCTACAGGCATCAGTACGGACCCAGAGAAGCTCAGGAGTATTGTTGAGTTCCCGGTGCCCAAGAACCTCAAAGCACTACGAGCATTCCTTGGACTCACGGGATACTACAGGAAATTCACCAGCAAATACGCCGAATATACAGTCCCCTTGCTACAGCTGGTACGCAAAAATATAAAGTGGAAATGTGGTTCTGAACAGAACGATGCGTTTGAGAGGGTTAAGGGCCTGTTCCAATCTAATTTACAATTGTTCCATCCACAACAGGGCAGGAAGTACGTAATGTACACTGACGCTAGCGAGTATGCTATCGGCGCCGTGTTGCACCAGGAAGACGAACAAGGTAGTCTTCATGTTGTGGCATACGCTAATAGAACGCCCAAAGACGCTGAGTTGCATTATTGTACTGCTGAGAAAGAAATACTCGCCATAATAAACGCTCTCAGAAAGTTCAGACACTACCTATATGGTACCCATTTCGAGATCCACACTGATAATCAGGCGTTATCCTTTATATTAAAATGTCGACTAGCAAATTCCCGACTAACACGATGGGTGTTAGCTATTCAAGAGTATTCCTTTACTATTAAATATTGCAAAGGATCAGAGAATACCACAGCAGACACCTTAAGAAAATATCCGCCCGTAGAAAAGGAGGAGGTATACGAAGCAGCTGACGACGAGTTGAGGGTATTGAATATGCAATACACTGTCGCGCCTGAAGCTACCAATATGCTACAAAACATAGGACGCGAGCAAGACAATGACCTCGCACTCCTTGCTAAAAAGCAAATGTTAGCAGCTCACCCGAATCCACATTATCTCATACAAGACAATATATTGTATAAATTGTTACAGGGCGAATGGAAGGTGATATTGTCTCCAGCGATGCTTGCGTGTGTAACACACTCATTACACGTAAAGATGGCACACGCATCTCCAGTAAAATGTGTCAAAATATTACAGGAGAATTTTACAATTACAAACATGTATCGTAGGGTAAGGAAATTGTTAAAAACATGTCATCCGTGTCAAACAGCGGAAGCACCAAACTTGCACACTTACGTTCCCATGGCAAATGTGATAACGGAAGGTAAAGGACAGATGATCGCCATCGACTTCCTGGGACCACTACCCAAGGCTACCAGAAACCTAAAACACATGGTAGTTTGTGTCGATGTATTCACTAAAAAAGTTAGCCGTTACGCGATCCCTAGACCCACCACAAAATCCGTTTTAAACATTATACTTAACAAGTATATTCCACAACATGGACCGATAAGGAACGTGCTTAGCGACCAGGGTAAGCAATTCCAAAATAAACACTGGGCAGCAGCCCTGGAACGTAATGGTATTAAAGCAATCCTCACCTCGATACGACGACCTCAGGGCAACCTCGCCGAAAGGGTGAATCGGGAAATCGGTAAAATGTTCCGTATATATTGCTATAAGGAGCAAAGTAAATGGCCCGAGTTCCTATCATTCTTTGAAACGGCGATAAACGAAAATTATCACGATACCACTGAATACACACCAGCAGAGTTAGACTCTGGAACAAAGCCAGAGAGATTTTGGAATAATTATTTAAGCAGGCCAAAGACTTACAACCTACCTCTGCCGGTGCAGTGTAAAAATCAACTGGTGAAGGAAAGAATAGTTGAAAAAGGGCGAAAAAGGGGCGGACAAATTCAATGCCACTCATAAACTAACTAACTTTGTAGTAGGTGAGAAAGTGCTGCTCAAGGCGAATCCCGTAAGCCGGCGAGACATAAATGTAGCCGCAAAGTTTTTTCTTTTATATAACGGTCCGTATCTTTTGGATCAGCAACTCGCGCCTCACACATTTATCATTACGACGCTCGACCGAACGAAAACGATAGGTAAATATCATGCGAGCTCTCTAAGAAAATACTATGAGTAGCATGAAATTCCTAGGCGCGTCGGGACGAAATAATAAGACTTTAAAAATAAATAATATTTAGAATTAATCATAATTTAATTAAATAATAATTAAAATTAAAATAAATTACTTGTGTTTTATATTAATAATAATAATTGTAGATAGATTGTGTATAAATAATAATGCATTCCTAACGCAGTAGCTAACTAGCGTGTAGAGCGAAACAAACGCACAGGTAGGAAATAGTTACGTCACACGGTAACTACCGACCGACGGTTTGAATGTAGGTCAAGCAATTAGCCACGCGGCAGGCGATAACGACTGTAAACAAAGTCAGCACATTCCTTTGCGCGCGTGCCACTGTTGACAAACAAACCCTCTGGAAGGCTGCAGTTAGCTACTACCCGTTCTAACAACATTGATACACAATAATTTGCAAATATAATATTATTAATAGGATGTATTTAGAGTTAAGCTGTATATAATGGAATAACATTAACACACTTGTATGTTTCTTCAGAATAAGTAATACAATGTAAAAGTAGTAAGTATAATAGTTCCAAAATACGTTTATAATAATTGAAAAAAAAATAACTGTAATTATTACATTAATTTTTTTTAAAAAATATGTGGGGGTGTATATAACAGCACCAAATATTAATTATTTTGGGTTATATGTCAACTGCATACTAGAAGCATGTTTAAATAAATTGTAATAGTCAAAACTCCATTTGTACGTAGGAGCGATGAAAATAATGCTTTGTAAAACAACGCACACGTGGCCGTTATGTAATCAGCTCGTTGTAGAAGGGAGAGCCACCCCCAAACTGTTAATTATTAATATCTCGGAAACTAATAAATTAAGGCGGAATCCAAGATAGCCATAATGTTTGCCGAAATATTAATAATAACGTGTGAAAATTTTACGCAATATAATTAACAAATAAAAGAGTTAATTAATTTAATTGAATAACTTCTGTAAAAATAGAGCTACAGTAATGAGATTTTAGTATGTTAAAAAATTGTAATTCCCAACAAATTGTATATTTTAGATTTAGCACAACTTGGTTTGCAACCAAGATATTGCAAAAACAAACTATCACAGGAAATCCGGACCGACAAATTGGTTCCGCCGGAATAATAATATTAGTAATAATATTAATTCTCCGTCTGTGGGAATCTAACTTCATTCTCACGGACCAAGGGAATTCAAATTTTGTGTAGTAGGGAGAGCGTGTCAGCCAATCAAATCATTTGACGAAATCCCGACCAGCGCGGTGTTTTCGGGCTGAACCATCACTCTTCTGCCAGTACTTGCGAAGTAAAGACGTAATTCTGCGATCGTCTCGTAACAATAGTTGTGAAGATTCATCAGAAGGCTCTACGTGGTCAACACACGCAATTACGAACACAGTAAATACAGATCAACTGTACTACTCGTAATTATTGCGTCAAGTCAGATACTCTTCATTACAACAACCAAGCTTATTGTGTACTACAAGCTGTGGTCATAAGCACGCAAGAGATCCACCAGACTTCAAGACCAGACTTCAAGAATACGACAGAAAGGCCGTCTAAATCATTGGTGAACAGCTGACGAGCAGAGCTACCACTCGAACGAAACACACACACACACGCTGACGTGCGACGTGCGAATCGACGAGGGACATAAACCAGTTCCAGCAGAAAGCCGTAGACGTTAAAATATTCAACAAACAACAGGAGAGGAGAGTGTTGCCGAATTCTGAACTCAACGACCGAATCCAGGAGCTCTAAGCAGATTACTATCTCTAGCAGATCGGACCGGGACCAGCGAGGGATATTTGGAGCAACTCTACTATCCACTTCAATAACAGGAAAGCAAAATCAACTTATTTATTTTTCAACATAAAATTTTCTTCGTTTTTCAATTAAAAGCATTGTAATTTGAACAATTCAGGTGCCATACAAAAATCAAAGACTCTAGTAAATAAGAATACACTCATTGTGATAATCTGTATAGCAGTCTAAGTCATTAGTAAGCTGTAGTTAAGAAAATAGAAATAATATAAAAGCGCTATACAAATCTTAACATACAATCTAATTATTAGTTCATACTGCAGTATAACAGAAGTCAAATCACTAGAAATGAAATGACGTGAACTAGACTGTCACGCCTAATTTATTTTAGAAAATATTCAAATTAACTTCAGAGTTTTTATATTTTATTTTTATTAACATTTAAGTTCAATTTATTCAAAGCAATTTAATTAAATTTAATAAATGAATTAATTAAATTTTTACTTGCAATTAACTCGTCAAATAACGAGTTTAGTTTCTTTTCAATTATCAACCAATTGAAAAACATTAGTCAACATAGATTCATTGTTTAAACTGTAAGATAATTGATAATATAATAACCATTTTATTCTTGTGTGTTATAGGAGTAATAAACAACGTTTTATTACCCCATATTGCATTGTTTTATTGTTGTACGACAAAGCCTACCAGTCTCACAAAACTCTCCCCCTTTAAAGTAAGTTATTTTGTGTGTTGTTGCCATAAATTTGAGATTACTAACTTGCGAAATTCAAATCCAAAATCCACACGCCCTAGTCGGAAGAAACCGCAAGATCGGACAGCAGGTAGGTACTCATACACAACACAACACAACACAACACAACACAACACAACACAACACAACAACAACGCATATAAGTAGAGTTGCATATGGCTTGCCCGGAACGTGGGGCGTGATTAAATTAAATTAAATTAATTAAATTCATTAAATTTAAATTTAGTTTACACGTTAAAACAAACTTTGCTGTTTTAACTCTTAAAACAGCTGGCGTCCAACTGAACAATTCCCAAAGAGTTTTGTGATTGGTAGTGGTGCAGCAGTGAAATTATTTTGTGTATTTGAAACTATTCTGTGTATTTGAAATTGTTCTATATTTGAAATTGTTGTGTATTTAAAATGGATATGGATAAAATACTTAAACAAATGCAGCAAATGAACGCGGACATGAAACAAGCTAATGCGGATTTGACCGCTAAAATAGACGCGAAATTTGAACAGAGTGCAGCCAAAGCTGAGCTAAATATCGCAGAGTTAACGTCTAAAATCGAGGCGCAAAGAGTTAGTCTAACCGAGGCATTAGAAATTAGCAACGCCGACATAAATACAGAAATTAAACAAACGAATAAACTATTAACTAGTAAAGTCACCGAAATCGCGGAAAGCAATAAACAAAGTAGTAAAGAATTGACCGCGAAAATAGACGAAATCGGTGAAAGTAATAAAGAGTTAACCGCTAAAGTAGCTGAAATCGGGGAAAAAGTACATACGGTTGATACCAAAATAAATGAACGGTTTAAGGTTTTTGAGACCACTATGCAAAAATCGTTTATTGAACAAGTAACACGTATGGAGGGCCGGTTCAAAGACCATATTAGCCGCTGCGAAAAACAAACGCAAGACGTCGCGAAAAAAGTCGACTCCCTCGAGATAAAGATTCAAGCTGACGCGACAGAAACGCAACGACAAGTAAATAGATTAGACGCTTCAATTGTAGAGACGCGATCTAACATAGACTCTAATAAAGAGAGTGTCTAACAAGCGTCAAACGACGAGATTTTGAAAGTACGACAGGAGGTACGGAGGAGATCCGCTCCTAATATAATTTAGGACAAGGTCCTGTCGACGAGAAAAATCGTGTGTATTTTACAGGGGAAAATAACGAAAACCCTATTGAATTTTTGTTAGCCTGTGAAAGTGAAATGGCTAGGGTAGGGTCGAGACTTGAAGATCAAGATAAAATACAGTGGGTAGTTAACGCGATGCGTGATTCGGCGCTTAAGTGGTATAACATTGTACGCGATAGAGTGTCCACATACGCGGAGTTCAACCAAAAATTTGAAAGCCGGTACTGGAACTCGCATACTCAAAGACTTTTACGCAATGAACTAGAGTATGGGAGATTTGATAGGAAAATGGGTATTACCGCAGAAAATTATATTATCCAGCAGGTCGAGCGCGCGAAGCATTTAACCCCAGCATTTTCGGAGATTGACATAGTCACGAAACTTGCCTATCATTTTAATCACAACATAAGAGTAGCTGTGTTTACGCAGGGTATACGCACGGTCGATGAACTGCTCATTCTAGTGTCCCAAAGCGAGACAGTTTTTGATTTTGGTGGGTGGCGTTACAACCCTGATTCTCGCCGAAATAACGAAGGGCAGAATACGCGGGTACAATATCATCAGCAACCTGATCAAAGACCGAGTACCAGTTCCACTCCACCCCAGACACCGTCAAAACCGCCAAATAAAACCTTTGAGTACAAGGGTAAACAAAATGTCGGTAGACAAAAGGGGCAAGGTAAGGGCAACGACGGGGCCCCGATTAGAGCGATTCAAACGGTCGAAATAGCAAAAGCTGATACAACTGCGAAAGACAGCGACTCCCAAAGCAATAAGGACTCTAACAATAAATCAAAAAATTACCATTCTACAAAAAACGTGCCGAAATGCGCATCCAGCAAGGACGCGCTATAAATTCGGCAAAATTATGTAAATGTAAGCATGCTAATTATAAGAATTGTATATTGTGTGAAAAGTGTACTTTTAATTATGTAACTTGTGTGCCCGTTAATAATGTGTTCCCACCGGACGTCAGGGATCCGTTGCTAGAATCCGGTCCCGCGCAACAAAGGCCAGTGAGCGCGGCGTGTCCGGTATTACACGCCTTTGTCAACGGCGTTCCCACACAAATTTTGTTGGACACCGGCAGCGTTGTTTCCGGCGTCAGTGAAAGATTCCTGCGTGCCAACAAAAAGTATTTTCGTACGGCCCCATCACTTCCAATAAATCAATTTTATATACGAACCGCTACCGATACAAAAGAAAAAATTGACATTCAATACTATATAACTATTATGCTAGAAAAAGTGCAATTTGAAGTGTGTGTAGTGGGTATAAACAATTTAATATGTGATGTGTTATTGGGGGTAGATGTATTAGAACAAATACGTGCGGAAATAAACACCAGTGAACACTTATTAAAATGTACTATAGACAATGTTAGTTACACCTTTAAATTGAACACACACACACACTCACACAAAACCACGGTGACCCAATTAAAATTACACGGCCACCAAAACAAGTAATTAATTATAAAGACGGTGAACAGGGGGAAACAACCTTAGATTCTCAAACTGAACGGAGATTGTCGTCGCTACAAGAAGAGTTCAGCGATATCTTCAGTGAAGAGCACTCAATCTCGTCAGTGTATGAACATAGAATCCACCTCATATAGCCGGAGAAGTTCATAAGGAGAATCTACCAGGTACCTATAAAATACCAGGCCGAGGTCCAGCAGGAGATACAGCGGATGTTGGAGGAAGATATTATAGAAAGATCTAATAGCAGGTCCTCAACCCACTGCTAGTCGTCCGCAAGAAGACTGGAGAGATTCGACTCTGCCTGGATATGAGGAATTTGAATAACCTAGTAGAAAAAGAGTTTGACTGCGCACCAACAGCGGAGGACCTATTCATTAAATGTGAAGGAGCCAGGTACCTCACGAAGCTAGATCGAACAGCAAGCTACTGGCAGGTCCCGCTGTGTGAGCCAGATCGTAAGTATACAGCATTTATATGTAATAACAAATGCTATCAACACAAGGTGGTACTTTTGGCCTTAGCACGAGTCTCGCTGCGATTGTGAGATGCCTCGAGAGAGCTCTAGGACCTGAGGTAGACCCATACACTGTAATATTCGTCGATGATATCCTCGTGATATCCCGCACATTGGAGGAACACTTCGAGCACCTGAGGAGCGTCTTCCAGAAGCTGAGGTTAGCCAACATCAAGCTCAAACTACATAAGTGCGAGTTCGTAAAGTCTCAAATGAAGTTCCTGGGACATATAATCTCAGCTACAGGCATCAGTACGGACCCAGAGAAGCTCAGGAGTATTGTGGAGTTCCCGGTGCCCAAGAACCTCAAAGCACTACGAACATTCCTTGGACTCACGGGATACTACAGGAAATTCACCAGCAAATACGCCGAATATACAGTCCCCTTGCTACAGCTGGTACGCAAAAATATAAAGTGGAAATGTGGTTCTGAACAGAACGATGCGTTTGAGAGGGTTAAGGGCCTGTTCCAATCTAATTTACAATTGTTCCATCCACAACAGGGCAGGAAGTACGTAATGTACACTGACGCTAGCGAGTATGCTATCGGCGCCGAGTTGCACCAGGAAGACGAACAAGGTAGTCTTCATGTTGTGGCATACGCTAATAGAACGCTCAAAGGCGCTGAGTTGCATTATTGTACTGCTGAGAAAGAAATACTCGCCATAATAAACGCTCTCAGAAAGTTCAGACACTACCTATATGGTACCCATTTCGAGATCCACACTGATAATCAGGCGTTATCCTTTATATTAAAATGTCGACTAGCAAATTCCCGACTAACACGATGGGTGTTAGCTATTCAAGAGTATTCCTTTACTATTAAATATTGCAAAGGATCAGAGAATACCACAGCAGACACCTTAAGAAGATATCCGCCCGTAGAAAAGGAGGAGGTATACGAAGCAGCTGACGACGAGTTGAGGGTATTGAATATGCAATACACTGTCGCGCCTGAAGCTACCAATATGCTACAAAACATAGGACGCGAGCAAGACAATGACCTCGCACTCCTTGCTAAAAAGCAAATGTTAGCAGCTCACCCGAATCCACATTATCTCATACAAGACAATATATTGTATAAATTGTTACAGGGCGAATGGGAGGTGATATTGTCTCCAGCGATGCTTGCGTGTGTAACACACTCATTACACGTAAAGATGGCACACGCATCTCCAGTAAAATGTGTCAAAATATTACAGGAGAATTTTACAATTACAAACATGTATCGTAGGGTAAGGAAATTGTTAAAAACATGTCATCCGTGTCAAACAGCGGAAGCACCAAACTTGCACACTTACGTTCCCATGGCAAATGTGATAACGGAAGGTAAAGGACAGATGATCGCCATCGACTTCCTGGGACCACTACCCAAGGCTACCAGAAACCTAAAACACATGGTAGTTTGTGTCGATGTATTCACTAAAAAAGTTAGCCGTTACGCGATCCCTAGACCCACCACAAAATCCGTTTTAAACATTATACTTAACAAGTATATTCCACAACATGGACCGATAAGGAACGTGCTTAGCGACCAGGGTAAGCAATTCCAAAATAAACACTGGGCAGCAGCCCTGGAACGTAATGGTATTAAAGCAATCCTCACCTCGATACGACGACCTCAGGGTAACCTCGCCGAAAGGGTGAATCGGGAAATCGGTAAAATGTTCCGTATATATTGCTATAAGGAGCAAAGTAAATGGCCCGAGTTCCTATCATTCTTTGAAACGGCGATAAACGAAAATTATCACGATACCACTGAATACACACCAGCAGAGTTAGACTCTGGAACAAAGCCAGAGAGATTTTGGAATAATTATTTAAGCAGGCCAAAGACTTACAATCTACCTCTGCCGGTGCAGTATAAAAATCAACTGGTGAAGGAAAGAATAGTTGAAAAAGGGCGAAAAAGGGGCGGACAAATTCAATGCCACTCATAAACTAACTAACTTTGTAGTAGGTGAGAAAGTGCTGCTCAAGGCGAATCCCGTAAGCCGGAGAGACATAAATGTAGCCGCAAAGTTTTTTCTTTTATATAACGGTCCGTATCTTTTGGCTCAGCAACTCGCGCCTCACACATTTATCATTACGACGCTCGACCGAACGAAAACGATAGGTAAATATCATGCGAGCTCTCTAAGAAAATACTATGAGTAGCATGAAATTCCTAGGCGCGTCGGGACGAAATAATAAGACTTTAAAAATAAATAATATTTAGAATTAATCATAATTTAATTAAATAATAATTAAAATTAAAATAAATTACTTGTGTTTTATATTAATAATAATAATTGTAGATAGATTGTGTATAAATAATAATGCATTCCTAACGCAGTAGCTAACTAGCGTGTAGAGCGAAACAAACGCACAGGTAGGAAATAGTTACGTCACACGGTAACTACCGACCGACGGTTTGAATATAGGTCAAGCAATTAGCCACGCGGCAGGCGATAACGACTGTAAACAAAGTCAGCACATTCCTTTGCGCGAGTGCCACTGTTGACAAACAAACCCTCTGGAAGGCTGCAGTTAGCTACTACCCGTTCTAACAACATTGATACACAATAATTTGCAAATATAATATTATTAATAGGATGTTTTTAGAGTTAAGCTGTATATAATGGAATAACATTAACACACTTGTATGTTTCTTCAGAATAAGTAATACAATGTAAAAGTAGTAAGTATAATAGTTCCAAAATACGTTTATAATAATTGAAAAAAAAATAACTGTAATTATTACATTAATTTTTTTTAAAAAATATGTGGGGGTGTATATAACAGCACCAAATATTATTTATTTTGGGTTATATGTCAACTGCATACTAGAAGCATGTTTAAATAAATTGTAATAGTCAAAACTCCATTTGTATGTAGGAGCGATGAAAATAATGCTTTGTAAAACAACGCACACGTGGCCGTTATGTAATCAGCTCGCTGTAGAAGGGAGAGCCACCCCCAAACTGTTAATTATTAATATCTCGGAAACTAATAAATTAAGGCGAAATCCAAGATAGCCAAAATGTTTGCCGAAATATTAATAATAACGTGTAAAAATTTTACGCAATATAATTAACAAATAAAAGAGTTAATTAAAATAATTGAATAACTTCTGTAAAAATAGAGCTACAGTAATGAGATTTTAGTATGTTAAAAAATTGTAATTCCCAACAAATTGTATATTTTAGATTTAGCACAACTTGGTTTGCAACCAAGATATTGCAAAAACAAACTATCACAGGAAATCCGGACCGACAAATTAGTTCCGCCGGAATAATAATATTAGTAATAATATTAATTCTCCGTCTGTGGGAATCTAACTTCATTCTCACGGACCAAGGGAATTCAAATTTTGTGTAGTAGGGAGAGCGTGTCAGCCAATCAAATCATTTGACGAAATCCCGACCAGCGCGGTGTTTTCGGGCTGAACCATCACTCTTCTGCCAGTACTTGCGAAGTAAAGACGTAATTCTTCGATCGTCTCGTAACCATAGTTGTGAAGATTCATCAGAAGGCTCTACGTGGTCAACACACGCAATTACGAACACAGTAAATACAGATCAACTGTACTACTCGTAATTATTGCGTCAAGTCAGATACTCTTCATTACAACAACCAAGCTTATTGTGTACTACAAGCTGTGGTCATAAGCACGCAAGAGATCCACCAGACTTCAAGACCAGACTTCAAGAATACGACAGAAAGGCCGTCTAAATCATTGGTGAACAGCTGACGAGCAGAGCTACCACTCGAACGAAACACACACACACACGCTGACGTGCGACGTGCGAATCGACGAGGGACATAAACCAGTTCCAGCAGAAAGCCGTAGACGTTAAAATATTCAACAAACAACAGGAGAGGAGAGTGTTGCCGAATTCTGAACTCAACGACCGAATCCAGGAGATCTAAGCAGATTACTATCTCTAGCAGATCGGACTGGGACCAGCGAGGGATTTTGGAGCAACTCTACTATCCACTTCAATAACAGGAAAGCAAAATCAACTTATTTATTTTTCAACATCAAATTTTCTTCATTTTTCAATTAAAAGCATTGTAATTTGAACAATTCAGGTGCCATACAAAAATCAAAGACTCTAGTAAATAAGAATAAACTCATTGTGATAATCTGTATAGCAGTCTAAGTCATTAGTAAGCTGTAGTTAAGAAAATAGAAATAATATAAAAGCGCTATACAAATCTTAACATACAATCTAATTATTAGTTCATACTGCAGTATAACAGAAGTCAAATCACTAGAAATGAAATGACGTGAACTAGACTGTCACGCCTAATTTATTTTAGAAAATATTCAAATTAACTTCAGAGTTTTTATATTTTATTTTTATTAACATTTAAGTTCAATTTATTCAAAGCAATTTAATTAAATTTAATAAATGAATTAATTAAATTTTTACTTGCAATTAACTCGTCAAATAACGAGTTTAGTTTCTTTTCAATTATCAACCAATTGAAAAACATTAGTCAACATAGATTCATTGTTTAAACTGTAAGATAATTGATAATATAATAACCATTTTATTCTTGTGTGTTATTGGAGTAATAAACAACGTTTTATTACCCCATATTGCATTGTTTTATTGTTGTACGACAAAGTCTACCAGTCTCACAAAACTCTCCCTCTTTTAAAGTAAATTATTTTGTGTGTTGTTGCCATAAATTTGAGATTACTAACTTGCGAAATTCAAATCCAAAATCCACACGCTCTAGTCGGAAGAAACCGCAAGATCGGACAGCAGGTAGGTACTCATACACAACACAACACAACACAACACAACAACAACGCATATAAGTAGAGTTGCATATGGCTTGCCCGGAACGTGGGGCGTGATTAAATTAAATTAAATTAATTAAATTCATTAAATTTAAATTTAATTTACAAATTAAAACAAACTTTGCTGTTTTAACTCTTAAAACAGCTGGCGTCCAACTGAACAATTCCCAAAGAATTTTGTGATTGGTAGTGGTGCAGCAGTGAAATTATTTTGTGTATTTGAAACTATTCTGTGTATTTGAAATTGTTCTATATTTGAAATTGTTGTGTATTTAAAATGGATATGGATAAAATACTTAAACAAATGCAGCAAATGAACGCGGACATGAAACAAGCTAATGCGGATTTGACCGCTAAAATAGACGCGAAATTTGAACAGAGTGCAGCCAAAGCTGAGCTAAATATCGCAGAGTTAACGTCTAAAATCGAGGCGCAAAGAGTTAGTCTAACCGAGGCATTAGAAATTAGCAACGCCGACATAAATACAGAAATTAAACAAACGAATAAACTATTAACTAGTAAAGTCACCGAAATCGCGGAAAGCAATAAACAAAGTAGTAAAGAATTGACCGCGAAAATAGACGAAATCGGTGAAAGTAATAAAGAGTTAACCGCTAAAGTAGCTGAAATCGGGGAAAAAGTACATACGGTTGATACCAAAATAAATGAACGGTTTAAGGTTTTTGAGACCACTATGCAAAAATCGTTTATTGAACAAGTAACACGTATGGAGGGCCGGTTCAAAGACCATATTAGCCGCTGCGAAAAACAAACGCAAGACGTCGCGAAAAAAGTCGACTCCCTCGAGATAAAGATTCAAGCTGACGCGACAGAAACGCAACGACAAGTAAATAGATTAGACGCTTCAATTGTAGAGACGCGATCTAACATAGACTCTAATAAAGAGAGTGTCTTACAAGCGTTAAACGACGAGATTTTGAAAGTACGACAGGAGGTACGGAGGAGATCCGCTCCTAATATAATTTAGGACAAGGTCCTGTCGACGAGAAAAATCGTGTGTATTTTACAGGGGAAAATAACGAAAACCCTATTGAATTTTTGTTAGCCTGTGAAAGTGAAATGGCTAGGGTAGGGTCGAGACTTGAAGATCAAGATAAAATACAGTGGGAAGTTAACGCGATGCGTGATTCGGCGCTTAAGTGGTATAACATTGTACGCGATAGAGTGTCCACATACGCGGAGTTCAACCAAAAATTTGAAAGCCGGTACTGGAACTCGCATACTCAAAGACTTTTACGCAATGAACTAGAGTATGGGAGATTTGATAGGAAAATGTATATTACCGCAGAAAATTATATTATCCAGCAGGTCGAGCGCGCGAAGCATTTAACCCCAGCATTTTCGGAGATTGACATAGTCACGAAACTTGCCTATCATTTTAATCACAACATAAGAGTAGCTGTGTTTACGCAGGGTATACGCACGGTCGATGAACTGCTCATTCTAGTGTCCCAAAGCGAGACAGTTTTTGATTTTGGTGGGTGGCGTTACAACCCTGATTCTCGCCGAAATAACGAAGGGCAGAATACGCGGGTACAATATCATCAGCAACCTGATCAAAGACCGAGTACCAGTTCCACTCCACCCCAGACACCGTCAAAACCGCCAAATAAAACCTTTGAGTACAAGGGTAAACAAAATGTCGGTAGACAAAAGGGGCAAGGTAAGGGCAACGACGGGACCCCGATTAGAGCGATTCAAACGGTCGAAATAGCAAAAGCTGATACAACTGCGAAAGACAGCGACTCCCAAAGCAATAAGGACTCTAACAATAAATCAAAAAATTACCATTCTACAAAAAACGTGCCGAAATGCGCATCCAGCAAGGACGCGCTATAAATTCGGCAAAATTATGTAAATGTAAGCATGCTAATTATAAGAATTGTATATTGTGTGAAAAGTGTACTTTTAATTATGTAACTTGTGTGCCCGTTAATAATGTGTTCCCACCGGACGTCAGGGATCCGTTGCTAGAATCCGGTCCCGCGCAACAAAGGCCAGTGAGCGCGGCGTGTCCGGTATTACACGCCTTTGTCAACGGCGTTCCCACACAAATTTTGTTGGACACCGGCAGCGTTGTTTCCGGCGTCAGTGAAAGATTCCTGCGTGCCAACAAAAAGTATTTTCGTACGGCCCCATCACTTCCAATAAATCAATTTTATATACGAACCGCTACCGATACAAAAGAAAAAATTGACACTCAATACTATATAACTATTATGCTAGAAAAAGTGCAATTTGAAGTGTGTGTAGTGGGTATAAACAATTTAATATGTGATGTGTTATTGGGGGTAGATGTGTTAGAACAAATACGTGCGGAAATAAACACCAGTGAACACTTATTAAAATGTACTATAGACAATGTTAGTTACACCTTTAAATTGAACACACACACACTCACACAAAACCACGGTGACCCAATTAAAATTACACGGCCACCAAAACAAGTAATTAATTATAAAGACGGTGAACAGGGGGAAACAACCTTAGATTCCCAAACTGAACGGAGATTGTCGTCGCTACAAGAAGAGTTCAGCGATATCTTCAGTGAAGAGCACTCAATCTCGTCAGTGTATGAACATAGAATCCACCTCGTAGAGCCGGAGAAGTTCATAAGGAGAATCTACCAGGTACCTATAAAATACCAGGCCGAGGTCCAGCAGGAGATACAGCGGATGTTGGAGGAAGATATTATAGAAAGATCTAATAGCAGCTTCCTCAACCCACTGCTAGTCGTCCGCAAGAAGACTGGAGAGATTCGACTCTGCCTGGATATGAGGAATTTGAATAACCTAGTAGAAAAAGAGTTTGACTGCGCACCAACAGCGGAGGACCTATTCATTAAATGTGAAGGAGCCAGGTACCTCACGAAGCTAGATCGAACAGCAAGCTTCTGGTAGGTCCCGCTGTGTGAGCCAGATCGTAAGTATACAGCATTTATATTTAATAACAAATGCTATCAGCACAAGGTGGTACCTTTTGGCCTTAGCACGAGTCTCGCTGCGATTGTGAGATGCCTCGAGAGAGCTCTAGGACCTGAGGTAGACCCTTACACTGTAATATTCGTCGATGACATCCTCGTGATATCCCGCACATTGGAGGAACACTTCGAGCACCTGAGGAGCGTCTTCCAGAAGCTGAGGTTAGCCAACATCAAGCTCAAACTACATAAGTGCGAGTTCGTAAAGTCTCAAATGAAGTTCTTGGGACATATAATCTCAGCTACAGGCATCAGTACGGACCCAGAAAAGCTCAGGAGTATTGTGGAGTTCCCGGTGCCCAAGAACCTCAAAGCACTACGAGCATTCCTTGGACTCACGGGATACTACAGGAAATTCACCAGCAAATACGCCGAATATACAGTCCCCTTGCTACAGCTGGTACGCAAAAATATAAAGTGGAAATGTGGTTCTGAACAGAACGATGCGTTTGAGAGGGTTAAGGGCCTTTTCCAATCTAATTTACAATTGTTCCATCCACAACAGGGCAGGAAGTACGTAATGTACACTGACGCTAGCGAGTATGCTATCGGCGCCGTGTTGCACCAGGAAGACGAACAAGGTAGTCTTCATGTTGTGGCATACGCTAATAGAACGCTCAAAGGCGCTGAGTTGCATTATTGTACTGCTGAGAAAGAAATACTCGCCATAATAAACGCTCTCAGAAAGTTCAGACACTACCTATATGGTACCCATTTCGAGATCCACACTGATAATCAGGCGTTATCCTTTATATTAAAATGTCGACTAGCATATTCCCGACTGACACGATGGGTGTTAGCTATTCAAGAGTATTCCTTTACTATTAAATATTGCAAAGGATCAGAGAATACCACAGCAGACACCTTAAGAAGATATCCGCCCGTAGAAAAGGAGGAGGTATACGAAGCAGCTGACGACGAGTTGAGGGTATTGAATATGCAATACACTGTCGCGCCTGAAGCTACCAATATGCTACAAAACATAGGACGCGAGCAAGACAATGACCTCGCACTCCTTGCTAAAAAGCAAATGTTAGCAGCTCACCCGAATCCACATTATCTCATACAAGACAATATATTGTATAAATTGTTACAGGGCGAATGGAAGGTGATATTGTCTCCAGCGATGCTTGCGTGTGTAACACACTCATTACACGTAAAGATGGCACACGCATCTCCAGTAAAATGTGTCAAAATATTACAGGAGAATTTTACAATTACAAACATGTATCGTAGGGTAAGGAAATTGTTAAAAACATGTCATCCGTGTCAAACAGCGGAAGCACCAAACTTGCACACTTACGTTCCCATGGCAAATGTGATAACGGAAGGTAAAGGACAGATGATCGCCATCGACTTCCTGGGACCACTACCCATGGCTACCAGAAACCTAAAACACATGGTAGTTTGTGTCGATGTATTCACTAAAAATGTTAGCCGTTACGCGATCCCTACACCCACCACAAAATCCGTTTTAAACATTATACTTAACAAGTATATTCCACAACATGGACCGATAAGGAACGTGCTTAGCGACCAGGGTAAGCAATTCCAAAATAAACACTGGGCAGCAGCCCTGGAACGTAATGGTATTAAAGCAATCCTCACCTCGATACGACGACCTCAGGGCAACCTCGCCGAAAGGGTGAATCGGGAAATCGGTAAAATGTTCCGTATATATTGCTATAAGGAGCAAAGTAAATGGCCCGAGTTCCTATCATTCTTTGAAACGGCGATAAACGAAAATTATCACGATACCACTGAATACACACCAGCAGAGTTAGACTCTGGAACAAAGCCAGAGAGATTTTGGAATAATTATTTAAGCAGGCCAAAGACTTACAACCTACCTCTGCCGGTGCAGTGTAAAAATCAACTGGTGAAGGAAAGAATAGTTGAAAAAGGGCGAAAAAGGGGCGGACAAATTCAATGCCACTCATAAACTAACTAACTTTGTAGTAGGTGAGAAAGTGCTGCTCAAGGCGAATCCCGTAAGCCGGAGAGACATAAATGTAGCCGCAAAGTTTTTTCTTTTATATAACGGTCCGTATCTTTTGGCTCAGCAACTCGCGCCTCACACATTTATCATTACGACGCTCGACCGAACGAAAACGATAGGTAAATATCATGCGAGCTCTCTAAGAAAATACTATGAGTAGCATGAAATTCCTAGGCGCGTCGGGACGAAATAATAAGACTTTAAAAATAAATAATATTTAGAATTAATCATAATTTAATTAAATAATAATTAAAATTAAAATAAATTACTTGTGTTTTATATTAATAATAATAATTGTAGATAGATTGTGTATAAATAATAATGCATTCCTAACGCAGTAGCTAACTAGCGTGTAGAGCGAAACAAACGCACAGGTAGGAAATAGTTACGTCACACGGTAACTACCGACCGACGGTTTGAATGTAGGTCAAGCAATTAGCCACGCGGCAGGCGATAACGACTGTAAACAAAGTCAGCACATTCCTTTGCGCGCGTGCCACTGTTGACAAACAAACCCTCTGGAAGGCTGCAGTTAGCTACTACCCGTTCTAACAACATTGATACACAATAATTTGCAAATATAATATTATTAATAGGATGTATTTAGAGTTAAGCTGTATATAACGGAATAACATTAACACACTTGTATGTTTCTTCAGAATAAGTAATACAATGTAAAAGTAGTAAGTATAATAGTTCCAAAATACGTTTATAATAATTGAAAGAAAAAAAAATAACTGTAATTATTACATTAATTTTTTTTTAAAAAATATGTGGGGGTGTATATAACAGCACCAAATATTAATTATTTTGGGTTATATGTCAACTGCATACTAGAAGCATGTTTAAATAAATTGTAATAGTCAAAACTCCATTTGTATGTAGGAGCGATGAAAATAATGCTTTGTAAAACAACGCACACGTGGCCGTTATGTAATCAGCTCGCTGTAGAAGGGAGAGCCACCCCCAAACTGTTAATTATTAATATCTCGGAAACTAATAAATTAAGGCGAAATCCAAGATAGCCAAAATGTTTGCCGAAATATTAATAATAACGTGTGAAAATTTTACGCAATATAATTAACAAATAAAAGAGTTAATTAATTTAATTGAATAACTTCTGTAAAAATAGAGCTACAGTAATGAGATTTTAGTATGTTAAAAAATTGTAATTCCCAACAAATTGTATATTTTAGATTTAGCACAACTTGGTTTGCAACCAAGATATTGCAAAAACAAACTATCACAGGAAATCCGGACCGACAAATTGGTTCCGCCGGAATAATAATATTAGTAATAATATTAATTCTCCGTCTGTGGGAATCTAACTTCATTCTCACGGACCAAGGGAATTCAAATTTTGTGTAGTAGGGAGAGCGTGTCAGCCAATCAAATCATTTGACGAAATCCCGACCAGCGCGGTGTTTTCGGGCTGAACCATCACTCTTCTGCCAGTACTTGCGAAGTAAAGACGTAATTCTTCGATCGTCTCGTAACCATAGTTGTGAAGATTCATCAGAAGGCTCTACGTGGTCAACACACGCAATTACGAATACAGTAAATACAGATCAACTGTACTACTCGTAATTATTGCGTCAAGTCAGATACTCTTCATTACAACAACCAAGCTTATTGTGTACTACAAGCTGTGGTCATAAGCACGCAAGAGATTCACCAGACTTCAAGACCAGACTTCAAGAATACGACAGAAAGGCCGTCTAAATCATTGGTGAACAGCTGACGAGCAGAGCTACCACTCGAACGAAACACACACACACACGCTGACGTGCGACGTGCAAATCGACGAGGGACATAAACCAGTTCCAGCAGAAAGCCGTAGACGTTAAAATATTCAACAAACAACAGGAGAGGAGAGTGTTGCCGAATTCTGAACTCAACGACCGAATCCAGGAGCTCTAAGCAGATTACTATCTCTAGCAGATCGGACCGGGACCAGCGAGGGATATTTGGAGCAACTCTACTGTCCACTTCAATAACAGGAAAGCAAAATCAACTTATTTATTTTTCAACATAAAATTTTCTTCGTTTTTCAATTAAAAGCATTGTAATTTGAACAATTCAGGTGCCATACAAAAATCAAAGACTCTAGTAAATAAGAATACACTCATTGTGATAATCTGTATAGCAGTCTAAGTCATTAGTAAGCTGTAGTTAAGAAAATAGAAATAATATAAAAGCGCTATACAAATCTTAACATACAATCTAATTATTAGTTCATACTGCAGTATAACAGAAGTCAAATCACTAGAAATGAAATGACGTGAACTAGACTGTCACGCCTAATTTATTTTAGAAAATATTCAAATTAACTTCAGAGTTTTTATATTTTATTTTTATTAACATTTAAGTTCAATTTATTCAAAGCAATTTAATTAAATTTAATAAATGAATTAATTAAATTTTTACTTGCAATTAACTCGTCAAATAACGAGTTTAGTTTCTTTTCAATTATCAACCAATTGAAAAACATTAGTCAACATAGATTCATTGTTTAAACTGTAAGATAATTGATAATATAATAACCATTTTATTCTTGTGTGTTATAGGAGTAATAAACAACGTTTTATTACCCCATATTGCATTGTTTTATTGTTGTACGACAAAGCCTACCAGTCTCACAAAACTCTCCCCCTTTAAAGTAACTTATTTTGTGTGTTGTTGCCATAAATTTTAGATTACTAACTTGCGAAATTCAAATCCAAAATCCACACGCCCTAGTCGGAAGAAACCGCAAGATCGGACAGCAGGTAGGTACTCATACACAACACAACACAACAACAACGCATATAAGTAGAGTTGCAATATATATATTGAAGTGTAACGATTTTCCCCCTTATTTTTTAATTTCTTTGCCCCAAGTTGTTGGTGGCCAGTATGTAATAATAAAAAGTTTCTCGACTCTTTTTTTCTTTTATTATTGTTAAATATTTTCCTTAAAGCCCTACGTCTGTCTGTCAATTATATAATATGACGGGATTCGTCTTGTTTATGTGATGTTGTTTGTTTTGATATTATTTGTTTCTTCAAAAATAAATCATTATTATAAATTATTTTCAGGTGTTGAGCGCCAAATTGTTTTAAAATAAACAATTAAAAATTATTAAATAATATTTTTCTTTCTTTCCTTGTTTATTGGAACTTACATTGTTAGTTTATTCAAATTCATGTCTAGTGCCAAAAAATAGAGCTTGCCAACCTTTCTTATCTTGTTAAAGAAAAAACCAACTTTCGTTATATAATAAAATTATTATTTATTAAAAAGAATAATTATCCATTCAAATTATATTAATCAATACTCTTTTATTCGCTTTAAATTCCTTCTATTTTCCTTTATTCAAATTAAATAATCTTTATTATACAGAAATTTGTCCTGGCTAATGATATTTTTTCGCTCAGCGGTTGGTGTGAGTTCTTAAATCAGGCTTTATGTTGACATAAAAATAAGTTATTATTTTTAATGTTGTGGATTCTTTTAGACTACAAACAATTACCGAAAATACCACTATGAAATACAAAACCTCACAAACATAAATAAATTATTGTAAAATACAACAGTAAATAAAATATAGTGTTATAAATAGTGAATAAGTTAACAGTGTTAGTTTATAGGTTAGTAGGTTTTATAAAATTATTTGCCTCTAATAAGTCTCAAATACAAATAAATAAGAGTTCATAAGTGAAATAATTATAAAATATGAGTGTCTTATTTCCGTAAAAGTGTATTCAATCTTGTTTAAGTGTGTAAAAAGTATAATAGTGAATTGTAGGTAACTGTTATTTAATCGTTTTCTAATTTAATGCCTGTCCACAATTCTTTCTTATCTTTATTACTTCTGTACACTTTTTTGATCACTTTAAAGGTTTCTTCTTTGTTGATATATTGTATTATAATCTTTTGTCTTCAATAAATCTTCATTAAGTCTTCTTTCATCTAAATTGATCTTCAGTTTGATTCCCAATTCAATTTCTTTCTTCTTAAGGTTACAATTTTTATTCAAGTGTACAGTATCAAATATAACAAAGGACTAAACAATTTTTGTTTAAATATTAGGTTGTCAAGAGACAAAAGTGTAAAATTTCCATTGGTTATTTCAACACATTGTTACTGATAACATAATTTTCTGTTAAAATTTAACAGAATCTTTTTTAAGATTAAAATTTACACAATTATTTATAACTGATCTAACTTTCTTGTACTAAGCACTAGCTTGCAGTTATTAGTATCATTGAACAGATTTTTTTTTACAGATTATTTAGATTATATTTACATGACCCGTATCTATTCATTAATTACAAAGTTACATTTTATAAAATTTTGACTACTTCAAGAAATTAGGTTTACAGAAATCTTCTGCACCTAATTTATTACTGTAATTGTATAAATAAATTCTTGTTAACATTTATACATTTAGTTATTCATCATTCATAATAATATTATTAATTTCTACAAAATATTTTTAATTAAAATGTAGGCCTTATAATGTCTAATATTATTCAAGTTTGAATTCATTTACATCACAAATCCTCTTATTTCTTTTATAATTTTACATTTATTAATTAAACCTAATCAATCACACATCTATTCTTATATATTTTATAGTTTTAAAAACTTTCAGTATACTACAATAATACTTTCAACATTCCTATGTAGATGTAAGTTTTTCTTGTCTATAGAATATACATTCTTATTTACATTATAAAATGATCAATTATCAACACTCATAATTTATTCTAACATACTCAAAACAAAATACAATCTCTATTATAATATAAAACAAGGTTTAACATAACTTTTTATACAATAATAATCTTATTTTACCTACTACCCAGGTATACAATAAGATTCTCTTAACTAAGTTCCTAGTCTTTTATGGTTTTGTATTTCAGTCTTTAGATTAATTTTATGTGAAGGGAATTTTCAAGTCACTATATATATATATATATATATATATATAAAAAATGAGTCAAAAATAAAACAAGGCACCACAAACGAAAAAGTAACTGACTGGAGAGAGAAAATCTCTGTTAGTTTTAGTAGCAGCGGCGTTTGATTGACGGAGCCGAGGCATTGCTCTCTTGATTTCGTTTAGTCGAATCATTTCGCTTCACTGGTTTGACAAAACGACTCTCTCTCTGTTCCTCTCTGTCTGTCTGTCTACGTCTCTCCCCCTCTCTCTTTCCTCAGATTACAGTGAAGTGAATTTGGAGTCAGTCGATTCGTTCCTCGTGATGATATAGTTGTCTACCCCACCCCCCGAATGTCAGTGTCTGTTTAAATAAACATCACATAAACCTCTCTCTGACTGCATGACGTAAATTATTTATTTAACTTTTTTTCATAATTCCGTAGTCTTTTACGGCCCTGAGTCAACCACGTTATGCAGTAAAACGTTTGAGTTTGCCGGTCGTCATCGCTTTTTAAAGATATTCTCTTTTTTCTACAAACATTTCGACGACTTGAGAGGTCACAGTAAAGTCAGACGGGAAGATGTTATGGATGTTCTAAAGACTGGTAGCAAAGACGGCGTAGTATCCAATCTTTGAGACATTCGTACCATCTTTCCATCTTTGTTTAAACAGAGCATAACAACAAACAAGCACAATTGTGTTTGTATCTGTCTTGTGATGGTGTATAAAAGTTGGAAGTAAAAGAAATGTGTTGCAAACAACAAATTTCGCTAACGGGTGTCAACAGTAAGGGTGATTAAATATTGTAACGAGAAGCCTATCGAACAGCTCAGAACATTCTCCACACTCCCCGTCCAGTGTGCCGATGTTTCCTCAGTGAAGGCCGCTCACAAGTAGGTACTAGTGTGTTCAAGAACACTTGAGATACGCATTAAGCCGGCGTGCAGTAAGGAGGGAAAGTTATACTGGACCTCTGCGCAACCTATAGAAGCAAGAGCGTCTGGCGTTGTCAAGTGAGTTACGTGAGCGATTTTTCTTAGCGCGGATCGAGTGTTTGTCGAAGTATTGTGCGCAGTGTTATTGTGTTATAAATTGTGTGGAACTCTACAATTTTTACTTGAATTGTTGTAAGAGACTATCTAGTCGATTAAGAATGATTAATTGTGATAATTAAAGCTGGTTTTTAGTAACTTTTTTAGTGTCTTGTATTTTGTTTTGCACTATACCATACGACGATCAGTGATACCGTCGTAACAATATGAAATTGTAGCTTTTTGAAACACGATTCTAATAGACAGGTATACACAGGTATTGTTAAAAATCAAATTTTATAATAAATCTTGTTTCGAAAAATATTTAATCGAGATTACAACGTTGGGCTTCGTGAGGCACATTAATCATCCCTTCATCTTGAGGCAGCTGTAATAATCAACGTATTGTAACGGTTATGCAGTGAACTTGGTCGGACGGTCTCTTTAAACTTTGTGATGTACTCAAGCAAGCTGTGCAAATTGTAAAGAAGAAAAAGAAGCTGCAGTCTTGTACTTTTATACTTTTACCTGGTAATTAAACTGTTCTATTCTTAGCGTCGGTGGAAATGAAGCAAAGTTTTATGTGAAAGAAACGCTCCAACTTATTACCAACTATAATTTCTGTTTTCAATACGTTATTATTATGATATTATTTTCTACCAGTCTTTATTGTGCATTTATGCATCCTAAGTTAGAAAGAGAAATATTACTTCACTTACGTAAATTTTATCTTGGAAACGGACCAACGGTTTGGATGAAATGGAATGTACGTTGCGTTGCCGGCCGATTTTGGATGCGACAAAACTATTTGAGTAGGTCTCACCTTAGATTGACATAGCTTAGGTTAGTCATGGGCCTAATGATTGAGTGAAGAAGATGATAATGACAGTAGGGTTAGATCGGACAATTACCACCGTTATAATTTATCACACAACGTTTCAACCGCTTAACAGTTTGTGGTCGTCTTAAGGTGTAAGTTGACTTAGTAAGGTAAATACAAACTTAAGCCTACCCGAGATTCGTTCACTAACAAGCGTGAACAGTCAAAAAACGTTAATAAACCGCCACCACTTACAAAGTTAAACACAACTATAGAGAAACTATATAAAAAGAACCGCTACTTACCCTCTAAGTGCGCTGGACAGAACCGGGAAGCACAACCATACTGACGTAAGTTTACACAAAGAACAAAGTCAGTTTCGTGGTCGAAACGTTGTGTAACGAATTATAACGACTGTTATTGTCCGACCTAACCTTTCTGTTAATGTTCACGTACCAACGAAAGTCAGGTTTAAAGTCCGTAGTGATGATACTGTTACGACGGTCTAACTGATTGTCGTATGGTATAGTGGAAAACAAAATACAGACACCAAAACCAGCTTTAACTATCACAATTAACAGTTTGTAATCAACAAGTTATTCAACAAGATTATACTTGTACAATAATTCAAATTAATCTGTCCACACAAATAATAAAGTCAACTATAAAGAATTCCGCACTATAATCACTTTTCACTAATACACCACTTGAGACGCACTGTGTAAATCGCCCGACATAAAACTGAAAACTAAGCGGTAGGTGTGGGATATTTATAGTCTGGAGGGTTCCATAATATGCGTTCGTAACTAGCAATTGAAAAATTCTAGAGGATACTTCAGCGCGGCCTCAGCAGAAACACGTACCGTTGGGCTAGTTGCGAAGCTTATCAAATACTATCGAATGTACGAGACTGTTCCGTATTACGTAACTCTGCCTCGCATGTCAAGTGTTAACGTACGCACACAACATTACAGCTGGGCTCTGCTGGGATAGCCGAGAAACCTGTAGAACGTTGTGTATTTGCGTAAGAATACTATTTAATATCTTTCCGATTACTAATTACGGGTAACTGTGATTGTAATGTAACTGTGACTGTCAATGCAACCGGGAATAAAATATTAAAACTTTTGAAATGATCTGATACCATGGAAAGCTAAGAATGCAAATGGCTCCGATATTAATTATAAGAACAGTGTATGCAAACTATCGGTCAAAGGATATTAGGATGTATGGATCACATCTTTCGGCAAGATGGTGTTGCGAAGATGACTACAAAAAGTGTAAAAGGTTGGTCAAGCAGGAGATTTTCTGATGAAGGTCAGACTTCAGCAATCCTCGGAGGTAACTTAATACAGAAACTAATGGCAGGGCATCACAGACTTCTTATAAGCTCCAGTCACGGCATTTTAAACGAACATCGAAGCAGTAGAAAATGACGAAGACGACGATCAACAATTACACTTCATTACTTCCTTACACCGGTATCGCCAAACGTTCAGTGGTCCTCACTGCCATGGCCGGCTCTATTAGAAGGCCGGAATGTAAACTCGGCAAAGTTTTACCTGAGGCCTATAAGCATACTGTAATAAAACAGCTAAAGTGAACATATTATATTTTGATTTAATTTCATAGCGTTACTAAAATCGTGAGTAGGCCTATTTATAGATAAATCTAAATTATTGGTCTGTGCGCACTTAGTACTATACGTTTAGGTTGAAGAAATCAGTGAATTAGTGTTAAGCTTAATGAATTAATTTTGTTCAAATTATTGAATTCGTATCATATTAATGAGTTAATTAGTACATTTCTTAAACAATATAACAGTATTTTATATAATCATGGCTCCTATGTGTACCACCGAAGTAGCTTAGGAAGTAGTTTATTATTTTATATACCGGTAATAAACTTTTAATTTGCAAAATTGAAGAATTATAAAACTACTGTTAACCGGCAATTAAAAATGACGCCATTTGATTATTCAAAAACATACATTAAGGAGATCGTACAGCTGGTTCCAGTGTTGCCACGTTTAATATTCCGGCCTTCTACTAGAGGCGGCCATGCCACTGCTTATTACCATACCCAGAGTCCTATTACTGTACAGAAAAACTGCTGAGAAGACGGTCAGTAATAATACTTTAGTATTAGTCAAACTGCAGGGCTATCGAGACGTTGTCCGTAGTGCTAAACGTTTTAGCTAAAACTGTGGGAGTCATCGCCAGGGGCTATCTCCCCTGAACTGAGTGTTGCTCGCTCCGTTGGGGTTTGGTTTTCGTTGTTTTGGCGGGGCGTCTTTGCGCACGTGGCTTGATTGCAGCTTTCGGGTCGTGCCCGATGGCTGACAGATGAAAACTGTGCTGGTCATTAACACAGGTCCCTAAAACTGTATACCTTTTCCATTCTTAGCTTAATTCTGATGTAAACAAACAGACGTGGCGCACCTGAAACGCTATTTGCTGCTTGAATTAGAGGCGTTTCACTGTGACAGAAGGGGTACAGACAGAGTACATATAATATCGGTACTGTATAAACACACGTAAATTGTAATAATTTGTTCAGACAAAAGTAAAATTTGTGTGACT
The DNA here is from genome assembly GCA_034769895.1 of Magicicada septendecula. NCBI lineage: Eukaryota > Metazoa > Arthropoda > Insecta > Hemiptera > Cicadidae > Magicicada > Magicicada septendecula. Next base: position 252,716,928 of record CM068374.1, on the reverse strand, counting down.
GTGTCAAACCGACAGTGAAACATTTTATAACACCAGTTAATGGCTTTTTTTATTAACCGTTTAAATATTGCAACGAATAAAAAGTAAAGTTTGTTTAAAACGAAAATACAAGCTGTGATAATTACCAGTGTACTGAATACTATCAGTTGGTGTCAGAAAGGAATTCAGTGCCTTCCATATCTGTGTCTGGACTTGTATCATCACTTGAGTCAGCGTTATTATTGATAAGATTGAATTGTCCACAACGACGTCGGTAATTGAGCCAGTTGCCATAGCTTATCATCTTCCTTGATTATATGCTGCATACAATGGCTCCACTTGTCCGCCGTTGTTTCGTTTACCGCCTTCTGAATAAATTGTTTTATATCAAGCAGCTAATGTTGTGTTATGACGGGCAACATATCCTTTCAACTAGCTGCATATTAATTCAATACGATTCAGAATACAGTGATAAGGGGGAAATCTTGAAATCCCGATTTAAGTGGCAAGATAACTCTCACATGACTATACAGACATTCTGCACATGCGCGTAATATATTATGTGTGAACAGTGTCAACGCCCCTGACCAATAACGTTTCAGATTTGCCTCGTCGGTTTGTTTACATTAGGATTGAACTAACAACGGAAAGAGTTTATGTGATGAGACCAACGCTATTATTCACTAGATGTCGCTGGAACTTTAGAGTTAATTTCGTGGCAGTGCCTCTGGCAAGTACCGCTCGTCACAAATAAGGTGGGCAGACGTACTGTGTCGTCGTTCGCTGTCCGCTAGGGAGAGAGCTTCCATACTGGTGAAAATGGTAGACAACACTAACAACATCTTACGGTTATGCTTGAGGATAGAGTTTCCTGTGGACAGAGGGGAATATAGACAGGACTGTTAAAGTCTACGGGGCCTATTCGGAAAATGGTAGTGTGGTTGACTTTATGGTGGGTTATCTAGGATTGCCTGAGAGCGTTTGACGCAAATCGAGGGGCAGGTTCTGTTACGCATATGGTTGTCAGGTAAGAGAAGGAGGTGAAGCACAAAGATTTTCAGTCAGCGATCGGACAAAGGTAGGAACTCGGAGTTCTTCGCGAATTACGTCACTTTTGACAAATCATGGGGATCCCGACAAGGAACGAAGGGTTTTAGACTGAAATTGTTCCAGCTTACGCCGGTCAAGCCGAAGGGCTAGACACTTTACCGAGTCTTCCAGATGAAGGGCTTCCTTTCTAGAGAAGGGAGCTGGAATCGGGAAGTGGACTAGGTTCTCGCCGCTACCAGCTACCTTATTTATATTGTTACGTAATGCAGAAAAAGTGTTACGCCATTACGGAACGTTCTGGTATATTGGAGAACGTTGTTCTACTCTTTTCTCGGCTATTCCCGCAGCTGTAATGCGTACGTGACGCTTGACATGCGAGGCAGTATTACTTAATGCGAAACGTCTCGTGCGTTCGATGGTGTCGTTCTAGAAGCTTCTTGACTAGCCCAACGGTGTGTGTTTCTGCCATGACCGCGCTGAAGTATTCTCTAGAATTTTCACGTGTTTGTTAAAGACGCATATTCTGGAATCTCTGCGGGGTATAAATACAAGACTTCAGCGGCGCTTAGTTTAGTTATTGTCGGGCGATTTACACAGTGCGGTTCGAAGTATTATGGCAAAGTGTTATGTGTTTTACAATTGTGCGGGACAATTGTAATACAATTGTGGTTTATATTAGTTGACATTTTTATTGCGTGTGAAAAATTTCTATTTGATTTGTTGTAAGAGACTATCTTGTTGATCATAAACTGTTATTTGTGATAATTAAAGCTGGTTTTGGTGACTTCATTGGTGTCCTGTATTTTGTTTTCCACTGTACCATGAGACGATCAGTAGACCGTCGTAACAATATGTACTTCTAAGATGCTGCTGGTTCTGATTCAGTGGCGTGGCATGCGTACATAACACCTGTTGCCGGCTATGATAGGCCTAAAACGTAATCTAAAAACAAATTCGAAATTTTTCTAGTACCAAGTGTTCTTCTTAGGGCAAAGTATTATTTTTAGAGCCAAAATATTTTTTAGAGTATTTTCTATCATTCGCTGGCAGAAGAAGAGGGTCCCGGTTCAAAGGGATCTGACTCCCATTATATTTACACAGAATAAATCAGAACACAAATAATTGAATTAAAAATAATAAAGGCAAACAGACAAATACATAACTAAACGAACAAAACACAAATAGGTAGGTAATAACTTCCACACATTGGTTCCGAAACGAATATAGCTGCTAACTGAGCGTTTTGCCGGTTTATACAGCGGCAACCCATTGGATGGATGAATGTGTCCCCCTCTCCGCGGTTTGATTGCAGTACAACTATTACTAGGTCAATGGCCGTACGCAGTAAAACATTGCCGATGTCTAAGCCGGCAACACAAGACGGTGCAAGTGCCCAGCAGTTCGAAAGCAATGCTACGCTTTTCTTCAAATTTCCCTACTAATATCGTTTGGATTTCAAATTATTCAATAACTAAAGTATTTATTGTGAGATATAATTAACATTATTTTCTCTTATTTCCAGTACTGTTGCCGCGGGCAACAGCCGTTACATGGACGCCACGCTACTGTCTGATTGGTTCGCCGTTCCAACAATCACACGCCTTACTTCTGTTTGCCTCGAGTCGATCATTGGTGCCCGACCGACGTCTCACCTGGCGGACACACTCTGCACAAGTAGCCCAAAAGACTGCCCATCGTCTGTATCAACTCAGACCCGTATTATGCAGCAACGCCATGACCCGCCGCCTAGGGAAGCTTATCGTCTCCACTTACATGGCGCCGATGGTTACCTACGCGATACCCGTTTGGGGCTACTTGACCAAGACCCACAAGCGAAAGCTTCAGTCTCTCCTTGACCGAGGATTGCGCTGGGCATGCAAAGCCCATTACATGACATCAAACAAAACGATCCGTGACTCCCTACGTGTCCGTTCCCTGGACGCCACTATACGGACACTGTCTCGAAAAGTTTATCGCCGCACCGCCCGATTCCAGGGCAACAACCTGATTAGCGCCCTCGGTCGCTACCAATCTGTGCCAGGAGAATCTTGGACCCGGCCTCGGTGTACACTCACCCTCAATTAAGTAATTAATTGAAAACCCACGGCCAGTCGCAGGCCACACCCTAAATCCAGACCAATCAGTCGTGCCTGCGGCAGGAGCTCTATTTGAAGCTCGGAACGTAGTATACGAGCGGGGGACGGGGAAGCCCTTCGTCCCGCACAGCCATTGAACTTGTGTCATTGGTGCCCAGCCCGTACTTTGAGAAAGCCTTGGCTTCGAATACCAAACCTTTGCATACCGGCAGCGTTTCTGTTATTTGGTTGCTTGTGTATCTCTATGGCTTCCCGGTGGTGTGGTCGTATCGCGTATGCAGACCGACCGTGAGAGATTCAACGTTATGAAGAACAAAAGTTCATTACAATGCACAACGGTATTGCTGTACAAAAAAAAAAAAAAAAAATGCAAAGAAGAAAATTTTGTAGTACGTGATTAACATAAAAACAGTTTACAATTTTCAAGTTATTCATACGTGTGTACCAGATTTTGTGTTTTTATTCTAACCCCTTTATTTTTGCAGACCACTGATTGCAGGTAACACGAACTTGCTGGTTGTTACAGGCAATATGACATGTGAGTAATTATTATGAATTTTGTTAAACGCAAGTGTTCAGCACAAAGTAATACAAAATGTTTCTTACTGATTGCTGTATAAATATTCATATATTTATACGTAGATTTAAATATTTATAGCTGCTGAAATTAGACTTCTCAGGTACGTGGGAGGGTATACTCTCCATGATCATAGAAGGAAGACAAATATACGGCAGTGACTGAATATTATGAGTATACTCGACAGGATCTCGCCTAGTATCGGCTGAATTGGTGGGAACATCTTTACCGAATGGATAAATGCCGCATTCCCAAACAACTATGGAACTATAACCCGTGGGGACAGAGCGGTGTGAGACGTCCGAGGAAGCGCTGGAGTGACCAGCTCTAATCTTTGCCTGTTTAATCCTTGATGTTGATGATTTAAATATTCAACGTATTCATCCATAGGTATATTCATACGTAATGCTTTAACATAAAATATTTTAAAGTGTTGTTACCAGAGTCGTCTCTATATGTGCGGCTTCTCGACTGAAGTATCGTGAAGCAAAACGAGTACACTCTTGCAAATTCCTGACATTGCCCGACGAACGTAGAAATATCTGGAAGTTACACTAACTTGGCTAGCTATGTAAATATACAGTGCCCATCCAGGCAGTTGAGCCCTTGCATTGCATCTTATAGCAGCAAGTATGTTTTTTTTGGTTTCCTGCCCTAAGACAGGAATAATAATTCAAATAATAAAAGCTCTCCAAGCTGTCCTATCGCATGCCAGTCTTTTCGTTTCTTCGTAACACCCTCTGATTTTAGTGATATCTATTAACTTCATTCTTCTACGCCGTCATATGACACCCTTCATGGCAGTTTTAACGAAGCAGTCTCTTCTTAAACAATGAGCTCACCAATTCCTTTTCCTATTTTCTATTACCTTCAGGATTCTTCTTTCTTACCCTATTCTTCTTAATACGTCATCATTCCTTACTTTATCAACCCACCTCACTTTTTCCATTGCTCGCAAAACCCACATCTCAAATGCTTCTAATCTTTTCTCATCCTCCTTCCTCAGTGTCCATGTCTCTGCACCATATAAAGCAACGCTCCACACATAACATTTGCCCAACCTTTTTCTTAAATTCTTATTAATTTTTCCACACAGCAGTCTTTTCTTCCCATTAAATGCCTCTTTCGCTATAGCAATTCTTGCTCTAATTTCACGAGTGCAGTACATATCTTCACTTATCAAGCTTCCAAGACTTTAAACAACTCCACCTGTTGTGTTTTGTCTTGCCCTATCTTTATGTTTGCCCTTTTTCCTCCTCTGATAATCACCATACACTTAGTTTTTTTTTATTAATCTTCATTCCATATTCCTCGCATACTAAATTCAAATCTCTTATCATTTCATTCATTGTCTCTTCCTTTTCGGCTAAAACAGCCATGTCATCAGCAAACCTTATAGCCTACATTCAATTCTTCTTCCACCGACATTCACACCTCTTGTTTCACCAAAGCACTTCCTTATCAAGTCATCAAGGTATACGTTAAATAAATTTGGTGACATACAGCAGCCTTGCCTTACTCCTTTTCTAATTTTAATTCCTTCTGAACTCTTCTTTCCGATTTGCACACTGACTTTCTGTCAAAGGTACAGGTTACGAATTAACCGTCTCTTCTTCCAATCCACCCCCTTGTCCCTCAAAATATTCGTCCCCATTGTACTCTGTCAGCAAATATGTAGAGTAATTAAAAATTAATTAGTATAACAATATGTCATTGTTTCGGAGGTCAGTTTGACACAAAGACTATGCCAGTATTATCAAATGTCTATGATTAATAATTACAAGTTCTATCCGTCAGGTGGTTGATTCCGTAATGTTTGAAACAGCTCTATTCAGGTTTGGGGACAGGAAAAGTTACTGGGAACTAAATCTGCCGAGTACGGAGTGCGATAATGCAAATCATGAAGCTTTAAGATAGCAGTTGCAGTCGAGCAGGTGAGCGGATGAATTTTCTTCATGAAAAGCACATTATTGTTTGTTAAATGCGCATGGCTTGCCTTTATAGCTTCATTCAATTGCTTCAGCAATGCTGCATAGTACTCTCTGTTGCCACACCGTGATTATTACAAAAAAAATAAATAAATAAATAAATAAATAAATAAATAAATAAATAAAAAATAAAACAGACGGCATAACCTTTAAGGCTGATGGAAATTTTCGCCTTGTTTGGAGGACTTTCTCCGTTTTCATCAATTGTCAGCATTGATGTTTTTTCTCTGGGGGGTACTAGTGAATTCATGTTTTGTCAGCAGTGATAAGTGTTTGCAAAAACTTGGTTGTGTTGCCTTTAAACGTGTTCAAGCACCCTTTAGAAACGTTCATTGGACTGTTGTTTAGAAACACCAGCACTGTTGTTTCCTTAGCCGTATGAGGCACACTGTTTTGCTGAAACGAAATCGCATCTTTCTAGAGTTCTCCGCGTGTTTGCACTTGACTTCTGAGTTCACTAATCGCATTGGATCACAGTAATTGTGGCTAGCTACTGTCTCACCTTTAGATATGAAATCTTTTGGACCTTCTATATCTCAGAATATCGTCGTCATTAATATTTCTAATATACTGTGAGTTTAAAATTGTTTGTTGTGAAAGATATCAGCCCAATTTAAAGTGATAAATACACTCGTAGGTCTTCCTATCGCTCAGACAACATTATGCGTATATAATGCTGCTGTATTATGCTAATAATCTCTACCCCCATGAGTTTAGAAAACGTATCTCTGCTTGCAGATGTTTCTTGGTGCAATTTCTTTTTTTAAACAATTAGACAACAGAGCACTTATTGTAAACTGACTTGTAAACGCAGTAGGAAACTGGTAATTGAAACAATGTTTTCTGTGAACAGACGCTGTAAGATTATAGTTCGCAATAATCAGTGCTGCCCTCTATACAATGAGTAGGGAATATAAATTTCTCTTTTTTACTTTTCCTCATATACCTTGTTCTTTGATATAATAATTTATGTTCTTTAAAGCATTGTCCTAAGAATTTCACTGCCGGCGTCAACTTTGTTAAAACCATTGTAAGCCGCGATATTAGGCTGTAATCTTATGGTGTTTAAACCAGACGTTTCGGCCTCACCAACGTAGGCCATCTTCATTGGTAAAAGAACATGGTTGATGTTTTGAAGCAAACCATAGGCCCTACATGACGTTATTTGGCGGACATAAGGCATCGGCCTAACAGCCTGAATTAACAATCGTTTTAACTATGTTCTTTAAAGTTTAGTTTTCAAACTTCCAAATTTTTCACCACACCAGACTAACAAATGTAGTCTAAACAAGATGAAAATAAGCTTATTTTTTTATTGGGGTGAAATTCGAAGGTTGCTGAAATAACAATTATTTACTGTTTGCGTAGCATTGATTCACCTGACGTCGATTGGTGACCGTTTGGTTAACTGGTTGCGCAAACCGATTGGGAACTTTAGTTTCTTAAGTCGCTAGAGCGTCAATTCCGCGTCCAAAAACAGTACGAAGGACAGTGTAACATTTCCGTATGACTAGAGTATCGAGCCTGTAGCCAATGCCTACTAAATATTTCTACACGCATAACAGTATCGATTCACAATAAAGCCAGAGAGAGACAAGCGTTGGGCGGAGTATTGTCAATATACGGTGACGAGATAGTTGAAAGACATAGAGATAACGGATTTACTGTGCTGCAAGCGATTCAGACGGCAGCGGATCAATGCAAAACGAGAAATCTGAATTGTAAACAAGCGATAAAGTAAATTCAGTGCAATTCGTTTATCGTGTTGAAAAATAAAACAATAAAAGTACATCCAGTTTTTTTTGCAGACGTAAGTACACAAAGGTGTTTGTGTATAAATTTAATTTATACTAAATTTTATAAATTTACTGAAAGACTTGAGTAAGATTTTTATGGACTTGCAACAGTCGAGATGTTGGTACTTTTACAATACTCATGAAATCAAAGTACAGGCCCGAGATAATAAAAAAACACACAGTTCTCTGACAATGAGGGCTGAGTTTAATGAGCGTAAATTGATCCACAATTGTATGTGTAAATCAATCAAAAAATTCTATACGAAATAAAGCTAAGTACTTAAGACTAATTCTTTATGCTAATTTAAGCTGGAAAGAGCATATTTAAAAGGGAGAATAAATAAATATTAATGAATACATAAACACAGTACAAAAGTAAATTTATGGAACTAGAACATGCGTAACACTAATAAAGGATTTTGTATATAATTATTCAAATTAAGATCCGGGCTGTATACCCAAGTTGGTTTATGCGAGTGAGGCGTGGGTCATGACAAAAAAGGAAAGCAGCAAGATTCAGAGTGCTGAAATGCAGTTTATTCGAAATACTTTAAATTATAATTGAATGATAGAACAAGTAATGAAGATTATCAGAGAAGAACTCGAAGTAAAGGACATAAATGAAACTATTTCAATTTACAGAAGACAACGGTGGGATCATCTGCAAACGATGACAGAGGATCGATTGCCGAAAGCAGCACTAAACTATAAAGCCATTGGTAGAAGATACGTGGGTCGTCCGAGGATGAGATGGGTGCCGGAACAGGTTCATATAACCTAATCCTTGAAGAGGAGAAGAAGATCCGAGCTGTAAGGCCGTGGTCTACAATAATTACCATGCTGACGGATGTTACGTTTCGGCCTCACCTCTGGAGACCATCTCAAGACCATTGCGTCTCAGTACTGTGGTTTTACTGACGAACACTTTGTCGGTTGTTTCAAAACCGTTTCATTGAAGATGGCCCCCAGAGATGAGGCGAAAACGTCTGATTATAACATCCGTCAGCATGGTAATTATAGTAGACCACGGTCTTACAGCTCGGATCTTAATTTGAATAATTATGACGCCGGCTATGAAAGCCTGAAAAATGTTGTAGCCTATATATTGATGCGTATAATCTTAATATAGACTGTTTTTTATATAATTTGTTATTTGCTTAAATGTAACTTTTGTTGTAAAGTACGCTTAGGTTGTACAATATACAATATGTTACGGTGGTCTCACTGATCGTCGTATGGTACAGTGGGAAACAAAATAAAGACACCAGTGAAGTCACTAATAACCAGCTTCAACTATCACAATTAATAATTTGTAATCAACAAGATAGTCTCTTACAACAATTCAAGTACAACAGTGTCAACTATAAAGAATTCTGCAGTAATTATAACTCAAAACCACTTCGCTACAATACTTCTACGAATACTCGATCCGCGCTAAGGAAAATCACTCACGTAACTGACTGACAAGCCGGCTTTTATGGCTTTTTATAGGTCGCGGACGCCTTCTGGAAATTTTCCATCCTGCTTAATTGCTGACGCTAATGCGTATTTCAAGTGTGCTATTGAAGAATCTGGAACATACTTCTACGCGGCCTTGACTGAGGAAACACCTGCTACACTAGGCGGGGAGGGAGTGGTGGAAGTAAGCTCTCGGCTGTTCTAGGCGATTCGATACGTTTCTCGTTACAGTACGTTAATGTGAGTACAGTATCGTATCGTGTTTCATTCAGTTGTAATTAACAGTAATAAATACAGGACAGTGAACAGGAAAACGTTTTAGTGCGTGTTTATGGTTACAAGTTATTGAAACATGATAGCAAACAGTGGCCTACATTAAGTGACAAAACATAAATATATGAAAATTTGTGATTTACTGACTTATGTTATAAATTATTATTGTTTACCTGAACTCTAAAACACAATTAATTGTAGGTTTACATATTTCACCTTTTTTTTTCTCCTTAAGGTTCGGTAATCGAAGCAAATCGATGATCGGATTAACCACTGTGCACTGTAGTAAAGTTTGTTCACTCTTAGAGTGGAGCCTGATCTAAACAAAGTGGAGTGATACAACACAGAGATATGCACAGTACAAAGTAAAACTTCCTTAACAGATCCATATAATTGTAAGTTAATGTAACTTATTTTTAGTTGTATTAATCGTAATCGTATTAAAAACGTTTGTTGTTATAATTGTAATCAATTAATAATAATTAATTGTGAACTATTTTATTTCTAGCGAAAGATTTAGTGATGGAGTCACTCGTCTAATCAATCCGGTTCAAGTTCAAGCTCACAGTTTTCCTTAAATCAGGATCCACTCTAAAAATGAACATATTTTACAGTAAATTCTCAAGAATTAAAAGGGCTGTAGGGGTGGAATGGCAGGAAAGGGGCGACTCTACCTTGATCTGACCGCCGCGCTGTGTTAGTCCAATCTTAACTGTATAAGACACTTATCACAAGACACTTATCTCGCTACTATCGCAATAACTTTTGTAAGATTATGAAATCGGTATGAAACACTTAGTTTCCAATTAGGACTTTAAAAACTCGCACATGCGTGCGCGCGCGCTAATACACACACTCTCTCTCTCTCTCTCTCTCTCTCTCTCTCTCTCCCTCTCTCGGGTACACAATGACGTCCTACAATTCACAGTTTACATCTGTCTGCTGACTATAGATTTCTTGCGGATATGGCTTTTCCGGTACCTTTATCAGGGTGGCCGAAAAATATTTTTGTTTTTACTTCCATGTTCCATAAGGAAATGGATGTATGGTCATGGCGAAAAAAAATCGTGTTCGAGATAATGGCAGATTCTGATTGTACTACCCTCAAAACATGAAGAAAAGTCATTTTTCGAAAAGTGTCTGTGTGTGTGTTGTGTCTGTCTGTCTATCTTTGTGTCTGTGTGTCTACGTGTAGAATTTTTTCTATGGCAAACGATAACAGCCGCAAATTCTAACGGAATCAAATACTTTTTTGCATACAGCCCTTAATTCTAGGGTACTCAAAGCCTGTTGTTTTTGGTGAAGATCGGTTAAGGTAAAGGGGTAGTTTACCAGCAACACTTTAAAAGCTCTAAATTGTAAATGACTCAAGGCTTGTTGATGTTAGTGAAGATCGGTTAAGAGCAAGGGGTAGTTTAGCTGCAACATTTTATGTTTTAACAAGAGTAATGTTTTCTTTGACGAACGATAACTGCCACACAGTCAAACAAAATCCAATAATGTTTTGCATACATCCCTGAATTGTAGAGGACTCAAGGCCTGTTGATTTTGGTGAAGATCAGTTAAGAGAAAGGCGTAGTTTACCAGCAACGTTTTATGTTTTTACAAGGGTAATTTTATTTATGACAAACGATGACTGCCGCGTATTCACACAGAATCAAATAATGTTTAGTATACGTTCCTCAATTTTAAAGGACTCCAATTGGTGAAGATCGGTTAAGAGAAAGGGGTAGTTTACCAGCAACCTTTTATGTTTTAACAAGAGTAAGGTACTTAATTTTGATAAATAGGACTCAAGGCGTACGTTACTGGGAACAAAGATGTATTTTGTTGTTAAAATTCCTTCCCGGGCTGTTTGGCCATAGTCCAATTTTTTCTGCAAAAACCAGACGTTTCGGCAGTGCCATCGACTTCTAAAATCAGTGAAAATCGAGTGGTATAACGTGAGGTGGTATACGTTAGTGACCACAGTACTGTGGTTAAGGCTGAAGCAGTAAGTAGAAAGAAGTAGTTTCTATGGAAATATTTCATTTCGAAAATGATTTTAAATATAAATCTTAGAACATGGAAGTCATGTATGGTTCTCCATACCGTTTTACTTCAATATTCCATAAGGAAATGGAAGTAAGGTGATGGCAAAAAATATCGTGGTCGAGATTATTGCAGATTCTGATTGTACTATCCTCAAAGCATGAAAAAAAGTCATTTTCCGAAAAGTGTCTGTGTGTCTATCTGTGTGTCTGTATATTTTTTTCTATGGCAAACGATAACTGCTGTAAATTCAAACAGAATCAAATAATATTTTGTATACAGCCCTGAATTGTAGAGTACTCAAGACCTGTTGTTTTTGGTGAAGATCGGTTAAGGGAAAGGGGTAGTTTATCAGCAACATTTTTTTTATCAAGGGTAATTTTTTTTCTATGGCAAACTATAACAGCCGAAAATTCAAACAGAATCAAATAATGTTTCGCATACAGCCCTGAATTTTAGAGTTCTCAAGCTCTTGTGTTTTTGGTGAAGATTGGCTAAGGGAAAGGGGTAGTTTACCTGCAACATTTTTATGTTTTAACAAGGGTAATTTTTGCTATGACGAACGATAACTGACGTTAATGCAAACAGAATCAAATACTGTTTTGCAAACCTTCCTTAATTATCGAGTACTCAAAGCTTGTTGATTTTGGTGAGGATCGGTTAAGAGAAAAGAGTAGTTTACCTGCAACGTTTTATGTTTTAAAAGGGTAATTTTATTTTTATGACGAATGATAACTGCCGCATATTCAAAGAGAATCAAATAATTTTTTGTATACCTTTCTATAGTTGTAAGTACTTAATGTCTGTTGATTTTGGTGAAGATCGGTTAAGGGAAAGGGGTAGTTTACCAGCCACCTTTAATGTTTTAACAAGAGTAATTGTTTGTATGACGAACGATAACTGCCGCACATTCAAACAGAATCAAATAATGTTTTGCATGCATTCCTGAATTGTAAAGGACTCAATATCTGTTGATTTTGGTGAAGATCATTTAAGAGAAAGGGGTAGTTTACCAGCAACATTTTATGTGATAACAAGGTTAATTTTTTCTATGACGAACGATAACTGCCGTAAATTCAATCATAATCAAATAAGTTTTTGCATACATCCCTAAATTGTAGAGTTCTCAAGGCCTGTTGATTTTGGTGAAGATCGGTTAATGGAAAGGGGTAGTTTACCTGCAACATTTTATGTTGTAACAAGAGAAATATTTTCATGACGAACGATAACTGCCGTAAATTCAGCAGAACCAAATAATTTTTTACATATGTGCCTGATTTGTAGTGAAATAATTATTAGTTAAGTAACGGACACGTCATGGACAACGAAATCCAAGAAGAGTAAAGTACTTAATTTTGATAAATAAAGTATCCTGAAAAGAAGATCATAATAATCCACTGTAGAAACGTAGATGAAATATCTGTAAACGAAAAGGCTAGTTGAAGGGGGATGGGGGTAACTTTCTATAAATGAAATTGATAGTTGAAGGGGGAGGGGAAAATTTTTATTTATGCGTCATGTATACTACGTTATCGGCAACAAAGAAGTAGTTTGTTGTTAGAACTCCTTCCCGGGCTGCTTGGCCGTGGTCCAATGTTTTCTGCAAAACCAACGTTTCTGCAGTGCCATCGACTGCCATCATCAGTGAAAATCGAGTGCGCTAACTTGAGGTGGTAACGTTAGTGACCACAGTACTGCGGTAAAGGTTGAAGAAAGAAATAGTTTCTATGGAAATATTTCATTTTGAAAATGATTTTATATATACATCATAGAACATGGAAGTCATTTATGGTTCTCCATACCGAAATTACTTCCACGTTCCATAAGGAAATGGAAGTATGGTGATGGCGAAAAAATCGTGTCCGAGATAAGGGCTGATTTTGATTGTACTACCCTTAAAACATGAAGAAAAGTCATTTTTTGAAAAGTGTCTGTGTGTCTATCTGTGTGTGTGTGTAGAATGTTTTTCTATGGCAAACGATAACTGCCGCAAATTCAAACAGAATCAAATAATTTTTTGCATACGTCTCTGAATTGTAGAGTACTCTAGGCTTATTGATTTTGGTGAACATCGGTTAAGAGAAAGGGGTAGTTTACCTGCCACATTTTATGTTTTAACAAGGGTAAGTTTTTCTATGATGAACGATAACTGCCGCACATTCAAACAGAATCAAATAATGTTTTGCATACGTTCCTGAATTATAAAGGACTCAAGGGCTGTTGATTTTGGTGAAGAACGGTTACGTGGAAAGAGTAGTTTACCAGCATCGTTTTATGTTTTAACCAGTGTAATTTTTTCTATGACGAACGATAACTGCCGTAAATTCAAACAGAGTCAAATAATTTCTTGCATACGTTCCTGAGTTGTAAAGGACTCAAGGTCTGTTGATTTTGGTGAAGATCGGTTACGGGGAAAAGGTAGTTCACCTGCAACGTTTTATGTTTTAACAAGAGTAAAGTAAATATAATTATTTCACTACGACTCGGAACACAAAACTTTTTATGGGTAAAAACGTAAAAGGTTTACCTTATAACTTGAACCTCTGAAGAAGCGTTTTAAAAGTGAAAACCGGTTCAGGTTATAAGGTAAAACTTTCACGTTTTTACCCATAAAATATTTTGTGTTCCGAGTCGTAGTGAAATAATTATATTTAGTTAAGGAAACTGTTTTTTCCTCTATTATGAAAACACGAAGTTGTTTTTATCATAATAAAAACCATTATCTTTTTATCATAGAATGGTTTATTTAGCAATCTAATGGCTTTATCATTACACATACTTCACTCATATTTTTCAATTTAAGACACTAATAGTACTAAAAAAGTTCTTAAGTTATTCACCTTTAGTTAAAAATGTCTTCAACTTGACGTTTTACTCGCATATATCACTTGGATCGTAGAACCTTTTTATTTTCAAAAATTAATTAAGAAGTTGCAATAATTTCAAAAAATAAACACTACACATGCTCCGAAATAAAATAACAGTCGATCCGGCAACGGTTTACACACTAACACTTACAACGTACAAGCTTGTGTGTCGGCTCACCGCGCATCTGTATGGCGCATGTACCAACTGCCCTCGCTCTCCCTAAAATTCTTCAAATTTCAGGGTCTGTTCTTTTTATACCCATGCACGGATATAAATTCTCACTATGTAGAAGAGAAACCTCAATTATTGTAGTGTTACGTACAATAGTTACATTTTAATGTTTTTTTAGTTTTTAACTATTAATATTAATACGCGCAATGGACATATTTTTACAATTATTAATAAAAGTTACATTTATTTAAATTTAACTAAATTTTAACAATTCTTTACACCGCAGTCTTATAGAAGACACTTTGACCAATACTTGTTCATAATTTTGTTAAAAAAATATTTATTTTGAAAATTTCTGTAGAAATTTAAAGTTAAGAAAATGATGTAGACCCCTATACTTGCGAACTAAAAAAAAAATGATAAATTTTAAAACTCGTTCATTTTATGCCAATAAATCAATACTAATTTTTATTACTTTTTTCGAAGACCTATTATGTAAAGTTCATATTGTGAAGTTTTTTTTTAATGTAAATAAATTTGTAATAAATTGTTAATATGTTTATGCATTAGTTGAAAAAAATAAAAAACAAAAAAGTTATTACTTTATTTTAAGTACGTATTTATTAATAATTTAATTATTTTCTTTTTATTTTACGTAAAAATACAAACATTTAGCTTTAAAATGCTTTTTGATTTTGTCTCTACGACTATTATAACGGATTTTATTAAAATTTGTATGTTGCAATGTCAGAAAAAATTAGCCTTCCCGCTCATCGGGGCAGACTCCGCCAATCAATTTTTTTCTAATATTTCGATTCCATTTTTCTCACAAAGTATTGGTCTGACAAAAAAAATGACAAATAGCTTTTTTGTAGAGAATTTATTGCTCTTTAATTTTTGTAATTTGTCTTTTTTCGTAAATTTGTTATTTTTTAAGATAATTGAAATAACTAATTTTTTTGTACCTCCCCATCCTCTTTTACGAAAAACCGCAAGGGAATTTATATAAACTTTTAAAAATTGTTTCTCACCCTTTTATCTAGCCTTATACAAAAAATCTCGTAGAAGCCACTTAATTTGAATTTTTTTCCTTCAGTGACTGTACTACTAGGACAAATGAGTAAAATAAAAAAAGGAAATCAATTTTAACAATTTTTCGTAATTAAAAAAAAAGAAACTTTTTCTATTTAGTCAAATGCTACAGCTTCAGGTAAGTAAAGAATAGCACAGGGAAGATAAATAAATTATAAACATAGATATTTCAACTTTTATTGGTCCATCTGAAAAAACATTTTAACATTAAAATAGCAAATTTTACATTTTAACATAAAAATAGTTAATGACAAGTGTTACAAGGTATGGTATTATGTCAACAGTCTTTTACTCATTCTTTTTGGTACTTGCTATTTTAAACTCAAATTTTTGCGAAAAACGTGGCATAGTGGATCGTGAAAGAAGCGCCGTTCTGATGAACCCATCCCTGGACTTGGCACCAACGTTTTTGTGACGCTTCTGTCTCCATCTTCACACACCGCTCCGCTTCTTGCGTATGATACGGAAAATTGTCAAAATTCCAATCAGCTAATGTTCTTGATTTTATTACATTATCCACTGGATCGTGTACGTACAGCCATACTGTCATATTTGTTTTTCTTGTCTTTGCTATATGCTGTCCGTTTCCACTTTCGTTATTCCTTTCTGGCCAACCGTCGCCAGAAGTCCATTTTGGTAGACAAAAAGCTTCTCCTGGTTTCCATCTAACTCCAACATTACACACTACACACACACATACTTTTCAGTATCGTATTGTATATCAGATGTTTTCTGACGTTCGAGTTACCTTGAGTAAGAAAAAACAGTCTAGACGTCCAATTATCTTTTTTCTTTGTTAAGCTTTTCATCAATTTCTTTTTTACACTGCCCATTACTCTTCTTTTTTTTCTATCAGGGACTAGGCGAATCACCTATTCCGATCCCAAAGGAATATATACATTTATTCCTTTATGACTTTTGAATAGCATAAGTATCCTTGACAGGGTCCTGCAGAGTAAGGCCATTGGTAGGAGTGCTACCTTTGAACCTCTGGTCTTGCTGTGGGTTTCATTTGGAAACTAAACTTTTAGGTTCTTCCGCCCACAGTGGCGCTAAGAAACCTTCCTTTTCCGCTGCTAGGACCGTTGATCATTTGAAACCATTAACCTTGGCCAAGGCCTTATTGGGTAGCACGAAAGGAAAACAAGAATTACGTAGTAAAGCTAAAGTATGGAAACAATGAAAGACTCCCTGACCTTCGAAAACCTAATAGGGTCGGGGTCGAAAAGACCAAGGGAGAATAGACAGGAAAGATTAAAGAAAGGAATTCTACCAAAGAGAGGTTGAAGCAAGATGAAAATCTAGCTAGGGTACATCGGGTGTGCTAAACCCGAATCCATCAGCTGTGGACTTCTGATTTTATGCTTAAGAATGTAATTTCTCACGTGGGCTTCCGCGGCCGCTGTCCATTATGTTTTTGAAGTCTGCTTCCGGTATGGTGCGTTAAAAATGTCTTCTATGACAACGTTTCACTCATATTACAATGAGTATCCTCAGGTCTAAGTGACAAAAAATGATTCGTCTTTATTTGTCATTCGACGTTTTCGTCACTTAGACCTGAAGATTCTCATTGTAATATGATTGAAACGTTGACATACATGACATTTTGACGCGGTCCATACCGGAAGCAGACTTCAAGAACATACTGAACGAACGTTATCCAAAACCAGTCACCGTACAAACATAACATTGTAGAGGATAATTCAAGCGTTACAAACCAGAGTGACTCATAAAGCAGAGTCATTTATAATGCAAAGAGCGTTCCGTGTCGCAGCTTCTAGGCGAAACTGTATTAAGATACAAAGACAACAGCGTTTGAAGTTCGCCTGGGGTCTGTTGTGTCTTGTACTTTCGCTTTTATTTGTAAAGCACACGTTACTTGTTTTCGAGCTGCCTCTTTACTTTCATCTCCCATTTTTCATGTTTTATGTTTGTGTCTCCCCTCTACAGTTGCACGCGCAAACACAAATTTTAACTTAAAGGAATACTTCGTTTTATAAATTACGTAAATTTTACAGTTTTATTTAGGCTATATACTGTACAATGTACATAAATGTGTGCGTTCTTCATTTGTAGTAATTATTAAAGTTTTTTTGTAGGAATTAGCGTATATATTATACAATATAATTTATTAATATTAAATAATATATCTTTTATTTTATTACACGGTCGGTGTCAACATTATTAAATTACATTATTCATTACTAACATTATACATTATACATTAAATTACATTAATAACATTATTCAACGTTATTACACGGCTAAGAAGTGTCGGACGACCTCGGTAAAAATGAAAATGCCGTTGCACGAACTGATGGAGCATCGCGGACTATGTAGCGATGTTTCGGAGGAGCAAGTGGAGATATATGAAGAGAGAATGCCCATGGGACAAACCCCAAAACCACCTATAGGGGTTAGAAGCGTCGGACGACCTCGGGAAAAATGAAAATGTCGTTGCACAAAAAGACGGAGCATCGTGGACTATGTAGGGATGTTTCGGAGGAGGAAGTGGAGACTATATGAAGAGAGAATGTCCATGGGTCAAATCCCAAAAGCGCATATAGGGTGCCGCTCGACCTAACACGTTTTATATAAATTTTTTACCACCTTGGAATCACAAATTTTTAATTTTTAAAAATTTTATCGAGATTTAAAATTTAGGAGACATTACAAAAAAAAATTGAATTAAGTTCCGTGCATTCACATAGGGAAATAAAACAAAGTTCCGCTACTTGAATCTTTGTGCTCTATACGATCGACTTACTTACTTACTTACTAGCCAACGCCCACCCTTGGCTGTTGGGCCATTAGGCGGCGCGCTGACCAGTAGAGACGTGAGAGCCTTGCCGTACCATCTTCGTCTTGGACTTCCGTGTCTGAGATCAAGGACTTCCGTGTCTATACGATCGATGTAGAGCCTACAATGCACCACGTACCTTGTTGTGAACATATCGACAGTGTAGCCATAATTTTAAACGTATAATGATATGTATGTTGTGTGTGAAATAAAGAATATATATATATATATATATATATATATATATATATATATATATATATATTGTAGAATGACAGATAATCCACTAAATCATAATTCCAATCTGATCATAATTTAATATAAATTACATTAAATAAAAAGAAAATTTAAATGAAAATAATTAAATATCGAAGTAAAATACCACCATAAAAGGAAAAAAATAAAAGTTAATCATCATAATGCAACAAAAATGTATCAAGAGAAATAAATCCTACAAAAACTAAAATAAAATCAGGATAATACCCAAGTAGGATAGGAGCAGGTAAAGAAGATACCCCGAACAAACCAACGAACCATAAAACCAGATTACCTTGGAAAACCCAAGATGGAAGAATTGTGAAGAGAAGAAAATGTAGAATGGGAAGAACTACAAGATATACCCAAGGAAAACCTATTACCAAGAATAACAAACCCCAAAAAAGATTAAATGTCACTTATGAAAGTATAACAACCCAAAACCTCATATAAAAATGTAAAATAGTTATAAACAAAAGTATTTAGGGTAGTAAATAGAAGTGCACCCACTAAAGTTATTATGTAATGAAATAAACAAATCTTCATTGTCCCTTATATTTAAGATTTTGGTCTTGGAGTATTGTAAAACTCAAGTGTAAATAAGAACCAAAAATATAAGTGAACCAGTGCAAGTTATTTCAATATAATAAATAAACTTCAAGTATAAGTGTAACTGATATTTCAACTATGTACAATTAAACAACTTTAATGTTTGCTATAAATACAAATATAAAATGTTAGGAAGTATTCTTATGAAAACATTACTAATGTTTCAAAGAAGATGCCACTTTTTATCAAAAAAAAAAAAAAAAATTCTTTAAAATGTGAATGATAAAGAGAGCAGGTGGGGAATAAATACAGTGACAAGGGGATTAAAAGGTAATAATAAAAAATAAACAGAAAGGACTGTAAACAAATTAAATTTAAGTAAAATAAAATTAAATGGCTGATTATGTTTGTGTTAAAGCCTATGAACACCATATTTCAAGGTGGTGTATAGAATAAGATTTATTATTATTATAAAATGTTTATTATGTCTTACAGTGTTAGTACAGACTAAAAGGCCTCAGTATGAATACCGTACTATTTTATAAAATGTTTGTTATGTGTTATTAGTAATAATTGAATCTAAAATGTCTGACTTTAAAGACCAATAATTAATTTTAAATATTGTTTGTGTATTATGAGCATGAATACAATGCTACATGTTCCAATAGTTATTTAAGGTGATTGTATTTAATATTATATTAACTTCAGAAAGTCAGAAGGGGTATAGACATAGTATTATTCAAAAAACAGTATATGTCAAACCAGAAAATCTAGGCCAAATAGGAAATTCCAATAACATTATAATTGAGTAATTAAGTTCAATAAAACAAGTAAACCGATGAGATTTACATAAGGTGAATTAATCACCAAATACTATAACTAAAGATATACTTTAAAGGAATAATATAAAAGGATGTATAAAATTATTGAAAAATTTGCAAATGTAATACCTAACAATTTCAGAGGGGGGAATCAGAAATTCATTAATTATATTTAAAAGGATGATCAATTGATAAATTTACAAGAAATTGATGAAAGATAGACATTTATACCAATCTGAGATTTAATATCATCATAATTATAACACATAAAATGGCTAAATTTTGGACAAGGACAGGAAACAGAATATTGAGCCTACTTTTCCAAAATGACAGAAATATAGCAATTTTGATAAAAAACTTTATAAAGATAGATTATTGTATATCAAATTAAGCAGAAGGAGTTAAAGAAACCGATTATGTATGTACTATTAAATGAATTTAATTAATAACCAAAATATATTCTATGATATAATGTACTTTAATTGAATGCATCGGAAGTGGATAATACTTGAACAATACTTTTCTAATATTAAATCGGCTAAGAGATTTCAGAAACGAAGGAAGTAAAACAGTTCTTAATTAACATTCGAAGAGTACGGGTGAATTAAGCTCGTGCTAATAACAGTATACCGGAACGATTAATGGCGGATAACAGAGGAAACATAGCCTACTATAAATTTTGAGAATTTGGACAGAACACTAATAACAATAAACACAGTGAAAATTACCAACAACGAACATAGAAACAAGTGAATACACCACACAAACTAGTGAATTAACAATTTGAACCACCAACACTAATAATTTCCAGACAACTAAAACGAACTTTTACAACACTAATATCTTAAAAGTAAAACACACATTTTCTCGAGTGAACAACGGAACAGTGAACGAGAGGTAATCCAACAACCCAAGAAACATTATTCACTATTGCGGAGACTAAGAAGCAGTTGTGAAGGCATCTTTATTGTAAGAAAATTTCACTACGACGGTTCCAGTTTTACAGAACACGAAGCGAGCGGCCATGATGGTTCCCAGCATGCAAAGCGCCCACAAGGAATAAGATTCGTCGCCACAGCCAATTGGTCTGATTTTTTACTTAATAAACATTATATATCATAACTAAATTTGTAATTATTAACTATTAAGATTTTTTATTGTAATGTTATACTTTCGAGCCTTGCCCCTTCTCTGACTATATAACATAACCGTTTAAAGAACCCTGAAAATATTTATATCAAATAACATATGTATCAACACTCGATTCGCCCTGCGAAAGAGTCGAACAATATAACCTAATCGATTTTTAATCGATCTTTTTTCAATAATTGTTAATAAAATATAGTTATTCAACATTTTTGGTATTAAATTTATTTCTAAAATAGAAATAGAGTTTAGTGAACAACATCAGCTGCAAGAAAAGCAGCCATTACTCCAGTGAAAGTAATATATTGGAGAAAGAAAAATAATCGCAAATTAGTGAACGAGACAATCCAATTAACGCTGAATTTACTTACAGCAAACCTCAAGTGATATAATTGCCAAAAATAACTTAAAGGAATTTAAAATTTCAACACGACCACATTACAAGAATTATTTATTAAATATTTAAACAATAAAACAAACATAAACTTTTTTGTTGTAAATTTTTAAAATAAATTAAAATTTGTTTATTTTTGTACACGAACAAACAAAGAAATTAATTATTTGTAAACGCGTTCAGTTACAATATATACCTCCGTTAACAGTCTGTTAAGGACTAAGGCACACCACGCACGCGGCTTTTGTGTTTAATGTGGAGGTTGTATGGCTAGTACAACGTACCGCCAGCCGGTAGTGGATTAATGTCACTAAGTAGCCTGTGCATACCACGAGCAGAAACAACGAATATTTTGATTTACCTACAAAAGGTGAGCTGTGTGAGTTGATAGGATTATTACATTTAATTAAATAGAATGAAAAATATAAAATAAATTATATATATTGCAATGAAACACAGGATCCTGATAAGCAGGGCAAGCTCATATAATACACAGACTATGAACATTCATGTTTAAATTGGTAGTTTGTTAGATTGGGTTGTGATATCAGTTGTATTTTAGTAAGGATAAGGATTTAAGTTTAGTAAAACTGTGTATTATTTATTTGTTGTTTATTCATGTACTATGTCTGTGGAAATGTGCGCGCGTGCGCGAGTGATAAACGTTTCCCCGGCTGTGCGTGAATAATTTATCGTTGTGTTGTGACACTGAACTGAACTTAGACAAATGTATTCGCTACAATCCCTATATATTTCTGGCTATTATTTGACATTCATATATGATATTATTAGAGTATGCAGTTATGCATGAGATTAGGGTATTCTGTGATTACCGCTATGCATGCTCTTACAAAGTTAATGCACTATACAGCATGAAAAGTTGCATGTCATGTTGTATGTAACCATGTGACTTCCTTCCACCAATTAAATGCTGGAAGGTAGCTGGAAATTTTCTTAAGCCTGTTGTTACACAGGCAGTTCTTCTCAGCCAGCTATTTCGAACGGGACGTGCAATTCTTGTTCAAGATTCTGCCGCTTGCAAGAAGTTGTAAAGACTATTAGGCGATAGTAACGCGTGTGAAGACTCAGAGTTATTCGTGTTTTACAACTACACACAGTATTATTATTACAGCATTGTGTGCATAATTACGAGAGTTCTTCTCTACCATCTATCACGATCGGGTCGCGCAGTTCTTGTTCAAGAATTTTCCGCTTGCAAGAATCTGTAAAAACTATTCGGCGATAGTAACGCGTGTGAAGACTCAGAACAGTTGAATATTACCTTTTTACACACGGCATTATTACTAAAGCATTACGTGTGTAATAAGTGAGTGTGAACTGTATCACTGTGTGAGATTTTCTGCAGTGTCAGTAAAATTTAATAATTACGCAATAGTAAGTTGTGTCATCAAGAAGTTTCCGCGTTAGTGGAAGATTTCCGCATAGGGTGGTCTGCTGATCGCGGTAGACCCTGTGATTCGCGTGAACACTTGAAGAGTCCGGAGTGGTATAAGTTCAATATACCGTTGTTATATAAAACTCACTGTTACCTGAGATACTTGTTAGTTATAAACTCTATATTAATTTAACGAATAGTAAGATCCATAGAACCGTTGTGGTGTGCGTAGCGTCAGAGTCATCGTGGGAATTACAGGACACCAGCCCAGCTGAAAGCGTTTCCAGGGTGAACCGTCTATCATCTATAAGCCACGCCTGACGACTCAACAACGCAGCAAAACCCCCCCCTTTTTCTTCAGCAACATCATCGTGGGAATCATCACTTATGTAACGTATCACATCACGTGTATGAACAGTATTTAACATTTTAAAAGATTCTATATCGAACACTACCATTATTATACTTATCAAATATACTATTTAAACAATTACATATGTCTTGTGCAATAAATAATCTTAAACCCTCCAATATAGACTTTTGATTTAAGATACACATACTACCATATCCTATGCGCCAATAGTTTAGTAATTTGTGTTGTCGCAATATATATATATTGTAACAAATACAAAATTTTTGTTGTTTTTGTAGTTACGTCTATCTGATATTCTGACTGTGTTATTTTTATTTATCGGGTAATTCTTTAGTTAAAATAAACCACGGGATCCTTTGCCGTTTTTTATCTCCTTGCAGGTATTACAGTTCAGTTGTTATGGAGAGAGAGAGAGAGAGAGAGAGAGAGAGAGAGAGAGAGAGTGTTCTTCTCTTGGTGTACTGTTTAATCGTTTTATTTAAACGCGCGTTGCATCAGCTGTTTTCAATTTGATAACCAGTTACAGGTTATGTTGGCTGTTGTACTTCATAGGCTATGATGTCTGAGCTAACGTTCTCACTCTTCTCTGCTATTCACTGGTTTCCTGTAACAAATCTGCTATCTACAAAGAATAGTACAAAGTCAATTCCCTAAAAGAAAGGTATTTATTAATTGAAAATGGTTTATTTTCTGGAAACTATTACATCCAGTTCATCGATTTTCAGATCGACTATTATCGAAATTACAACAGTTTTCGATATAAGCTTTCTATAACACAACAGATACCTATTCAATTATAGTTATTAGTAAAATTAATAAATTATTTATCTCAGGGTTATTTGGGGATTCTTTGAGCTGTTAAGAAAGTCAAAAATGCTTAGATAATAGTATCATACTTTACAATAATTAATATTTTTTTTTTCTTAAAGTCTGATTCAATAAGTTCGTTTTTTAGACGCCAGAGCGCAGACTACTCGTATTCATACCGATGTAACAAAAAGAAACATGGCCGCTGTGTAGTTCTAATGAAACCACGTGTTTACTGTTTTTTAGTTAAATAAATAAAGTTTAAAATGTTCACACTAAGTTTTCTTATAAATTGAATTATGTTGTACTGGTATCTAGTGTTCGTTACTTAGTGGTGATGTGTAGTTTTTTTAGTTTATTAAGGTAGGCGATCTCGCCAACGTAATGACAGTTCAATTTTTCAAGCGATCTGATGGTTGGACAAATTTTCACTGTTCTTGGATATTCCCGTATCAATTATTATATTTCAATGGATGTCTCAGACGTAGTTTCTTGTGCTGAATCGTTTCGTCACGTTTCTTGAGTGAATGGTTGCAATATGTGGTTAATATTTGATAAATTTGCTGGACACTATTTCTGTATCATCTACCCTCTTGAAAATCCAATTTAACAACTACCCATTTTGTTAACGCTGTTACTCTTAGTAACCAAGAAATTGATGAGTTTTTATTGGATAACCTAGGTACAGTTTTAGTAAGTATGCTAGTATTAAGATATTATTAGTTCTTCCATTTTTTAGGAAAAATACTCCTTTATAAATTTTAACTCTAATTACATTTATTTTACATAATGTTTTTCTTCATATGATTACATAAACGTAGATACTTGTATGTTATAATTTAGTAGTTTTTTAACTTAGTTTATTTCTGACTTTTACTTCTGTAAATGTATTACTGTTCTAGGCACTATTTTATCTTCCACCATCTCTTTACAATTTATACTAATTAGCAGTGATTAATTTCTTACATAACCCTGGATCCTTCAAACATAAACAAAATAACATTTTACTTACATTGATATTGCCTTTGTGTCCTAACAAAATAAAACTATAATAACTTACTACTAAACTTATTGTTTATTACAATAGTTCTGTATCTTTATCACAATTTGAGATTGATGTCTTTTCCAATCCATATATCATACTATGTTGCACTTTGTATACACTGCGCTCGTATAGTAACACATATTACACTGTTTTTCCACTGCTAAAGTGTTTATTGTTTGGTGTAAAGATTATACAAATGCTCTATAATATGACACTTAACAATTATTCATTTCTGACTTGGGGAATGGGGTACCTACTGACTTTTATTATTAGTTTTTTAAAATAATAATAAAAGGTATTTCTTTATTTTACTCAGTATTCGGCCCTGATTATGTAATGTTACATAAAGCTCCCCCACTAGAACATGTTTATTTTTTATTTCAGTATTAAAAATTAACTGTTTGATTCCTAATCATTCACCTTCTTTTATTATTCTTCATAATACAGTTTCATCTCTGTCTGGTTATATACCCCTTTTAGTATGTTATTTGGAATTGACTTTATTTCATAGATATTGTTACCCTTTACCTGGGTTATTAGGTATGGCCCAGTATAAAGTAATAGTAACTTCCTTGCTATACCCTCTATAGAACTAGGTAGTTGTCTATTTTTAATTAATACTTTATCCCCTACTTTATATTGGATTATTCTTTTCTTTTTTCCTGTTTTTTTTTTATACAGAAGTTTAGCCTTATGAAGCAGCCTATTATGCATTTCAATTTTAGTATACTCAACTCTCTCTCCTGGAGGAAAATTAATTAGTGATATTATTTCTCGTGGTGGTGGTTTTTCGAACATCACTTGATGAGGACTGGTCCCAATAGTTTCATGGTATGCCCAGTTAAGGAAGTTTTCAGCTGGTTCAAGGTATTGGCTCCATTCATTATGTTCATGGTGGCAATAGGTCCGTAAAATTCTCCCAACTTCCCTCAAGACACGTTCTGCAGGATTACTATTAGGATGATATACCGATGTCTTATATGTTCTTATATCACATTTCAACAATTCCATCTTCCACTTTTTTCCTCGAAACTGGGTCCCATGATCGGTTACAATGGTTTCTGGTTTTCCCACTTCCACCATGTACTTATGAATAATAACTTCTAAGATCTTTTTTGTGGTGGCTTTACTGATGGGGTAGAGTTTTGTGTACTTTGTATAATGATCAAAAATAATTACTATATATTTAAACCTATGTCTTCCTCCACTTCTGGGAAAAGGGCCACATATGTCGAGGAATGTTTTTTCAAGTCTGCTGTTAGATGTTATAGTAATCATAGCTCCTGTTCTTTTCTCATTATTTACTTTCACTAATTGGCATATTTTGCAATTTCTTATGACTAGTCTCACTCGTTTATTGATTGCTTTTATGCACCAATGTTCTGATAATGCTTTGATTACTTTGAGTGGTCCCATATGCCCATATCTTTCATGATAGTCTTTTATTATTGCTGCTTCCATTACTTCTGGTACATAAATTCGCCACACTTGATCCTTAATTGTAGGACGAATAAAAATTATATCTTCATGGACACAGAAAAATGCTGTCATAATAGAGTCATTTTGTGCTATCCTGTCTCTAATTTTGATTAATTTGGAGTCCGTTCTTTGGTCTTCTTTTAATCTGCCGATTACTTCCTGTAACTCTTTCTTGGATTTTAAAATGTAATATATTTTACTAATATTCTCCTGCTCTACTTCAAATGTTCCCTTTTCTAGGTTCACTCGTGACAGGCTGTCTGCTATGATATTCTTTTTTCCAGGGATATATTCCCATTCTAAATTGCATTCTTGGAGTATCAACACCCATCTGGTGAGCCTACCGTGGTTAACCTTACAGTTTCTTAAAAACGATATTGACCTATGGTCGGTCCTAATAGTTACTGGGTAGCCCAATATAAATGTACGGAATTTTAAACAAGAAAATACAACACTCAGTAGTTCCTTTTCGGTCACTGTATAATTTCGTTCACAACTACTCAGGACCGTGCTTGCAAAGCTAATTACCCAATGATTGCCTTCCTCATCTTCCTGATATAATTCACTTCCAAGACTAATGTTGCTGGCATCACAGTTGATGAAAAAACGTTTATTGAAATTTGGGTGATGTAGCATTATGCTATTTAAAAATTTATCCTTTATTAATTTAAAATTATTGCTTTCATTTTCATCCCACTTCCATTTGTTTTTCTTTTATAGTAAATGTTAGAAATTTGCGGTCACTTCTGAATAACTATGTTGAAATTTCCGGTAATAATTGCATATTGCCAAAAAAAGCTTGTAATTGTTTTAAATTCTTAGGTTTTGGAAAATCCTGGATAGCTTTTACATTTTCTGGTGATGGTGTTACCCCAGTAGCAGACAAAATAAATCCTAAAAATGGTAATTCGTGTGTGATAAATTTCGACTTGTTTAATTTTAAAGTTATATTGTTTTGTAGTAGCTTACTTAATACTGTTTCTACTCTATTACAGTGCTCCTTCCAAGTACATGAAGTAATCAATATGTCATCGACATATACTGTTGTAAAATCTAAACTTCTTTACCAAGAATTTGGTCCATACATTGTATGAACACGGCCACAGAATTTACCAAGCCAAAAGGCAAGCGTTTGAAATGATAATTTCGTCCTTCAAATATAAAAGCGACATATTGTCTACTGTTAGGATGCAATTCTATCTGCCAATAGCCGCAGACGGCGTCCCAAGTACTCATGTACTTACATCCATAAAATTTCTTCATTATTTCATCAATCTCACCTGGAGATGTGCGGTCATTAATGAGCATCTTACTTAACTCTCGAGCATCGAGGCATAATCTAACTTGACCATCTTTCTTTGGTATAGCTACCAGTGGACTAGTGTATGGGGAGTTGCTTCTTTCAATTATGTCTTCCATGATCATTCTTTGAATTTCTTTTCGTGCTGCTTCCTTTAAAGCTTGAGCGATAGGATTAGACCTTTTATTAAAATTGACATTGTCCTTGAACTTTAACTCACACAGGAAGCCTGGTGATTCCGAAAATACCGTACTGTATGTATTATAGATTTCTATAAGTTGATGTTTCTCTTCTACACTTATTGTTTCCTGAGCCTGCCTTCCTTGAAACTCCATTATTTCTTCTATCTTCCTCTGCCACATGTCTGACTCCGTTACTTTATTATTTTTACCTATGGTTAACCTATTATTTTCCCTAATATAATATGAGTTCAGACACTGAGGGGCACTTTGGCAACCAATTATCTCAGCCGATAACTCACCTTCTTCTGTACTCAGTCTAACCTTAACACTGGCCAGATTTATAATTGCAGTGTGTCGCCGTAGCATATCACACCCTATTAATATCCTAAAAGGTAACCCTTTGGCTACTAAAAATTCCATAGGTATTCCTATTCCACTGTTGGTAACATTCGTTTGTTTATCCATGGTTTTTCCTTACCTGCTCGTATTCTATGTGGGTATATCTACACTATAAGTTGGACTATAATCATCTTCCTATTATTTATTAGAGATTGTATGTTTGGTTTTAATGAATTTGATTTCTTTGGATCTAGAATTTCAGTTTACTGTTGTTATTTAGTAATTATTATAGTAATTATTCTTTATGCCAGTTTGTTTTTATTTTATATTTGCTTATTCTTGAATTATAATGTGGTAGATTTTTTGTCATGCTACAATATTAGTTTTGGACATGTATTTTGTATGTAGTACCCTGCATTTGTAGTGTTGTCAGATTTGATTTAGCAAAGTCGACTTGTGAAATATATCGAAAATTTTACCGTTGATTGGCTCTCTGACAAATACACAAAAAGGTTTTACTCTTCTACATGAATGTATATAACATTTATAAACTCTCTGTGGCTGCCATATCTAACTTTATGAATTGATGGTGTAGATGCCAAGCTTCATTCTGACGAACACTTTTGGTCATCTTGTGATCACAAACCACAAGGGAATGGACAGATGTATTTTCTTACAAGGTATATTTCTGTTTAGTTTATAAATATGATGTACAGCGATCGTCAGAGTGGAATCGATTTGGCTTGTATACCATTTGAATTCAGGCATTTGAAAATCCTCTCTGTTTGTAACATGTGGTTGTGGGCACGGTGCCACCACTAGCTGTGTGGCGTTCCGGGTTTTAGTTGCCAATAACTGTGGCTGTGGTCACGATACTTTAGTCGTATGGAAGTTTAATTGGCAGTGATTAGAGACG
Organism: Magicicada septendecula; assembly: GCA_034769895.1. Taxonomy (NCBI): domain Eukaryota; kingdom Metazoa; phylum Arthropoda; class Insecta; order Hemiptera; family Cicadidae; genus Magicicada; species Magicicada septendecula. Next base: position 252,687,747 of record CM068374.1, on the reverse strand, counting down.
TCAGCTGTGAGTTCGATCCCCCCCTTCCCGGTGTCTTATTTAGCTATAGTGTAAACAGAAGTGACACGAATTTAACAAATTACTTCTTTTTCCTCTAAATTTTATAAATTGAACTTACTGCTACTGCTAAATGTACTGAACCTATGAACATACATTTCAATCAGCCACTAAGCAGAAAAAGGAAAGAAACAAATATGCTACAGCTCTTATGCAACCAACACAATGTATACTTGATTGATAATAATCGTATCTTTGGCATTTAACGTAGGTACTTATCCTAGTTTAATCATTAAAAATTGCAAGAAAAATAAATAACAATAATGACAAAATTCTAAGGATTTGGAAAGTGTAATACTAAACTTCGTATTGGTACAAAAATTACGGAACCTTCTCGAAAGGACGAGAGTGTTGTCCTAATGCTTCTTGACTAGCCCAGCGTGTGGCGTTTGTGTCAAGGCCGTCCACTCACATAGCACTCTAGATGTTCGAGATTACTTTTGTAATAATAATAATGGCTCCCATGTGCACCACCGAAGCAGCTTAGGAGTCAGGCAAGGTAGGTTGCGATATGCGAGCCGTACGGCATACAAGGAAGCCAGTGTGGCCAGCACTACTCTTCAGCCGCCCATTATTATCCCCAGAATGTTATCCCAGGTACTCATTTTCCAAAGGCTGAGTCGACCTGGGGGCTGAAAAACGCACCTTGATTTTATGGTGCGGGCCCGGGAATCGAACTCGGGACATCTAGGTTAGTAGTCAGGTACCATACCCATTGGTCTACTGAGCCACCGAGATCACTTTTAACAATGCAAATTATGCTGGTACGCCATCAAAGGATGATACATTATTCTGACACCTGCGAGACCTATATAAGCAACAAGAATAGTAAATAAGAATAAGAATAATAAAAGTCGAAGAGAAACAAAGAATCATTAGTACATAAGGAGAAGAAAGAGAAGAAGAAGAAGAAGCAAAAGAGATAAAAGTAAAAGAGGTATTTGGCAAGGGTAATGTGTGGATGGAAAAGAAGAAGCAGTAGAGAGTTTAAAATAAGAAGTCGGTAACGAGGGATGAATGGAAAAGAAATATGATGAGAGCAATAGCTGTAACGATAATGAGAAAGACACAGTTTGTGGAATTAAGGAAGAAGAACAACAACAGAAATAACAATATTAGTAACAATAACAATAACAATAACAATAACAATAACAATAACAATAACGATAACGATAACGATAACGATAACGATAACGATAACGATAACAATAACAATGATGATGATTATGATAATGACGATATCAATGTAAAATAAAATTTTTTAAGTCAATTATAATCATTGGTAAAATCAGTAGTAAGTTAATAGGCTACTCACCGACCAATCCAGCGCCATGAATGATAATCAGTGTAGCCAACAATACCATACTAAACACCGCCGACCGCTAGCAGTAGCTGTGATGACGTTTCTTCATACCAGTTGGCAGCCGTGCTGTTCATTTCCTTCTCTAGAGCTCTCTACTTCCGCCGGCTTTCTATTATCATCACTCTCCGCTGGGCTGGAAAACACAATTACACGGCTTCATTACACACTACACAGATAACGGTTTATTCTGTGGAAAAATTAAGTTACCGTATTTCAGGGCATGGTTACAGGGGAGGGGGTTTACAGGTTTGTATTTCCAGACTTGTTTGGCTTGTCTGGAATCTACGTCCGGCTGTGTTCTATCAAAGTTGTTAAGTAAATCAAATTAATTTCCCCATTATTCGGTACCAGCCTATAGATGGGTAGGGTAAGTCTTATGGAGGATCTGCCTTCTTACGGGCTATGACTCCCGGTAATTTTTATTGAGGGTTGTCTTCCCCTAGCCTTTGATGTCCTAACACCCAACTGTAAGGCAACAGAAAATATAATCATATAGCAATAGGACACAGTATTACAGCCGATTAACTCCAACTAGATTCCCGCCTGTAATATTCCAAAGATAAGCCCTTACGCCCTAAATTAGTACTGGTGACTAGGGCTGCTCACCACCAGGAATATTTATCAACTTTCCGGTCTAGATCCGTACTGTTCTCATCAACAGGGTCACCTATTGTAGGATATGGCACTTCATTACACAGTGCGGTCTTTTACACAGGAACTTGAATGCTCCACGTCACACTTTGCGCGGGCACGATATCCGTTCAAACACGACACGGTATACACACTTCTAGCAGCGTGTACGCAAACACGGGTTTTAATTGTTGAAATGTGTTGTGCTTAATAACATTTTAATGTTTAGCGAACTCGCATGAATGGTAGCTATAGGCCTATATGTCTGAAGATGGAACGATCGTTCCGAAACACGCAACAATGTTCCAATTTTGTCCTGCTTACTTGCTGAACTGCTACCTGTCATGATCTTAATAAGGCCTATCTGTGTCTCCACCATTATCAAGTTCTAAACCACGACAACCAAATATACCAGTGGAACCCGTATATATACACGTGAATCCGCCTTCACGGCTGGTAAAAATTCGTAAACAACTCTACTTATCACTACCCTATTGGGTCAGGTCCGTAAAGCCACTCCCCTTCTGCCTTCCTATTGGGTACCTACTACGGAGCTTCGTCTCTCCTTCTATTACCCTATTAAGCCACATCTAGCTTTGTGTAGTTACCTAATACTTGTTATACTATCACAAAGGAAGTAAGCACGACAAAGTTGGAATTACAGGGACTGCTAATTCAAATAACAAGATGAACGTAACAAAGTTACTAGTAGGCACAAGACGGAATTGAAGAAAGGTAATACGTATATTAATTAGCGATGAGGAAGGAGATGGGGCAGGAGTAACACCTCGTAAAAAACCTGGGTCCATCTGGCTCCCGATGGTAGCATCCTGTAAGGGCCCCTAGCCAGGGTTACGGTGAAGACCTCAACAACGGGTGCGGCATGGGACAAAAGGTATGGGGCAAAAGGTAGAAGAGGCCACCTACTCTCCCTGGGGTAACCAGAGAGAATCGCTTCCTTCTGACGAAGAGGGATCTTCAAAGACTAAGGGAGTAAACCCCGACAGAAAATCAAGGTAGACCAGGCTCTAAGCTGTGGTTAAGCAGCTGGTCTAGGGGACGGAAACATTGAATTAAAATGAACCGACCCTCCAGGTTGGGGGTTGAGCGAAGGGCTAACAACCCCTCCCCGTAAAACCCATAGGTATGTTCAAGAACTAATCATCATACATCGAAGATCAATCGCCAAAGACAGGGAAAATGGAGGGTGATTATTATGGAGGCTAAGGTTCCGCTCCGAACTGTGACGCCATAGAAGAAGAATATATTAATTAAATTAATAAAGTAGTCGTCTTTGTTAGAATATTTTTAATAATGGATATAAGTTTCTTTCAAAAATTGCGCTAAGCTTTTCTTTGCTTGTGCTGTACTGTCCAACAGGAGACCAGGAGGTACACTATGTTTACTGTCATTATTAGCAAACTGTGCAGAGGTATATTTGGTTTACTTTTTTTAAAATGTATTATGCTTTTTGTAAGTCAATTTCCATTAATATGCATGAGTTATTAAGACTGGTTATTGAGATCAGTTATCAGATATTGTACAGAGTTATACTTGGTTTACTTTTATGAAATTTATTGTTTTTTTTTTGTAAGTAAAAGTTCATTAATATTCATGAGTTATTAAGACCGGTTATTATGATCAGTTATCGAAAACATATTGGAGGTTTTCCCGTCACGTTCACCAAACTACGTGAATACAGAAAAAATAGTCTCTTACAACAAATCAAATAAAAATTGTTCACACGCAATAAAAAAATGTCAACTGATATTAAACACAATTGTATTACAATTGTTCCGCACAATTATAAAACGCGTAATACTTCGCCACAATATTTCGAACCGCACTGTGTAAATCGCCACTTAAACGCACTGTGTAATCGCCCGACAGTAACTAACTTGACCGTCGCTGAATTGCTGTATTTATACCCCACTGATTTCCAGAATAATCTGTCACTTTGTTAAACAAACAGGCGCTCTTGAGAATTCACTAGAAACAATGTCCTTCAACACACTGCGCCGACCGGTATGGTCCGGTATAGACTCGATAGTTTGTGCGTAATTGTCTTCCACCGTAAAGTAGCAGCTTATGTGTGTGTGCGCGCACACACACAAACACACACACACACACACACATTACAACTGGAATATTCGAGATACTTATAGGACGTTCCGTATTATGTAACACTTTTTCCGCATTACTGAACAATATAATTTATTAACGTAACAATACATATATCCACCAATTCATAATAATACGTTTTAACACTATTAAAAAGAACCACAGTTCACTGTAAGAACAAAGAATCCAAAACTAATTAAAATAAATCATCACGACGAATCCCGACTTCAAAAATCGCGCTACGCAGTTCACTGTTGAACACAGGTGAACCTACTAATTCACTGCCTAGCTTGTTTAGTAAAACCAAAGACACTTGTGTTTGTGTGTGTATGCGCGCGCGCGCGTCATTGAGTACGTTCAGCAGTCAAAAAATGAAAACACATCGTTCTATTACGGTCACTTGCGACACCTTCTTAAGTCATTCATTAAAGAAATTAACTCTAATTAATCTGAAACAAAAATCAGTCATTTTTTTAAGCCAGTAAATATGGAAAGGGATTCTGACACATAGTCATCTTGTTTTTGAAAATGATAGATATTCGACGAAGTTTTTTCTATAATTATGAGTATTTCTCTAAAATATAAACTGTTCTGTTCAATGGTCTAAGTTTTCATTAGAATGATGTAAACAGTCAGATATTACTGTTTGTTTCATCGCTGTATTGCTGTACTGCTATCTACTTTATATAAGGACAGTAAAATAAATGGTTTCTATTTTTATCCACGTAGTTTAAATTAGTCATATCCATCATACCCATAGTGTAAGGCCTACTTGCTATATACAGCTACAACGGACTTTCGATATAACGGACCTCAGAGCTCCTATTAGTCCGTTATATCGGGGGATGTATCTGCTAACTATAGACTGTAGCCTGCACGAAAATAGAGAGGTGTAAAAATTATTAGAATAATTGTGATTTTTTTTAATTTTATTGGTTTCTACTTTTAAGTAAAAGCAATATTTTATGACATATTTCTTTTTAGTTGTTGATATAATTAAGTTTTCATCTCTTAAGAATGATTTAGTGTAGCCTATATATTTTTTAATTTTTAGTGGTTTTAACGTATTTAGAAAAAAGTTTTCAGAAATATGTCATGTTGCCATCACTGAATAGAGAAATCAGCTCGTTAACAGACGATGTTCAAAGTGAGGTTATGTTATGTTTTGGTGTTGTATCATTATTTCATGTTAAAGGTTTCCAGGAGACTTTTTGTGCAGATTTTACAGTTTTAACGTAAATTTTTACAACTTTAAGTAGTCAAATATTGTACTCTACAGAACCCTGTGAGTGTTTTGTTAGGAATTTTTAGACAATGGCCAAGACAAGTGATCATTCTCCTAGAAAAGTGCCTCTCGCCAAGTGTCTTCTGCAAGAAAAATGATATACACAAGGAGAAATAGCAAATAGGTTAAAACTTTCGCAAATATCTGTGTATAGATTGTAGAAGTCTTTAGACTCTGGCTCTGAGTATGCACCCTCTGGTGTAGGAAAATGTGGTCGGAAGAATAAATTTAGCCCAAGAACAGGGAGGAAACTTATTCAAGTTGCTAAAAAAACAGAAGAGCCACCATAAAAGACTTTAAAATGAGTATGGAGCAGTATGGAGTGAATGTATGTGATTCTTCTATACGTCGAAGACTGATTGCTGCTGGACTCCCTGCACGCCGTCTTCGATAGAAGGCTAAAATCACACCTGCTATGGCAAAGAAGAGGCTTGCTTGGGCAAAAGAAGTAAAGGAACAATTCGGAAACGACTGGAGCAAGGTAAGAAATACTAAGTTTCCTTTAATTAATCAGTAAATTTAAAGTTTCATTTTTTCCTAAAAATATGCAAAGAGTATCGAAAAGTATTGACTAAAATTTTAACAGCACAGCTGCCTTAGGTGGTTTATACTGTACTGAAGGACATTTTTATCTTTCAGGTTTGTTTTCCTGATGAATCCATGTTTGCAATATCGGAAGAAAGCAGCCAGTACGTAATTAGAAGTGCTGATGAAGAATTCTCGCCCCAGTACGTAGCACAAACGGTCAAACATCCTACATAGGTGATGTTTTGGAGTGTAATGTCAACTCAAGGTACAGGACGTTTGTTTATACAGTGTGGAGGGTATGATGACCCAGCATTAGTACAAAAAAGTACTTGAAAATAGGTTATTACCACAATTGAAGGACTGGTTCCCAAATAATAACTTCGTATTCATGCATGGTGGTGCACTGTGCCATAAAGCAAAGTCTGTTACAAAGTTTTTAAGTGAAAACAATTTAAAAACTCTGCCATGGCCTGGAAATAGCCCAGATATGAACCCTATAGAGAACCTTTGGTCCATTGTGAAGAGGAGACTGAAGAAAATTAGCATTACAACAAAGGTCGATCTTATAGTGAAAATTATTAAAATATGGCACCATGATGATGAAATCAAAGACTCTTGTAAGAAACTTTTGGAAAGCATGCCAAAACGCATTGAAGCTCTCATAAAGAGCCAGGGAATGCATACTAAATACTAAATGTGTCATTATTTTTTACATAAAGGAATATTTCATTGATGTTACATGTTTTTTTTTCAAAAATTCCCAATTATTCTAATCAGTTTTAACATATTATTACATATTTAAATTAAAAGTTGTAAAAAATTACACTAAAATTACAAAAATTGCACAAAAAGTCTCCTGGTAACCTGTAACAACATGAAATAATGATTCACCACCAAAACATAACATAACCTCACCTTTAAAATCGTCTGTTAACCAGCTGATTTCTCTATTCAGTGATGACAACATGACATATTTCTGAAATTTTTTTTTCTAAATACGTTGAAACCACTCAAAATTAAAAAAAATATATACACCAAATCATTCTTAAGAGATGAAAAATGAATTAGATCAACAACTAAAAAGAAATGTGTCATAAAATATTGCTTTTACTTAAAAGTAGAAACCAAAAAAATAAAAAAAATCACAATTATTCTAATAATTTTCACACCTCTGTATTATAGAACATATTGACAAGCTGGGAATATAAAGAGTTTCGCATTTCTGAGTGCCTACGTGATTCGTGGCACGCCGCGACGCGTGAGTCTTGTTCCAGATGTTTAGAATCACGGATCCTTGGTTCCCTTGGTTTCTACGAATCACGGACGTGCAAAACGTGATGTGTGAAGCGTGATTACGTCTGCCGCGGCTGTTGTCATGGGCGCGGGTTTTAAGAGCGTGCTTCAGTAATACCCGCTTTAAAACACAAGCGCAACACAGATGCGTGGCACGCAACAGTAACTTCCAGTAGGCTCGAGCGTGACACGCAGCAGTATTGTTCAGTAATAAATCGTGGAGTCAATCGTGGTGTTTGATTCAGGTTTGGACGAGGAACTCGTTGCTTTAGTCAGAGAGTAAACACTTCAATAGATTTAATCTTAACTGTCAAAGTGTTTCATTTCTTATTCGTTCTTTAATTGAAAGAGTATTGATTTAGTTGCAGCATTTTCAAAATTCCATTAGTATTAATAAATCAAAATTATTCAATAAAAAAGTATAATATTTTAAATTTAAAACATCTCTCCTCCTACCTGAATGTTAAATACAGTTTCTCCAGTGGTGAAATAGCTTCCTTGTTTTTGTTGGAACATTTAATACGGTTTTAAATTTAATATAAAAATTTATTGGAGACTATAAAATATTCTCTAAACTTAGTGTGATTCTCCATCACATGCCTTAAAATTAAAATTTTTAAACAGCCTTGTTCTTTTCTTTTAGTAAACATTGGCAGGGGATCATTATTATTATTATTTTTTTATTAGCGGGGGTCCTACCGTCTATGCCGCATCCCGCATTTCGATCGCCATTTCTCCCTATCCTTTCAGTCATCATCTTCAATAGCTCGTTCTCTCATGCTTTTCCTAATTCCTGTTTTCCATTGTGTTGTCAGTCTTCCTTTTCTTCTCCTGTTTTGTGGTGTGTAAGTCAATGCTTTCTTTGGCCATCGCTTCTCCTCTATCCTCATTACGTGACCATACCATAGCAACTGTCTGGATTCTATTATTTCTGCTGTTGTAAATACGCGCCCTGTTTTCCTTCTTATATATTCGTTTTTAACATGTCGCATTTTAGAAATATTACACACTCTTCTTAAGACGTCCATTTTCACAGCTTCTACCATCTTTTTCTCTTTATCTGAAAGTTTCCAGGATTCGCAGCCATAAGTTAAAATGGGCTCCACAATAGTTGTGTAGACTGTCAGTTTAGTTTGAAATTTCATTTTGTTTGATTAAAGTAACGAGTTTAGCAAACGGATAGCCTTTTTTCCCTGTTGTCATTTTTTATTGTTCCATCTTCTGAAATAATGCTTCGCAAATCATTATTTACGAAGTTGATAAATACACTGCTTCCTCTTCAGCCTCTTCATTGACTAACATTGCTATTGCAACAACCATTTCTCACTTACTAAGCTGGAGACCGTCCGCACTGCAAACAGGGCGCTCTGTCTGAGAAATAGCGGAAGCGTGTGAGTCCTGCGTTTTCACATTACGCATCCCGTATTGTGGATCAGTGGTTCATAGAAACCGTAGCTTTAGAGGTCATTCTACATGACAGAGTATCGTAACGCTCTGGACTGTTCTAGGTCATACGAGATCGCGATGCCCCTTCAAAACGTTTACTCGACTACGCTACCAGCATCCCGGCTCGCTACTTGACTACAATGGAAGGAGGCGGAGGTAGAAACACTGGATTCGGAGCGGCCCAGTTTTAGTTTAGACCTGGCGACATAAAAGTGTGGATCGAAGTATTGTGGCGAAGAGACACTGTTTAATTAATGTGGAAGTGTAATAAGGTGAGATTTATTATTTTGTAGACTAATTCAACTTGAATTATTGTTCAAGGGTGCTTTGTTCATTTATAACTGCTGTTTTTGTCTAATTAAAACTTGAAATTAGTGACTTCGTTGGTGTGTGTTATTCTGTTTCCACTGAACAACATGACGATCCGGTATGACAGCCGTAACATTATTACAATGCATATTTGGAACAATTTACGGTATTTGAATTTCTTTCTTTTAATTTATGTTCTTATAATGACAATTCATAGACTAACCTTCAATTTCCTTACGAAAAAACAAAGCACTGTTATCGTTAATTACTCTGCAACTTTATTTATATATCGTAAACGAATAGTTAATAGTTCTCAGTCATTATTATTTAAATCAAACTAAATAACATCTGGAGATACATCCCAGTAGTGTATTTGTTGGAAACTTCCCCACTCGGAAAAACCTGCCAACAGAAGAGTGGAAGTGCTTCACGGTGACGGACGTCAGAGCGTGGAAGTTCAAACTAAGGCAAATCAGTCACGACAACCAAAGCAGCTTCTTCTGCTAAAAGTTCCTTCCGTTGAGTAGACCAACACAGTAAAGTACTTCAGGATTCATCTTAAATCTAGACTCACCTGAGGAAACAATGCACAAAAAATCTGCCAGCACAAAACAATCCAGCGCAAATTCATAACCTATGCAATGACTCCTCGGCTTGGTAAGCTCATAGTCAACACGTGTGTATATCTGTGATTATCTGCCCCCTTGAAAGTCGCTTCAAGGCTTATTCAGCTTGGGACTGAAGTCATCATGTAAAGTCCCTCGTTTGCTCTCTTCACGTGAACATCGAAGGGGACTACGAGTCCGCTCACTTGGTGGCATTCTGAGACGCTTGGCGCGTAGATTCTGTGCTCGGGCGGCAAGATCTACCACCAATTCTCTGATCGGCGGATTCCTCGAACATCGTCCAAGGCCAGGTGACCCTTGGAAGCGACTCCGTTTATTAGTCCTGGTGGAATAGTCCATCAATCGAAAGAAGCTTCACTTCAGCTCTCTCCACTAAGTTCAAAATTTAATGGATAGAGATAAACTGACCCAAACTGAGACTCGGGACTCTGCATAGCTCGCGTCTCGCTCATCGCGCTATATGCGCAACCTCCAGTTGGAAGACGAATCGGTCTCACATTCAGTCATAGACCGACTTACACTTGGCAACAGACGGACCCCACAACCGACATATCTCATTAACCTCTGCTTTCCCTACACAGCTCTTCTCCTTTGTTAATAATACTCCATACATTCCATGTAGCCAATTTTAATCTTCGTTTATTCCAAATCGCTTGTTCTTTTTGGATTGCAGTCGTTTACCATTATTTCCGCATTGTTATTTGAAAGTTGGGAGACAATTAAATTAATTCCCCATTACAGTGTACCAGCCTATATATGGGTAAGTTCTATAATGTTAGGGCAGTCCCTGTACTGTCCTATGCGTGTGAATGATGGACAACGACCAACTAACAAGACAGTAAAATACAGGCTTCGGAAATGGCGTTCATAAGAGATGTTAAAACTTGACCGTATAACGAATGCGGTTATAACAGAAGAGTTACACATTTTTAAGTTGAATGAAAAATTAAAAGATTACAAACAACGGTGAAAAGAACACTTAGAAAGAATGTCAGATTCCAGACTGACCAAACACGGGAAATACAAACCTATGGACACAGATGTGTGGGTAGACCCAGGAAGAGATGACTGGTGGATTTTTGAAGGCGGGACAGCCAGGACATTGCCTATAACGTGTTGTGAAGATGATGATGATGAATCTCGGCTTCTCTGAACTCCAACCATTAGTCTGTTTTGTCAGCTTTCCATGAGTGACCATTAGTCACTACTGGGTACAGCAGCCCCCTTGAGAGTCAACTGGGAACGGCCAATAAACAGACAACGGAGACACAACCCATCAAACGGCGCTTGCAATAAGCTGAAACATTGAACTTGCCACGACTCCATCATCACACCACCGCAACACATTGTTCAACGCTTTTTCCATTAAATAAATATGAAAACTCAAAGGAATAAGCTAACTTGTTTTCAACTGGCAGGGATTAAAAGATTGTTATTTCTGTTATCGATATTTACAAAACTTTCATATACATGACAAGTGCGCATAAAATACCTCCAACGCACTCTACAGGTTTTGGCAAACGAAAGCTTAATTAAATATTAAAACGTCACTTGGACGCCATTCATAGTGGCGTCAATTTACCCCTCTCTCCCTCTTTCCCTCTATCTCTTTCTCCCCTACAGTATACTTAACAGCAAAGGGAAAAGTAAATTGTTTTTCCTTGTAAAGCCTGTACACCGGCTGCAGGATTAAACTTGAAATCGTGAATGAATAAAAATAGTTTTTCGTTTTCATGAAAATTTAATTCCTTATTAAGGAAACATTCGACTGCAGTGAAGATGGTTTTCAGTTTAAACACGACCGTTTGGCATGTGCCTAACTGTTTGTTTCGGCCTGTTTTGATCTTTTGGATATATGCGTTAATAAAGTAACGTTATCTAAATTAGAGAATGAGTGATTAATTTTAATTGCGTGTGTAGCTAGATTTAATTATACATTTCTGGTTTTATGTGTTCAGCTTAAATTAGGCTAGATAATAAAGTAGTCTTGTTAACGAAGATAGTTAAAAAAGCGTACTACGGGAAAAAAGGAAAGACTGAAGCACAAAATTACTTGACCACGTCAAACAAGAAATACACCTTTGTTCGACAATTTCCAACTTGTTTTGACAGTTTACAGCTGGTATTTTAGCGAGGGTGTAGCAGGAAGGAATGTCGTGTACTAGTTCTGTCCCACATCTGTGTCAACAGACTACAGCGTTGTATCGGGATAAGACAGCACGCGCAAAATTAATTTGAGACGAATATATGTGCGAATAAAACAGTGAATTTTAATTGCATCAATGATGGCATAATAAAAGCAACGTTTATTCGTATGCGAATAATACAGCATACAAGAGTTCCGATTAGCAGTGACAATGTTCAATGGAAAAAGTGTATGGAAGAAGAAGAAGACACGCGAAATACTTTTACTTTAATTATTATTATGAACAAAAATAATTTAATTAAACAAATGTTTACAATTACTCACACTCTATTTATATTGTTTATCACGTTTCCAATGTTTATTTTTGAAAAGGTCACATGAATTCAATACTTAATGTCACGACCTAGCTATCATCATACGTTGTCTACACATTCATGTACAAAGCAAGTAACCGCCGATATTTGCACATATTCGCAAAGATGTACAGATGTTGCTAGGTTTGTATGTATATAAATAAATAAATATAAGTGCGTGTGTGTGATCGGAAAGAGAGGTGGGGGAGGGATAGAGAGAGAGAGAGAGAGAGAGAGAGAGAGAGAGAGAGAGAGAGAGAGAGAGAGAGAGAGAGAGAGAGAGAGAGAGAGAGAGAGAGAGAGAGAGAGAGAGAGAGAGAGAGAGAGAGCTATGTGACACCGTGGGTTTGAAAGATAACCATTTTTTAAGATCATAGTTAGAACCTGGCTTCAATAAAATGAACAATGGAGTAAGTCGTTAGTCGTACCAAGGAAACTTAAAAAAAATTAATGGTATAATTGAAACGATTATAATATTCAGTTAAAAAGAGTAAATTATATTTGCAATTACAATAAAAAATCATTTATTTCAAAACGTGGACATTTTTTAATACGAACATCATTTTATGGTCGACCAGTAATAGAAACATACAAAATAATTGGTTACAGAAACCCTCAATAAAATAACAGTTAGACATTTGTCACTTTCGTATTTGAAGTATCTACCTGACTGTTTGACCGTAGTCTAAGGTTTACGTTCAAACGAAACGTTTCAGCAGCACCACTGGCTGACGTCGTCAGTGGATATTCGAGTCTACGTAATACGGGGTGTCGTACGTCAGGCCCACAGTACTGTGGTGAAGGCTGATAAGCAGTACTGTGGGCCTGACGTACGACACCCCGTATTACGTAGACTCGAATATCCACTGAAGATGGCAGCCAGTGGTGCTGTTGAAACGTTTGGTTTGAACGTAAACCTTAGACCACGGCCAAACAGCCCGGTAGATACTTCAAATACAACTGACACCGGCCGTGAAAGCCTTAGAACAATATTTGTCACTTTCATTAATACAGTGACTTCTAACATTCTCGTAACAGCACTAACTGGTCGACAGCTGGGTGCTGGACGATTCACAAGGTTGCCGGGTACTGAGGGCCTTTCTCGAGATCCGCTCCAGGACGGATGTTTGCGCTTTACTCATGTTAGGACAATCGTGTGCCCAGGCCGTTTCCAAGACTCACCTGGACCTATACGGTAGGTCTTGCGGCGTACGTGCAAATCGCCGCACAGTGTCGTTCAAGGATCGCGCATACCGAGTTTGCTTCTCAGCAAGCGAGAAGGGACTCGACGGAGGACTTTGATAACAAAGCAAAACACATCCTATTTTGATGCATAAAGCAGTGAGGTAACCCCAGACCAAGGCAGCGTAGGTGATCATCGGCAAGAGATACGCGTTGACGATCAACTTACTGACGTTACGGGTGAGTGCCTTGTTGGCTACTGTACGCACACCAGTTTTGCTGCCGAGACGCCTGAGGAGCGGGGGGGTCTACTGAATGATAGTGCGTGGTTGTGTTGGTGGAGTGTTACTGGTTCTGAAAACATTGTTTATACCTATTTAGATGTAATTTTGTGTGCGTATTAGATTGAACGTTCGTACATTATATGTAAGTGTAATTTATTGAGTATTTTGTTAAAGTGTGTTTTTTTATTCGCAAGAAATACCTTGTGAGAGACAGTCAAGTCACACCGAAACTGTGTTAAACGTATTTTAAATGTATAGTATTACAGTGATGAGTGCAATGGAATGGCATAAGTCACCACATTCCTTGTTCGGTAGCAAAGGTGAACTGCTGATAGCACTATGGGGAGCAATACGCTCAGACTAGCCGACGGTTGGTTGGTAACCGTCTGGGCGTGGGTGCGCCAGGTAAGCCGACGGACGAGGTGGACAGGTGGACACCCACTACTTGACTTCAGGAGACCAGGGAAAATAGGTTTTGCCAATACGCACCCAGCTTCTCGCAAAATAGCACCGCGAAGGTGTCGGTCTCGTTGACGTTTGACGGAGACCAGGAGAGGCCCTAGAACGGTACCTCGAGGTATCCTGGCTATTACGCGTCTCTCAGAAGAGACACAGTTATCTAATCTCACGCAGAAGGTTCTCTTCATCAGAATGCTAGAAATAAGATGAAGGTAACGGTCTGGGAGCTGGATTTTCTCAAGTTTGAACAAAAGCCCGTAGTGCCAGATTCTGTCAGTGGTCTTTCCCACATCAAGGAAACAGCCTACGACCTGCTCTTTCCGACACCCGGAGCCCTCTATGCCTTGTACCAGTCTGATCAGTTGATAAGTGGTGAAATGGCTTGAGCGGAAACCGAACTGTTTGGAGATGTGGCCCCTTTATATATGCAGAGAAGGTCACTGGCACCGAGGAAATTCTACGACATTCTAAGTCAGTCGGGAAATGCCGAGGGTTTGCCAATGAGTCCGAAACAATTTAATCAATCTGCATATTACACAAGCGTCACATAAATTATACATAGTACTTATGACACGTTGGCGTATCAATATTTTACACACTTTACGTTCTACAGCAAATGAAATTATGTGACAAAGACGTGCATATGTTATACAAGGTAGTGAGATTTTTAAATATAGGAACGTTGAAGAAAATAGCTCCGAAAGGTGAACGGAAGACAAACGGGTCAGGTCAGACATAGATAAGAGCTCATTGGAGCGAGTAATAAGTACGCATTTGATGCTCACAGAACATATTAGCGTATTTTGTTGCGATTCAAACTGTAATCCCGGTAATAGGGAAGGTAGCGTCGGGATGCGTAGAGTACGACATTGTTGCTGGTACACAGGGAACAACAATGCACAGCATCCATTGTTACGACACATTGTTGGAATGCATCCAGTACGGAATTCCTTTTGATATGCGTGCACCTGTCGACGTCACATTTTGTTCCTAGAGGCATCACTATTATATTTGTTTATTAATTTAATTGAATTAATTAATATTATTTTTATTTATTTATTTATTTTGTTTTATTTGTCTTTATTTTACTGTCTTCTACCGTGAAATGTATGGCAGTATATTATACACCGTACAGCATATACACTAAAATACTTCAAAATAATTAAACTAATATATTCATAAGTACTGACAATTATTCTTGTTCATTAAGAATTAATAATAATACATCATTTTTATATCTTCTTCTGATAGTTTCTATCCGTTTCGGATGTTGGATATCATACAGGCTATTTTAACTTTCTGCACTGCTGTACGAAATAAGTAAATTAAATGTATTAATGCCAAATCAGGTCCTTAAATTTCTCAGCCATGATATTCTCGGTCGCTCAACTCCTCTCTTTCCAAGTACTTTTCCCTGTAGTATGGGCTGCAATAAGTAAAATCTCTGTTCATTTCTCATGAGATGTGCCAGGTACTGAAGCTTTCTTATCTTCACTGTGTTAATAACTTCCCTATCTTTCTTCATCTTTCTAAGAACTTCAACATTAGTTATATGTGCTGTCCTAATTTTTATATACCAGAATATATTTTTTATATTTATTTATATTTTATAACAGTGCTTGACGGGTTTTTTATGCTGTCATACTTAGATTTATAAAACATAATACAGAAGTATTAAGTAATAATTTAAAATCAATTGTTTAACAACAGCTGTTTCACACACACACACGCGCGCGCGCGCGATTTTGTATCAAATTAATAATCATTTTTTAGAATACGTATTACAATTTTTTAATGTATTAATTTTTATTTATTTTGTTTTTATATATGTAAAAATGTTTCCAAAGGTTTATTTTTCTGGCGTTTGGATATATGTTTTTATAAAGTAACATTTTCTAAATATAGAAATATAAGATTATTTTTAAGCGAATTGGTAGCTAAATTTGACTTACAGATTACTGGGTATAAATACGCGTTTCCGTGTTTAATGAATATGTTTTTCAAAAGTTTTTGTTTTGACCTGCAACATAATGTATTGGAGTCAGGGCAGTCAACTTTATACACATTGTTTAAATTGTGAATGTTATTAGCTGTTTTATGTTTGACTCTGTCGAAATCTCTTTGATCACTATTATATGTAATTTTCATGTTTTTGTTTTTGAATAATTAAAAAATGTAATAATTTATTCTGTCAATATGCGCTAAATTAACATATTTAGGAGAATTATTCAATACTTCTTGATTAATTCAGTGATAACAAATTAAAAACAGAACCGATCAAAAAGTTCTGAATAATTTTTAAATAAAAATACACAAAATATTTATATTATCAACTTGTAATTACTTCTGCAAGTACATTGTACTATTTTTTTATCATTTTAATAAACCTGACGAACATTTCACAGATTGTTTTGATTTGTTTCGAAGTCAATATAAAAAACAACGAATAATCGATTTTCTTTCGATTTTAATATAAAATAACGAATAATTAATTGTATTTCCATTTAAGTTTAAATTTTTGTAATAAATTGTTGTAATTTTTGATTTTAATGATTATTTGCTTAGTCAGTTTAGTTAATGTTTAGTTTTGACGGTTATATTAAAAATATTTCATGTTTACGTTTTATTTATTTTACTAAATTTATAATTTGAAATAGATTGTCTTGTTTTGTTTTTATTTGAGTTTTTAATTAATAAAGTCGTGTTAGTGGTTGTATATCACAAATAGAAATAACACTGTTGCACACGACTATAGAAAAATTATTTCGAATAACGCTTTCAAGCTTCACAACTCATCATCAGATCGGCACATTTCTATAGTGATGTGCAACAGTATTGTTTCTGTATTTGAATTTTGTGTTGTTTTTATTTGTTTGAAATCAATTATTCGTTAATTTATACAGAAACCTCTGAAGATACAAATACAATCTGTGAAACGTGAATCAGGGTAATTATAACGATAAAAAAATAATACAGTCTACTTGCAGCAGTACGTTCAATTGGATAATATAAGAATGCTGCAAAAAACTCAACGAGTCACTTATACAGAAATGATGGACAAAATATTGAGACCATTAAAATTATTTATAATTAATAGAATGTTAGTAATAAATTACATGATATAAAATATTAAAAAAATACCAAAATACAACAACTAATGAGCCTACATTTGCTAAACTCCTAAACACTGCAAAAATCAGACTAATGTCACTCATAAAACATATAGGGTACGCTAAAAGTCGCTGGATGCTAGAAGTTGTAATGCCCGTGGCTTGATGAAAGATCATTGACTGCATACATGTTTATATCACAATGTGTCCACGTTTTGAAAAAATTTGTTGTTATCGTCAGGACTTTGCAATACCGTAGACCAATGTATGTAGATCATTGATTTGCAATACGAGAAGACCTGGGAGTAAGGAATGTTATAGCGGGCACAGCCACGTGTCGGATGATATGGAGAGATGTGTATGAAACGAATTCCACAAGTAAAGTCAGAATATAAAAATTTAGGGCGATGGGGTGTTGAAAGTCCTTGGAGGACATGGAAAGAGTTTCCGAAGTCGGAACAGGAAAAGTGCCTATTTCCTGGCAGTACAGAAGAAGAAGATGATGATGATGATGGTGATGGTGGAGTTGGAGATGTATCAGAAGAAGAAGAAGAAGCAATTTTTGACTTCTGAAACAAACTTTTGTCTTTTAAATTTGGTGTACGTTATAATTAATATAGATATTGTAACAACTCGTTACAAAGTTACGTCTTATTAGCCCTACGTTGTTGGCGTCATTTGTAACAAACAATTGTTTTACGGGATCCTTTGCGGTTTTTTCTCCTTGTAGGTATTACAGTTCAGTTGATAGAGAGAGAGAGAGAGAGAGAGAGAGAGAGAGAGAGAGAGAGAGAGAGAGAGAGAGAGAGAGAGAGAGAGTGAGAGAGAGAGTAAGTTCCTCTCTTTGTGTACTGTGTTATCGTTTTATTAAGCGTATTTTGTAACAGCTGTTTTCAAGGTGGCAACACGCGAAAAGTTATGTTCGCCGTTTATACCTCGTATGCTATGATGACTGCGTTAGTTTGCTCACTCTTCTCTGCTATTTACCAGTTTCCTGTAACAAATTTGCTATCTACAAAGAATAACACAAAGTCAATTCCCTCAAAAAGGTATTTATTATCTAATATTGGTTTATATTTTGAAATTATTAAATTCATTTCATCGATTGTCAAATCAACTATTATCGAAATTATAACAACTTTCGGTATATGTATTTCTATTATAAAACAGATATATTCAATTATAGTTATAAACAAAATTAATAAATTATTTATCTCAGGGTTTTTTGGGGATCCTTGAGCTGTAAGGAAGTCAGAAATACTTTACAAGAAAATATTTTTTTTCTAAACGACTAGGTCAAAGAGTTCGTTTTTTAGACGCCAGAGCGCAGATTACATGAATTCACTCAGCTGAAAAACAAGAAACACGGTCGCTGTGATTATTTTAATGATATTATATTTTTACTGTTTTGAATTAAATAAATAAAATTTAAAACGTTCTCACTAAGTTTTCTTATAGATTTAATTATTTTATACTGGTTTCTAGTGTTCGTTACTTGGTGGTGACGTGTAGTTTTTTAGTTTATGAAGGTAGGCCTTTCTCACCAATGGCAGTGACTATGTTCCAATTTTCAAGCTATCTGGTGGTTGGACAAATTTTCAATGTTTTCGTATATTCTCGCATCAATTAGTATGTTTCAATTGAAGTCCCAGACATAGTTTCTTATGCTGATTCTTTTCTTCAGTTTTGAATAGCGAACATTTTGAAATTTAGTTAATATTTCTGAAATTCTCTGGACATTATTTTTGTGTCATCTTCCCTCTTGAGATCCAACTTAACAATCCTCCCATCATGTTACCTTCGTTACCGTTAGTAACCAAGAAATTGATGAGTTTTTATTGGCTAACCTAGGTACAGTTTTAGTAATTAGGCTAGTATTAAGATATTATTAGTTCTTTCACCTTTTAGGAAAAATACTCCTTTATAAAGGTTAACTCTAATTAAATTTAATTTACATAGTGTTTTTCTTCATACTATTACATATGCTTAGATACTTATACATTATAGTTTAGTGGTGGTAATCCATAGTTTTTTTATTAACAAGATTCTTGTTTTTTAGGAACTATTTTCCATTAACATTATTTTCTCATAACAATTACATAAACTTATTTAATATACCCTTCTGCATCACCTAAAAGTGTTTTTTTATTAAAATTTAATTTTTTTTTATATTTTCGGTTTACTAGATGTGTTTAATTAGTTCATTTCCGACTTTTATATTTGTAAATGTATTACTGCTCTAGGCCCTATTTTATTTTTCATTATCTCTTTATAATTTATTCCAATTAACAGTGATTAATTCCTTCTCTAACCCTGGATCTTTCAGAACAATAAACATAATAATATTCTACTTATACATTAAAATATTGCCTTTGTGGCCTAACAAAAATAAAATAGTAATAACTTACTACTAATACTTATTATCTATTACAATATTCCTGCATCCTTATCACAACTTGTGACTGATGTCTCTTTAATATCACATTCTCTTATTAGGTAGCACTGGGTGTACACTGTATTTTTATAGCACCACTTATTACACTGTTCATTCACTACTAAAGTGTTTATTGTTTAGTGTACTATTCGTCTACGACAAAGCTTTTATAGTATGATACTTTAGTGTAATACATTTTCTGACTTGGTGAATGGGATACCTACTGAATTTGTTTATCATTAATAATAATAATAATAATAATAGGTATTTTATTTTTATTAAAGAATATTAGACCTTTAGTTCATTTAGTATTAGGTACTGATTATGTAAGGTTACAATATTAGTATAGATAATTAATATTGATTTGTTGACTATCTAAAAAAAAATGTTTTAAAACCTTTATATTGTAATTTAAATATTTTGTGAGTGAAAGTACAGAGGTACAAGAGCCTGTCCAAAGCGTACACCTGCCCGACGGAATTGATTACAGTGTACGTTATTGTATGTGTGTCTGTGTGTGTGAACCAGTGCCGACATGCATTGTACTATGTATGAGTTGTTGGTTTGTATTATGAAATCAGGTATTGACATGATTAAAATAAATTAATAAATATGTTTGTTACAACCGACGTTTCACAATTCCAAAAACATCATTAAAATAAGGACATTTAAACGCGCATGGTGATGCAAAATTATTGCAGAAAAGTGCAATAATATAGACGTCATACAAATTAAAGTTATTTACTACAACGATTAGCTAGTAATTAAATGTGTTATACGTAAATGACGAGTGAAAAATTACGAAGATAATTTTTAAAGAATTTTTACGAAGACCACTTGCCTAAAGATCAAGTTTTTGTTTATCGCGAAAACAGACTAAAAAGCGATCAGTTAAAAAAGGACGCTACACACGAATTGACGAAGTTTAACATGCCAAAAACAATATCTGATAAGTCAATATGCCGTCTAGTATAATTTTGGACGAGAGTCAGACTCAAGGTATCTTCACACGAGGACACCATGTCCGTTTGCTAATTGACTTGAACTCATCATCTGCAATACACTACGATAGATGAAGGGCCACAGGACCACCATCAACAACAGTTTATAGAATACTGAGGAAGAGTCAGAATCATCATCATCGTCATTGTCATCATTCAAGAGACGCACACGCACGCGCGCGCGCCCCCCCCACACACACACGCACACACATGCGACGGCAAATTAGATAATACGTAGGTGACAAATGAACAATTATATTTTTGTGTTAAACAAGAACTCATAAAGAACAGAATATGAGATAAAGGAATATAAAGACTTAAATGTAAATAGTGTAAATATTCAAAGAAAAAGACGTAATTGTAAGTTGGTGTAAAAATAATTTTATTCTGTTTAATTTAAAAATTGCGTGTATTATTATAAAAATAATTACGTATTCTTAAAGTAAATATTTTTTTATTAAAATATTATAGCAACCGTTCAATTTTTATTTGGTAAAGTTAATATTATTTTTATAAATGAGTTGCTATGATTTCAAATATTAATAATGATTCAAAGTCAGACACCCAAACAATATAAAAGAATTTTATAATTTGTTCATCATATATATTTAGATATTTATGACTTTATGTTATTAATGTGTTCTGAATATTAAAGATATGTTATGTTTTTCAGAGTGTAACCTTATAAAAGAGAATGTTTTGAATTTTCTAGTTTCAAATTTTAATAATCAATTAATTTTTTTTGCAATATTTAATAAACCATTAAATGATTCTTTTACTATATTTTAATTAATTATTTCCTGTCATCAACGTCTCACTCCTCATTTTAAAATTATGTTTATTGTACAACCACATATACTTAACGCAAGGAACACACAAAAATCCTACGACTTAGCTGTTGTTTAGCACTATGTAGTTGCGTTGGGTACATGGACAGAAGTGTATTCATTTTATAATACTTGTAACGTTGCATATCAATCAGGTTCCGCTGGGAGGAAAGTTTGCAGACTAATGGAAAAGGTGGAGTTTGCGCAGTCGCGGGCGCGGAGACGGATTATCGCATCGCAATCGAATTATTTATTGGGTACCATCTGTATAGAGAAACCTGTAATTACAATGCAGTCAGCGCTGCCACAACACGCAATCTTAAATTACCCACCATTATGACCGTATAGCATGGCACTGTTGCAGTACTCGTATACACAAATCCCTGCTATCACGAACGTTAAAGCAAATTAACATTTGAATATTTAAAGTAGGCTATTTATAAGGACGTAAAGAAAAAAGCACGTTTACTTTTATGTTACAAAGTGAGCGCGCGCGCGCGCGAGAGTGTGTATTGGTATCTAAAACTCAAAGAGAAAAATATAAATTGGTACAATTCAAATACATACATTCAAATAAAATAAATACAATACAATTCAAATCTCATACGATATTAAGGTTCAGGTAATTAATTTGGAAAGTCATGGGTGGGGCCATGGGATCCATTCTCCCCTCCGTGATAAGCCTACATGTTGTTCCGAGAGTCATACCCAAGGACGGGTTGTCAATGTACACTTAGAGATCTGATACGTAATACCGGTCTCAAACCTACAGCCAATAGTTTCTCGTACATTCTGCTATTGGCTTTTTTTACAATTTATTGGTATTCCTGGTCCCAATACATGCCTGCAACTCTTCTTTCGCCGCCTCCCTGATTATCCTAATGTTGCCAACTGTTTAATATTTGTTTCTATTTGAAGGAGGGAAGTGAGTTTTTAGTTTTACGTTGACCGTTTGGCATGTTTGTCTGTCTGTCTTCGTACCTGAGGATGTTTCACAATAGCTTTTGAATGGACGAACAAATTTTCGTAAAAGTTAGCATGCGTGTTCATAACTCACGGACCGACTAGTATTTTTGAGATTCATCTCTTTCCAAATTCCTAACATATTCCATAAGGTAACATGATGAACATGATGATGATAAGAATAAAAAAGTAAATAAGTATCAGATGATGTGTGGTACAGTACAACGAACACTAAGGAACAAAACAAGAACTGATAACAAAATGAAATTCTATAAAGTAATGGCGGTACCTGTTCTGACATATGCTAGTGAAACATGGACGATAATTGGGAAAGAAAGGCAGCGCATACAAACCGCTGAAATGAATTTTTACGGCTCGCGAGTGTGGTTATTGTCTAACGGATCGAATGCGTATTGAACATATAAGGTCAGAACTGGGTATATTCTCCATCAGTGATAAGACAGAAGAACGAAAGCAGCAGTGGATGGAGCACGTGTACAGAATGGACCACCAGAGGCTAGCAAAGGGCGCTGTAGACTACAAACTTGTTGGGTTGGCAGAAGATCGTGTGTAGGCTCTGGAAGAAATGGCTGCAGTAAAACGGAACAGGCTATAAGCCACTACCGTTAAGTGACGACGACGACGACCATCTCCCTCCAAAATACGGGAGCGGAAGGCAAACATGTGATGAGGCAGACTTTTAAAAAATCGGAAATATCTACGCAAGCATCAAATTGAAAAGAATTTAAATAAAAATATAAATATAGTAATAAGAAGTTTAAAAATTTTGGGGATACCAAGACCTAAAAAGTGGTTTAAAATTCTGAGAAAATGTAAAATGTTCATGTCGGGTACCAGACTGGAGAGAAAATTAAAGCAGTATACCACAAAGTTTGCTTTGGAAATGTTTTAACTGTAGGGAACTTTAGAGCGGGGAAACTTTACTAATAAGTTTAAAGTATAGACACGCAGATATTAATATACGTCGGGCAACAATACCCGTACGCATTCTTCGAAATCAAAACAAAGGCTGATGCCGATACATGAGGCAGTGATAACAAAACCGATGTTAACAATTAGAGTTAATGTCACGTAAACAGATTAATTTTGTTGTTTAATTTTGTACAACAGGCTATACGTTGACGTGGGTTGGCATACGTGTAGTCTTTGGAAATAAAATTTAATGGTAATCCGGTGCCCTGAAGAGCATCAGGAAATGACAAGAAGAAGAAGAAGAAGAAGAAGAAGAAGAAGAAGAAGAAGAAGAAGAAGAAGAAGAAGAAGAAGAAGAAGAAGAAGAAGAAGAAGAAGAAGACTTTATAATAATAGACTTGTTTTTAATAATAACACACTACATGACTCGATAATTGACTAGCTCTTCGTGCTTGAAGTACAAAAGTCGGGTGAAGCTCTCCTGTGAGACACAAATCTTGAAGCCACGAAGCATCTGCCTATAGGCCTATTATCTACACTCTTACAATATCTGTCGATAGCAGTAGTTTAATTAACTAAATTAATTTACAGATTATTCTAATTGTAAATAACTTTTTTCAAACACATAACTGATAATGCTAGTACGAAATATTCAGATGCATATAATAGTGTCAATAAAATGTATCGTTCTATTAAAAACTATTGCTTATTTAATATCACTTTAAAATACATACCATTTATAACCATAAAAATAAATAATTTGTGATTTTCTGCATAATTGATTTAATCAAAAAAGTAAAATAATGTTTTAAGGACGATTCGATACTTTGTATATTGTTCAGATTTTTCGTCAAACAATAAAGTGGCTAACTCGGTGTGTTGGCTGTAGGATTGTTACCTGTGGAGTGTGCTCTATGTCAGCCACTGCCTCATCAATACTGCAGTCACGTTCATAACGACTGCGGCCTCACCTCACAGCGCTGCCTCTTCAATTAGGCCGTTTTGTAAGTTTTAATCCTCCACAACAGCAACTTGCGTACGCTCACTTTGATTTTTTTTATACGTGTTAAAATTATACCGTTTTTGGATTTCTTCTTATTTGTATGGAACATTACGTTCCGTCAGCACTTAGTTGGTCTTCATGTTATGTAACTTTTTAAATATTGTTACTAGTCCCACATCAACTAAAACTCCTCTTCTTCTTTCTTCTTTTCTTGGAGTTACAACCTGGCGTGGGTTTTAGCCTGCTCAATGACTTTCTTCCATTCTGCCCTCTCACGACAGATCCGGCTTCATCCTTTCACGTTCATACATCTTAAATCATCCACCGCGTCTGATTCTTCTTTCTACCGGTCTCCAATCTGCAATTCTCTTAGGCATTCTTCTGTCATCCATTCGCCTGACGTGGCCCAGCCACTCAAACCTTCTACTCTTAATAAACCAGACTAAATATTCTCAGATGTTGCTTGTCTGAGCTGGTTAATGTCCAGGCTTTGCATCCGTATGTTACTACCGGACGTATAAGACTTTCGTATATAGTCAGCTTAAGTTGTTGACTTAACATCCTGGATTTGAAAAGCTTTTCATAAAAGTAGTAACACCTGTTGCCACGTACTATGCGGGACTTTATTTGATTGCTGCAGGAGTTTTTCTGAGTAATTTATGAACCTAAGTAAGAAAATCGTTGGACACGTTCAAATGTATAATTGCCAACCGATAGGTATACCTGGTTGTTTGTGACATTCATTCCGTTGAAGTTCCATCTATTTGGTCTTGGCTTCATTTATCCTTAAACCTCTTTTTTGCGCTTCACTATCTAGTATTATAGACTTTCCTCTAACCGTCTTTTATTTCTGCTTATAATAGCTATGCCATCAGCATAAGCGCACACTTGTGTAGTCACTAAAATTCTTAGTCCTACAATTAATCTCTAAAATCTTAACTGGATACAAATTAACGTTTCCGCTTCGTGTTATTTTAGGCACGGCTGGTTACGAATCAAGGAGGAAACATAGAACAAACGCGCGTGTTTTGGGATGGAAAGAAGTAGACTGGCTCTTGTAATGTGATGAAAATAAAACAGGAATAAAGCAAATATACACATTCCGTTAAAGTTAAGTAAAGTTGAATCTACTGGGCGTTTTTCACAACACGGTATAGGCAAGGTAATGCCTGTTCCGCCTTCAAAGATCCTCCAGCCATCTCGTCCTGGGTCTACCCACACACGTGCGTCGTATAGGTTTGTGCTTCCAGACTTGTTTGGCCAGTCTGGGATCTGACATTCTTTCTAAGTGTTCTTTCCACTGTTGTTTGTAATCTTTTAATTTTTCGGTCAAGTTAAACTGTTCTCGTACGGCTTCATTCCTTATGCGATCAAGTTTAGAACAATTTTTAACTCCCCTTAAGAATGCCATTTCCGAGGCCTGTATTTTACTGTCATATTTTTGGTTGTTGTCCATAATTCACATCATAGGACATTACAAGGACCGCCATAACTTTTTAAGAGTTTAATTTTTATCTCGACGTACCTTGTTTCTAATAATAAAAATTATTGTTTTTATAGTGGAGACTTTTATATTGTATTGTTTGCAATCTACTGTAAGTTTATTAGCGAATCAGTGCAGAGACTTCACCTGCAAGACCATTGTCAGTTAAAATAATACTTTACTATCCATTTAGTTATTAAAGTAAATAGAGTAACTATGAAAGTAGTTTTGGAAGATAAGGTCTCGGGCCGTCAGTTGAAAATCACTGTACTAAACCGTTAACCCCCCCACCCCCCACACACACACACCAAAACTAACTGGTTTTTATTACTACACCTCACATAAGCTCACATTACATTGCAACTCATGTTGTTCTTAGAATATCTTTGAGAATAGCGTAACAGGCTGGAACAATCATCAGGGGTTAAGAATAAATTGTAAACCTACCAAGTGTTTGTGTTTTTTAAAAAACCTTTGTAGTAATATGTTTCACCAAGTGCCCAACCAGTCTTCACTCAATATCGTGCAACTCATTTTGACGTCCGCTTCCAAAATAACGCTTTTATACTCAGCCTGTTTGGTGCAGTACGTGACAAAATCGTCCTGGAAATAGTCGACTACAATCTAGAAGGCGCGACTGGATAGATCGAGAGCGTTGCTTATCCTGCCGGTCACACAACGCGTGCAAAGCGTCACGTAACCATACGTATTACATACTTTCTCAGCGAAGCAGTATGTAATTTGCCAACTTGTTCGACTATTGCATCATGTAATTATAATTTTTACTGTAACCGAATTACTCTTGAAATAAATTGCATTTACTTTTAATTGAAATTCGCTAACACCGTAACGTTATAAACTTAACTATATAGAATAATACCGACGCGAAACACAAAATTTTCCTTGTTAAAAATGATCAAATTTGTACCTGATGATCTAAACTAGTTTTCGTTCCGTTAGGGCTTCGTCAGAGGCCGCCTCTGGTTCCGTCCTGCTTTTGGTGACGGTGCCGTCGTTCAAAAGATCGTTGTTGTATAATATATTAAAATTGTGTGTGTTATTTAAATTGTGTTTGTTTGTGTAGGATAGTGATTCTATACGTTTTTGTGTATTTGTGTATTTTTAGTTGTTCAAGAGTGTCTAGATTTCGGCCTTTTGTGTGTACGTGTAGGATTTCCATGTTACATTTTATGTTTGTGAATATGTAGTCTGCCTTAATGAGGTGGTTTGCAAAGGTGGATTCGGCGATTGAGGTGGATTCGGCTTTTACGTGTTCAATTTATTTCTGTTTGAAGCTGCGTCCTGTCTGGCCTATGTAGAATTTGTTACAGGAGCACCGTATTGAAGGTTAGAAAGATCGCCCCACTAATGACTTGTGTTCTGGGTGTGAGTATTATTCTATATAGTTAATTGATGACATCCGACACGTCATGGACAACAAAATTCAGGAGTTCTATAGTTGTTGAACATATAAATTGATGCATTTACAGAAGTAAACCGTTATCTGAAATAGCAAAACTAACGTGATCGCCAGCAAACAGTGCTGTGTTCACAGTCACACTGCCAATCGTGTTATGTTTACCATATAGAATTTAACATTAGATATTAACTTACGTTAACACATACGATGTCATTGTTGCATGGCAGAAGAATGGAGAAGTTTGGAAATATTAACAAAGCCAATTCTTTTTCAGATAAAGCATATTATCAATTCTTTCTTCTCCTTCTTCTTCTATGGCGTCACAGTTCGGAGTCAAACCTTAGCCTCCACAATCATGCGCCTTCATTTTTCCTTGTCCTTGACGATCGATGTCCATCGTTTTATTTTAAGTAAAGTATCAGCATCTCTCGCTACTGCGTCAATCCAGCGATGCTTGGGTCTTCCGACATGCCTTATACCCTCGATTTGGCTAAACGGTACCGGTATTCGGTTGTCTTCCATCCTAATGATGTGTCATTGCAATCTATGCAGTCGAATGGTGATGGCCAGATCATTGTCTTTGTATAGCTTGTATAGTTCCTCATTGTGACGCATTCTCCATATCCCATATTGACTTAATATTTCTCCATTCTTCATAACATATTGACTTGGGTTGGTCCATATATTCTCCTCAAAATTCTCCTTTCAAAGATAATGACTATGTTAGCGGCTTGTTTATTCAGAGTCCAAGTCTCGCTGCCATATGTTATCACCGGTCTAATCATAACTTTATATAATGTGACCTTGGACTGATGGTGGGTGTTCCTTGTCTTGAATATAGTTGTCAGAAAAGCATATGGTCTATTTGAGGCCTGTATTCTTTTCCTAATTTCGTTTATTTTTTCATTATCTTCTGCCATCCAACATCTCAAATATTTAAACTGTTTAACTATTTCCAGGTTTAGTGGTTCGATTTCAATCTGTTCAAGTTTCCTGGTTTTCCTTCGAGTAGTAATCATAAACTTTTTTTATCTGTATTAACCTGTAATCCTATTTCTTCTGCTTCACTTTCGAGTTCCTGGCAGGTCTCATTTGCTCTTCCTTGGGATCTTGCCGTAATATTAATATCATCTGCATAGCCTACGATCTGAACCATTTTATGTTCTAATGTTGAATTCCTATCAATTCTTTATAAGGTTGTAATTTTATATTTAAAAAGACGACTGAATTACTTTTTAATTATAGCAGTTAATATAAACTTCAATAAACTCCACTTCTCTTTAAGTTTAACACCTTTTCTTGAGGATCTTGAGGATATAATATCTTTTTTCTTGTATCCAAACCACTAATTTCAATTATTGTAAATAGGTACCTTTATCTGTTGTGTGACATCTGTTTTCAATGCATATTATGTATTTCGAAACAATATTCCATTATCAGATTATTGCTCCTTGGAGACTGTTAGCATTGAAATAAAATTATTTAAAACGTCTACAAATCAATAAATTACCACTAGAAAATTTAGTAGTAATTATACACTGTTAACGCAATAAGATTTATGTGCTACACAATAGACGTTTAGATGTTACAAACTTGTAACGGGTAACTAACGGTTTATATACCAGTATGGCTCATGTTATCAATGAACAATAACGATAATTGGGAACAAGAGTAAAAGATTATATTACTCAATACAGATAATACTCAATTCTGTTTCAATACAGATAATGAGTACTCTGAATTATGAAGTAACATTCGAGTTCTTCAAAACCGAACATAACATACTACGAATTGTTCTTTCGTGTTTCTTATGTGATAGTCGGAGAAGGATAGAGAGAGAAAGGGGGGGTTGAAAGAGAGAGAGTGGCGGGGAGGGTATAAGAAAATCTTAAAGTATAAACAATACCATTCCTAAATACGTCACTGTGCTCTTATCCAGTGATCGAATAACGTTGTCAAGGTGCGCACCAGACACCTCGTGTGACTTTTAATAGTAGTGTTGTATTTTGTGTAGATGTCTTTGAACAATTTTATTTTAATGCTAACGGTCTCGTAGGAACAACAATCCAATGATAGAACTTATGTTCCGAAACGTGTAATGTAGGCCTACACTGAAAGCAGTCGTCAGAAGACGGATCGAAGTAATTATTTGCCATTAAAATGAATATATTTGGTTGTCCCGACAGACTGTACGCAGGCCCTGGTGTCCCGGTGTGAAGTACCTCAGGCTTCATCTCGATCGTGATCTCACCTGGCGGTCATATTCCAAGCAAGTAGGCCTCAAAACTGTCAATCTTGTCTTTATCAGCTCCGAGCCCTACTTTGCAGCAAATCGATGACCCGCCGACTAGAAAAACTTATCGTCGCCACTTACGTGGCGCCGATGGTCACCTACACACGTCCCTGTGTGGACCTACTTGGCTAAGACCTATAAGCGAAAGCTTCAGTCTCTATTGGACCGAGTATTCCTTCACGCTGGGCATGTAAAGCCCTCTGTCTAACTTCGAACCAGACTATCCGAGAATCCCTACATGTCCGTTCCCTGAACGCCACTATGCAGACACTTTCTAGAAAGTTCTCCCGCCCCTGTGCTCGCTTCCAGAGCACTCCCCTCACAATCGCCCTCGGTCAAAATCCATCTGTTATAGGTGAATCTTGGACCCGGCCTCGGCGAACCGTCACACTCAATTAGACATGACTAATTGAAAACCCACGGCCGATGGCAGGCCACGTTTAGAATACCCAAAGACTTGTGGTCCCCGCGGCGAGAGCTCTAAGCTCGGGACGCGGCGCAATAGCGGGCGACGGGTTTAATCTTTCACATTACGCAACCCTTCTCCTACTATATTTGGCTGTAAAATATATTTTCTAAGAATTAAACGCGTTTAGTTTATAACATAAACTACTTAAAAATGAGAAAATCACATAAACGGAAGAAATAAGTTGACTGAACGATATTTTCATCTGTTTCTTATTCTTTCACGGCTGGCGTCGTAGTTTTTAAAACTACTGTGCCTTCGCCACGTTGTTCTGACGTACACCTTGTCAGTCGTTAAGTCCTTGTATACTGCAGTTGGCATCCAGAGATGAGGCTAAAGCGTCTGTTCGAGTCAACACCTTTAGATACAAAGAAAATGGTTGACCACGGCCTTAGCCCGAGTAGTTTTAATAATTACGATATTGTTATATTCAATCAGCAAGTTATCGTCTACAATGTACACATAGTTTTTTTATTACACAAAAACGGTGTTATATTTCAAGGTTTCAAGGGTTTGGTTAAATACGTACTATATATTTATATACTGTAGTAGTAGTCAATGCACGCTACACTTTACATTCTGTTGCTTTATATATATATATGTGTAATGTCAAACTAATGACGTGGGTGAGCTTGAGTTTTTATTTTTTCCTGGAGACACGCCAGCTATTGGTGGAAACACGCAACCCTTCATTTGTGTGTGTGTGGGTGGTGAGCGAAACTGGGTTATTACGTGTGCATATATACCGTATATCGCGAGAGCATTCGTCCCATGAAAGGTTGGGAATAATTTATAAGCCGTTATTTGAGAACCGTTATTTGTAATAATTTAAGAAGCAATTTCTGCGCTACATTATCGGCGCATGTAAGTAAACAGTCTACAGGAGGATGTTTGGCTGTCAAGTAATTTGGTGTGTGCACAGTAATCAGCAAACAAACGGCTTCGTTTTATTTTCATGACTAAGTACGCCTTCCTACACGTGCCGCTTGTGAATTCTCCGAGGATCCTCACAGTTTTTTTTTTACACGAACAGGCCAGCCGTGGACCACGTGAATATCATTTCCTTTTCTTCTCCCGCCAGAAAGCCCTCATTCGTACACTATGCGCCGTCTTCCTTTCCACTGTCCAACCCTTTCTCGTCTTCTTCTCACCGCAGAGAACCTCAAGATTTTGAATTTTGTTTCTTTATGTATTTCTATCCACACAGTCGTTCAAAGAGATACCCAGATTTGTCATTTCCTCTTTGAGTTGTTTGGTGTTCAGACTGGAAAGTTGCCAAATATATTTGAAAATTTGTTTACTTAATCTGGACTGATCCATCCGAACCATATGTCCAAGGAACCTCAATCTTTACCTTCGGAAAGCCGTTTCCAGATCTTCCAGATCCCTGGACAGCTCTTCTTTGGTTCTATGCCTGTATCCATCTTCGGTTTGAGAATTCTTCGTTCAATTTTAAGAAGAGGTTCCAAATTATGAAAGCACATTGTTTCCATTCAATACATGATCAACGGCCTGGTCACAGCGCTATAATGGCGGACTTTCGCACTTCTGGAAAACTTTTTCTTTCCGTACAGTTCCCGGGTTAAAGGACTTTGCTAATTTGAGTTTCCTTATCTTAAAGGTTTCTTTGTCTGAGGCGTTTCGGGATATGTTTTCCCCAAGATATTTAAAATTGTTAGTATATTTTATTTATCCATACGTAATATCCAGGTACGTTTTCGGAAATTTAAATAGGATGGTCATAATTTTCGTTTGAGCAAAGGAGATTTGGAGGCCAGTTTTCTCCACTATCTCTTTGAGATCTTCTACTTGCTTTCTCGCTTCTTTTTCTGAGTCTCATAGTTATTTATTTATTTATTTTTATTTCCTGTCGCTCTCTGCAGAGCATAGCGCCTCGACGAAGTTACGCCAACGAACTCTATTTCGGGCAAGGACTTTGAGCTCTCCAAAGGACTTCCTTCCTTTTCTGCTTTCATCTCGCAGTTCTCCTCCACGAGATTCTTGGTCTTCCTCGTCTTCTTCTTCCCTGAGGGTTCCAAAGGAAGGCTTGTCGTTCAATTGCATTTGGTTCTTCCGCAAGTTATGCTCAATCCACCTCCATTTTGTCCTTTTGATCTGTGTGGAAATGAGTTTCTCGTTTATCCTCCTACAGAGATCTTCATTTGAAACGATGTTTAGCAAAAAATTTGAAGTATTTTCCTCAGGCGCCTATTGATGAAGACCTGTAGACACTTGGTAATTTTCACTGTGACTTTCTAAGTCTCGCTCCCATACAACAAAACAGCTTTGACATTGGTCTTGAAGATGCGTAGCTTTGTTGCAGTTGACGTTTCTCTTGATTTCCAAACTGGGTGGAGATGTATAAAGGCCGCATTAGTTTTGCGAAGTCTTGTTAAAGCATCTGCAACTGCTTCTCCTTCTTTTGTAATCACACTACCTCAGAGGTAACCTCAGAGTTATACTTAATAATATTCTTCTTCTTTATCACAATCTTCTTCTTCCTGTTTCTCATCCACTTTTGCCACCAATTTTTAAACTCTCACTATTTTCGACGAGGCGTTTTACTTTTATTATTATTATTCCAAATGTACAGTGTTTACACATTTTCCGGAACCAAAGATTACAGAAGTGATTCAGTTCTCATACTCCACTCTGCTGCTTGTCTATCCAAAGATCTTCAAATTCTCGTTTCCACAATATAGTATGAATTTCTTTTATCCAGGTGATAGGTGGTCTTCCATTTTTTCTTCTTCCTGGTGTGGTCCATTCCGTAACTTTCCTTGGCAATCTTTGCTGTGCAATATTTTTCATGTGTCCATACTAGAGGTGGGCCGATATACCTGTAATAGATATTTTGGAACGACATTTTTGTGGAACGGATGTAACAGTGACTGAAAAGTTGCATTTTATTCGCGGCGACGCTGTTCCGAATCGAGACACGCCGCCCTCGCTGTTCCAAGTCGAGGCACACCCCCTACGCACCCACACAGACACACACACACAAAATGTACGCAAGATCACGTAAACCAAGGCCAAATACTAGGCGTACAAAAATATCGCTGGAACGCAAGGAACAGCCAGTAACGCGTATTTAAAATACTAGGTATTTCAAATACTAGTGGTATCACCGATACACAAGGAACAACGCGTTCCAGAGTAACAGTAGTATTTTAGTAACACCTAATATTTCAGGAACACCTAGTATTTCAGGAACAGGTAGAATCAAGCATATTTCGAGTAAGAACTAGTATGAGCCACTTTTTCGTCCTGTATACTTCATTCTGCGCAAACAGACGGAGCTCTTTTTAATAAAGGAAATAATTTATTCTGCTGTTACATTTATTCTCGTGTGATATGCAGATATATAATACAGATTATACGCTAATAATTATATATTATACTAGTCACCAACTTGTAGCAAAAATCGGTTGGTAAAACTTTATGTTCTTACTCAAAAAAACTTTGTGTTCCGAGTCGTTAGTGAAATAGTTGTATTTAATTATATTTAGTTATAACCTATAGAGTGGCTGATGTTGATAAGCTATATTATACTTTTTATTAATGTGATTTTAACTTCACTACACATCTCACGTAAATGATGAGATTGTTGTAATGGACATTTATGCACTTTATCTAGTTCTGTTCCTTAAATATCTGTAATGCATTTAATTTACTTGTGTTGTTGCTTATTATTTATAAGTTTTTATTTATGTATTTATATTTATTTTATTACAATTTCTTTTTTATTTTTATTTGTAAAATTTTGTTTATTCTCATTCACTCTTGTGGCTTACTGTGATCATTCTGATTGTTATGTTTTTATTATACGTTTCTGATGTTTTTTCACGTTATTTTTCGTGGTATTACGTGTAGGCCTACAATTATTTAATTGCCCCGAGTTTCGCAACTGATTTGTCTAACCAATGTTAGTTTGTTTACTACTAGTGAAAGCTTCAATTGGTATTCCCAAAGGGAGATAGGCCTATAAATTCTCTTGTTTCTTATTTTCATTTAAACAGTAATAGTTTAATAAAGTCACAGTGTAAAGTAACACTGTTAATACTTTTAGTTTCAATTTATTTCTTATAACAAATTATATAGTATAGGTTATATAATATCTTCAAATAAATACACAGCAAGTAGGTTTATTAATATATTAATAGGCTTATCTAGGTGAAAATAAACCTACTTGGAGTGTATTTATTTGAAGATATTACATAGGAGACCTGCAGGAAACTCAAAACGAGTTACTTACAAAGGATAATATAGGTTATGTATATATAGTATATAATAACAGGTATCTGTACCTGTTATTTTTTTGGAACGGTATTTTCATACCTAGTATTTTAAAATAACAGTTTAGCCCGCCTCTAGTCCATACCATCGTAATTTTTTGTTTGGATAAAATCAACAATTGAATTTTTTACATTCATTCTGTCCTTAATGAGCTTACTTCTAATTTTCTGAAGTCTGGATACTCTTGCTAAACGTCTCCAAAAGTCCATCTCTGCTGTCATTAATTTTGTTTTTGTTCTTGTGTGTTTATTAGTAGTCCACATTTCTGAGCAGTAAGTCATGATATTTATAACAATGGTTAACAACAATGATGGTCTAACGATGATGTTTCTAACAAGATATTAAATGTTTTGGTTTTAGTTTCAGCTGTAATTTGCTTATCCCGCAGGATTCCATTTAATGTAGATGTAGCCATTTTTCCCAAATTAATTCTGGATTGTATTTCTTTGTCTTGCTTCCCACTGGCCGTAATTTTCACTCCTAAATACTTGTATTCCTCTGTAGTAAATACTTGCTTTAGTTGTAATTTTTCTTTTTTAATAACTATCGTTTTAATATCTTCTTCTTCTTTTACGTCACCTTAGGGTTTTCAGCTTGTTCCGTCCTCAGTCTCTACCTACATGTCTCCTTCCTTGGGGTGTATAACTGACTGCCTGTTTTATTAGGCACTCAGCGTTTACCCTTTCTATATGCTGTTTCCACTGCAGTGAGCATTGTCTAGACTATCACGCGTACTGTATATCCCATCTTGGCTCTTACAACTTCATTCTTAATTTAATCGCGGAGGGAACAATGTTCTACTCGTCTCAAGAACTTCATTTCAGCGGCCTGTATATGCTCAGTATCTATATCCGCAGTGCCCATGTCTCACACCCATAGAATAGCACAGATGCTGTAATTGCCTTACACAATTTCAACTTTGTCTCCCCTGTTGGTTTGTTACGTAGCGTGCAATGTGCGGTGCCACATCTCAGCTGGTATTTATGAAGTTTATTGGATTCAATCGTTTCAATCTTGGCATTCTCTTTAATTCTTTATGATAAGCTTTGAGCTCCTTTTGTCCATCTTCTTTATATTTCTAAACCATTTCAGTGGCCACCTCTTCACTACCTTCACAACTGATTCCTCCTGATACTGATTTCTGATTGTCATATACCTAATTTCGTCATACAATATATAATACACAGCTTTTATCTTGCATACAATATATTTATTGTTTATAACTACCTTCCCCTCTCTTAACGTAGTTTTGTTTTCAGTTAAAAAACCGTGACATTATTTCAATATTGTTTGAAATTATAACCAGAAAATGTGACTTAGAATTAAAATTATTTTATTAACTTTTATTTGGAAAGGAATCGGTTTTATAAAATTTGATTTTTGTGTTAAAATGATTAATTTTAAAACAGTATATAAAAAAACTCATTTAAAAAACAAAAACATTCTTCTTTTTTTAAATAATTAAATACTATTAAAAATTATTGTAATGAGCTCTTCACATATGTCTGATTGTCATATTCCTAATTCGATTTTTAGGCCTCAAAAAAAAAAAAAATCGTATCAATTGCTGGCAGCCAGTTTTTATGCTCCTGTAACAAACTAAGATTTTCTGTCTTGCATAAGATGGGTTGGAAACTTTACTTCCTCTGCGATTTCCTTGTTTACGTATAATAAGACAGTGGAAATCTTGTAGTATATTTGCTTTAACTTTACGATAATATTCATCAGATCTGGAGAAAAATGTAACTGTATTCGTCATTCTTTACTGTGTAGTTGTACAACTGTGAGACGACCATTAAAATCTGTTCTGCCAACTTTAAAAGAAACTTTGGCTCTAGTCTGAGCACGTGCTCAAACTAGAAAATAAAGAAAATAAAGTTTGTCCACGTTTTCCACTATATCATTTACGGTAATAATGTTTTCACATTAGTTTTTATTAATTAGATTTAATTTCCATTAATTTTTATTTTCATTAATTTTACACTAATTTATTCATTAATTTTCATTACTCAAAGGTTTTTGAATATCTTGATTCTAGAATTATTATGGTGGTTAAAGTCAGTTTTTTCATCCAGAGAATTTCCATTCTAACCGTAGCTTAAAAAGTTTTGTGCACAGACAGTGCCCTTTCTTCATGATCGTACTAAATAGATTGTCGTTTTCCATGTTTTCTGGGTTTTGTTACTTTTGTTTCAAGATCTCTTCACTACACTTTACACAATCTTCTCAATACATCTATATCAAGAGCTGATATTATTCTTTCCTTACATTGACCATTCCGAGCTGAGTAGCAGTGTACTCCTTACCACAGTCTCATAAATATTATATTTTCTTTGTTTTGACAAGTACTCTTATTCCACCATATAGGCGCCTGTTATTTATTAACACAGATAAATGGAAAAGTTACTTTTTTTTTTGAATACATACAATTCCTGGAGGAAACCATTCCCTTCCCATGAGAAACCGCAGAATTGGAAAACAGAGGAAAAGGTGGTCAGATCAAGTAGTGCTCGACGGACTGTAAGGTCAAGGAAGAGAAGACAAAGAAAACAGAAAAAGAAAAAGAAGAAAAAGAAGAAGAAGAAGAAGAAGAAGAAGAAGAAAAAGATGAAGAAAGTCTCTGGCCAAATTATTACGCCACCACATCTAAAAGTAATTAGCAATTCATTCTGTTCTTTAACATTCTTATTAAATATCACAAAAGAATACTAATAGGAATTAAGAAAATATATTTTTTCGTAACTTAAGTAACTAAAAATACAGATTAAATTTTAATTTCCTAATAATTAATTCTTTGTTTCCTCTGCTTTAGCTCTGCAACCATTTACAATTCTCCTGGGCATATTGTTAGTGCAGTTTTGTTTAACTAATCATTGTGACACCAGTGCCAAATATTCAATAAGTTTATCTTCTTAGTGATATTTCCTTTCCTACTTCTCATTTCTTTATATTCTTAATTGGGTTGATCTCATAACCGATTGCAGTGTTATGTCAGAATTATATCAAGCTGTGAACAAGGCCGCATTGTTGCCAAAATAATGACATAGGCTACATACAAAGTTTTATTTTTATTACAAAATTAAATGTTAAATTAACCGTATTTAAATGCTGTGAAAGAAAAACAAATTGAAAAACGATTCAAAGTGATACTGACAATTTTTATTTATCTTAATTGCTGACGACGTGTGAAGCGACAGAAGATATTTTTTAAGCCTGTAGTTACTGCCGGTGAGTCGTAAAATACGTTTTAACTGAGAAGATATTGACTAACCGAGCAAAAGTTATAGTCTATTAACAATGATGACTCAATTCAACTAGCCATTATTGTAGAGGCTACTGTCATGGAAGTTATTGTTATAGCTATTATTGTAGACGCTTTTAAAAATTAAAATATTTTTTTATGAGAGACAGAAATTACCATATTAAAATATGCATACAAAGGGAGATTCAATGAGGAAAACTCAGAAAGAGATAAAAATGGCGTTGCAATGGGCGACGTTGATCGTTTGAAGCGATGGGAATTTTTTATGAATTTAACCAAACTGTAAGTTTTGTAGTAATATTTTGAGACAATAGTGTGTGTGTGTGTATGCGCGTGCGTGCAGAGCAGGAGAGAAAAGTAAATACAACTATAAAGAACCACAACTTTTCCAAAATCAATTTAAACTCTGTTTAAATTAGATTGAATACTCTCTGGCCGTAGTCCACCACTGCCGCACAGAACAGACGTTTCGGACCCACCGTTGGAGGTTATCTTCACTGTAAACGACTCAAGTAACTGGTGCGATTCTTCACCAGTGAACCACAGTACTGTGGCAAAAGAACACAGTGACCACAGTGCGGCGGTCAACGTGAAGAACCGTACCAGTTACTCGTGTCGTTTATAGTGACGATGGCCTCAAACGGTGGGTCCGAAACGTCCGTTATATGCGGCAATATTGTACCACGGCATAATAGCCCGGAGAGTAGTCAATCGGATTTCAACAGATGTGACGCCGGCCGTGAAAGCCTAAGATGCCAATCAATTTAAACCAGTAAACGTGTAGTGTAGATATAGTACAGATAGGGTTGACCAACGTTCTTGTACCACGAGCACCTTTTGTGGCTGTAGGTGCAGTCACTTAAGTGAGCGAATTATTTTCTTATGTGTAGAATTCCGCTTAGATCAGGGGGGTAATCCTCCCTCCAGAGCTATTAAAAACATTTGCGAAATTCCATAATCACTTAACGTATTAACTTCCCACATATTCACAATTTCCATAATCACTTTTAAGCCAGTCGCGTTAAAATAGGCTTATAAATAATTG
This sequence comes from Magicicada septendecula, assembly GCA_034769895.1. NCBI lineage: Eukaryota > Metazoa > Arthropoda > Insecta > Hemiptera > Cicadidae > Magicicada > Magicicada septendecula. The sequence goes on along the minus strand of CM068374.1, from coordinate 252,649,129 downwards.
TAGAAATAAAAGGAATTGCAACAGTTAAAAATTAATAAAATAGATTTTATTAATAATGTAAATCAATTAACATCCGCTAAATAATGTACGTATTTCCAGGGTTTAAAAAATCGCAATACGCACTCGACAAAAGCAAAGGCAGATCCTATAATCTACCTTTACCTTTTTCGCCCAGACACACTCCCTTTTACAGTGTCGTCTACCAAAATATTTTTAGTAAGACTCATTTTTACAAGATTGATTAAGAATGAAAATTTAGAATTACAGCAATTCTTAATGATATGACATTTAATACCTTTATGATGAATAACAACTAATTATAAGATACACTATTGAAGTCAATGCTTTTCGGAATTTTTAACTTTATATACTTTTCGTCGGTTTACTCAAAAACTTTGAGACGCAAAGAATTTGTAAAATATATTTATAAAATTTTATGGAAAGAATCCTGAATTTCTTATTTGTCCTGTGGAAAATGGAGGTCCAAACTTCAAGCTAGTTTACCCCCCCCCCCCAGGAGCATCTCCTAATTACGCCACTGGTACTACAATAGAACCTCACTAATTCGTCACCTACGGGACCGAAGGGGTGACGAATTAGTGACGGAGTAAGAAACAAACCCATTGAAGACAATATAAAATGTTTTATTACAACATTAGCAATGCACAGTACTAATGTTATGCTCAAACATATTTATTACTGGAAATTTTCAAAATAAAGCAAGTTAAGCTCTGTAATTGTAAAAAAAATTGATTAGTGATTGCGAACAAAAATCTGTATTTTCTTCTGTTTTTTCTGTCGACCGTACTTTTCAAGAGCCAAATAATGTATTTGTACAATGAAATTATTTTAGCCAGTTCTGCTTTATCTTGACCTTCTTACTACTTGATTGCTGTAGTCAGTGATTGAATTTAAAACCTTATGAGAGATTGCAGGTTTTATTGGCTGGTCATCACTAGCTTCCGTAGGTTCTGTGGATACGTATGTAACAATTTTATCATCACTAAACATTTCGTAGCCTACATCTGGTAAGTCTATTTCACATCAGTTTTTGATGTCGTCTTCATTCAAACTGTTAAAGGCTGGTAGGGATTAGCAGATATCTATCAAGTCTGATGTGGGCTCAAGACCTTCTGGTTATGTAGACTCTGGTTGTAATTCAGATGGCCGCCGTATCTTATTCCAGGCAGATTTTGGAATACTTTTATGGAATACTTTGCCAGGCATTAGCGATCCGACTGACTTTATGTTGTAACGACAAACAACGCAACCCTCATTGTGCCGTTTGCACAAGTACGAAATACCCATTCTTGGAACCAATACCTTCCGCAATCCGGTCTACTGGGTATTATTAGAACCCCGGCCACAATCAGCACGTTTCTGATTCACCCCGGCTATAATTAGAGCGTATATGTTTCTCGTTTGTTAATAAAGAAAAAGAAAATAAAAGCTTGAGTGGGCGACGAATTAGTGGCTGACGAATTAGTGAGGTTTCACTGTACTTGTATATGTTTTCCGCAAAACATACAGCCGTGTTGACAAATATTAAACTATCGCCAGGGAAGTATTACTGAGACCCTACCAAAATCAACTATAAATATTAATCACTGTCTTAAAAATTTATTTGTATCGTTTCTCAATATTTTTTGTCTACTTCACCTCTGTTGTGGATTATCAAAACCTACGACGATACTTCACAAATGTGTTACGGGGAAGCCGTGTAGTAGTGACCGCTTGTACAGTCAGTAGCCTTTAAGCTTTTAAATAAATGTTGTATTAAAAATTCAGATAACAAATTTTAGTGTTTGCATAAATTTATGAAATAAGGTCATAGCAAATAAGAATAGGCACACGAGTATTTTATTTTATTTTTACATAATTATTAAGGAATTATATACGTACTCTTATTTAAGCTTAAGTGAATTTAAGGAAAAATAGAAAAAGCTGTTTTGAATATCACGAATTTATAAATAAAAAACAAACTGATTAGATCTTGCTCGTAAACTTTTGTTAATAACAACACTGGATTTTAGGTTAATATACGTCGTTTTATTTTTCATAAAACCAACTTAATTTGGTAATAAACTGATTACATAATGCTTAAAATATTTTTGCAAACAGAAATAACACTGTTGCACACCAATATCGAAAGATTTTTCCGATTAGCTGTTTAAAGCTTCAAAACTCATCATCGGAATTTTTTTCCGATCTGATTGTATTTCTGTTTGTGATTATAAGCACTAACACAACTTTTTTTTTGTATCGGCCATCTAAGGACCACATGCCAATTTCAATTCTTTACTCTTTGTTCTTTTCTTTTTCTTCAATATTCTTTCATCTTTTCACTGTGTCTCTTCTTCCTGTCTTCAGTCCACTTTGAACCTACGTTTGTCTCTCTCCTACCCTGGACTCCTTCTAAAAACCTCTCTTTCAGTTAGTTCTTCTGCGTTTATATAATTTTTTTCTAAATCCTTTTTAGACTTCTTTAATCCAACTTGATGTTGACTTCTTCCCCCACAGATATTTGAAGATTTGCTTTGTCAATCTACTGTCGTCCATTCTATATAAATGTCCAAAAAATAATAGTCTTCTTTTCTCATTGTTTCTGTTATATTTTCTATACTTTGATATATTTCATCATTACTTCTTAATTTCCAACCTTCTGAAGTTTTTCGTGGGCATAATATTTTTCTAATAATTCGTCTTTCCAATATTTCTAGTTTGTCTGAATTATAATTTAATGCTAGATATTCACTTGCATATAGGCATTCTGGTTTCACTATTGTACTGTAATGTCTTATTTTCGCATTTTTAGATATTAATTTTTAATATCTTTAGTTATACCATATATCTTTAGGTATACTTAAAATTAACACAACTTTATTAATTTTAAGTGTTTTATATTTAATTTTTAACGTAAAAAATCTACTTAATAGGGGTTTTAATAATTAAAAAAAAGTTTTGTATGTTTTGATCAATGTTTGAACTGATGAGCATGTGAAAATTTTTATGCGTTAGTTTATAACGGAAGTTTGTCTTATCTGTGTTCATAATTACGATTGAAATATAGCTTCATGAAATTGCTTATTTACAAACATGTGCTGAAGCAGGTCTACATAAGTACTGTAGTGCATAGTTGTGAAGTGAGTGATAGAGACGGTTAATATATTAATATTAACAATATTAGTGCCCTGATTCAAATTTTATTTTGCAGTATAGTTTTTCTTATTTTTCATATAGGCCTATTCATAAAATTAGTAAGGATTCTAAATTTGTTTTAAATAGAGTAGTAGTTTTACAGTTCAATTAAGAAAAATCTTTCTATGGTATTACCGGGTATAGCGGGTTCGCCAGCGCTGATAAACTACGGATGATGTAACACCGTGAAGTTTAGACAAATAACATGCGTTGCCTAAGTGGCGTTTGTCACGTATTCACCAAGTTAGTAGGCACACGTGCATGGTCTAGATCTATCCAGAAACGTTTAGTTGACGCTTGTAAATTGTTTTGGTCGCTCCATTAATAGGGAGTAATCTGGAACTTTCTGGTTGGCTGACTATAAAAATCACACGAGCGGCAGTTCAGGCTTTCAGCTTTCCACGAACTGGGTGTTTATTCAACGCGTAAAGATGTTATTAGAGAGCTGTGTTAGTGTAACACGTGTTAATTTTTATTATTGGTCGTGGTTCGTGTGTATTGTGTAACTATACTTCTGTTATTATTGGTCGTGGTTCCTGTGTATTGTGTAACTATACTTCTGTTATTTTACAGAATGGTACTGGCGTTTGTGCGTGACACAACAAAATAGTGGTAACCAATCACAAAGCTGTTGTCAGTTCTGTAGAATGCTTCCACCGTTGGCTGCAGCCTTATAACAATAGTAACGATGACGCTAAATAGAAGAATTTCAGGCACTCTCCAGCAATAGCCGACAGTATGCAAAAAACTGAGTGTGTACTGAGTTTCTCGAAAATAATGCATAATTACTATCTGCTCTCAAAAATGGTGCTTGTAAATACTCTGTGTTTAGCATTGAACGCGTTAGGGTGAGCGAATACCAGCTTATCAGCTGACAAAGAGTTTGCGGAGTCACAATTTCATAAGAGAGAGAGAGAGAGAGAGAGAGAGAGAGGGAGAGAGAGAGAGAGAGAGAGAGAGAGAGAGAGAGAGAGAGAGAGAGAGAGAGAGAGAGAGAGAGAGAGAGAGAGAGAGAAAACGAGAGACAGAGCGGCGGGAGAGAGTGTGCTTTTATGTGTGAGATGATATATATGTAAAACATCAGTAACATGTGTTCGCAGCAAGTATATATTTAGCAGCAGAGCAATGTCGAAACACGCCCATCGATGACCTGCTAGAGTCATTCTTTAAATAATACTGTAACGTAGGAGAACTACTGTAACGCAGTCGTAGAGTTTAGGAGCCATCGGAGCCGTGGCTTCTCCAATAATGATGCTTGGGGAGGAGACCCTTCTCCTTGTGCGTGTGTATGAATATCTAGAATTTCAAGTTTTGTCTGCCGGTGTGTGTGTGTGTGTGTGTGTGTGTGTGTGTGTGTGTGAATATCTAGTATTTCAAGTTTTGTCTGCCGGTAAACTTTTTTCTTTTGGCCCTCTGAAATTTTTCGTAAGTCTACGCCTGTGAATACTAGTTTAACTATTTCATATAACTGTTTTATACTGTTTTATATAAAAAAGATTATATACGTAGTGTTGAATGCTTAACGCTCTCGAGTTTTTCTTGAGTTAGTATAGCAAACTAAATGATGCTGGTAAGTAGTCAGAATATGTTTTTTGAATAAATTAGTGGACTGTAAGATTAGATTTAAGTAGCGTTTATTCGAGCATTATGAAGAAGCGCAGGCCCACGCAATTACGTCAGGCGCACATAGCCAAAATACAAACGTGAAGCTGCATTTGCCAAGCTGCATAATATGTAGCAGTGAGAAACGATCGAATAAGAAGTACATTATTAAATTTAGATTGCCGCGGCTGGCTAGAAAGGAAGGGTGCAAACGCACAGCTTAAAGGTTGAGTGATAACTAACTACCAACCGCAGCGGCGGGGAACGAGTGCTGCACCGCGACGTATGACGTACGTGCGCTGGGCTGATTGCGCGTGAGCAAGTACAAGGTACAATGTATTAACATACTGCCCGCCTCAAAATCGGCGATTTTGACATAGTTTGCAGTACAAAAAAAGAACAAGTTATTTAAAACATACAAGTATACATGAATAAGTTACACATCTAAGAGATGCGACAATACATGGTACATGAATATCGGCAAAAACACAAATATAATATAAACAAGTGTAAATACATTATTAATCAATGCTCAATAAATAATATGTAACAATAGTCCAAAGGCTTGAATATGCGATAAAACATAATAAGAATAATAACAATAATACATAGCAATAAGGACATCGTAGGTGGCATTCCACAATCATTAGAGAAATCCAACAAATTTAAAAATAACAGCCTGACACTTAGCGTATAATAAGCAGTATTACACAATAATACAAGGCAATATACCTGAAAAAAATTCACTATGATAATATACAATAGAAATATACCACAAAAATCTCGATAATAATATACAATAAAAAATATACCACAAAAATTGCTATAATAATATACAATAGAAATACCCAAAAAATTTAGTATACTAATATATACTGCACCACACAGTACACCATAATTGACATCACACTAAGAAAAAGAGAAACGTTTAAATGTTCACCAATGCACCGCAACATAGCGTACATTAAATGATACAAATAAATGCAAGTGTATAAATAGGTACACATTACGTAAGTAACATAAGTAACATAACAGAAGTTACATAAGCAACATTGTACTTAGTAAAATGTGCATGGTAGAGCATGTGCTCGACCGGCAATGTCCCGGGCATGAAGCACCGAGATGTCAATCAGTCTGATGCCACCGGAAGTGGACACAGCTTATGAATAGGTCTACGCAGAATGCCGTTAGCAGTCCGGACGTCCGCGACACGTACCAACGAATCCTGCCCTAGGTAAGTCTGAGTGACAATACCGCGTTTCCACAGCAATGGTGGAGTATTGTCATCTAAGATAAGGACTAGCTGTCTTATAGATAAATTTTTGGAATGCCTTTTCCATATATTTCTCTGCTGCAGCTGGTGCAGATAGTCTGTAGACCAACTCTTCCATATAGAACGGGTAAATTTCTGCAGCAGCTGCCATCTCCCCAAGCGACCCATATTTGTATCCGAGTAATTGGGTTCCGGGAGCGCGGTAAGGGGGGAGCCAACCAAAAAATGAGCTGGAGTCAAAGGCTCGGGATCCCCAGCATCATTTGACATAGTGAACAAGGGACTGGCTTGGCTTGACTTAGTCCCACGTGGACTGGCGAAGTCATGAGCGGCCCTTTGGAATTCGTCCTGCTGAACGAGTTTGTAAATGATTTGGACCGCTGCCCGCCCTGACGTAGAAACATAGGACCGGCGTAGTCAACGGCACATTGTAAAAATGGCTTGGAGGGAGTGACCCTTGGCGCGGGTAATTGACCTAAACGTTGGCCGTTGCTGGTGGCCGTGTAACAAACGGGGTTAACAGCCGCGGGATAGGATGTCCGCGGTATTGTCATGCGAGGCGACATGATACCAATTGCCCTTTGCAGAGAGCTGCTGTATCTCCGAGACGCGGTTGGCGGCTGGCGATTGGACGTTGGCGCGCGGTAATTAATGCGAGTAGCATTAATGTCGTCACGAGCCATGAACGAGGAGACCGGTTTAATCATGTCCATGTTGAAGGGTAGATTCCCGGTGAGTATAAACCCCAGCTTAGTTTACTGGATTGTCGGAAAATGCGGACTTCGAACAAATTTAGTGGGCTCAATTAACTGCAAAAAGTACTGTGCCCCAAGTAATATGTCAATTTGTGACGAATTATTAAATTGCGGGTCAGCTAAAAATATCCCCTTTGGAATTTTCAACGATGCCATCTCAAAGGATTCTGTTGGAAGATTATTTGTGATTCTGGGCAGAACAGCGCAGTGGACATTTAAAGTGAAGTCCTTATAGCGTGAGTTTAAGCGCACGCGTGTGCTAAAATTGGCTTGACATAATGAGTTATTTATGCCCGTGATAGGCAGCTCGGATTTGTTTAGTTTTAGGCCCATGCGGCGGGCGAAACCCATAGTACAAAAATTGGCTTGCGACCCTGAATCCAGCAGGATTCTTACCGGGCGCCTTTTACCGGCATGATCGGTGGTGGTGCATACGGCGGTGGACAATAAAATTGATTTATTCCTCTGTAGCTTCAAAGAACATTGCTTATTGTTCCTGTTGTTCGAATGATTTATCGAAGCATGGAGCATGGTGTGGTGCCTTTTCAAGCATGCCTTGCAGGAAAATTTAGAAGGACAACGCGAGCTGTCATGGTCCGATCGCGTACAATTCAGGCAGAGTTTATTATTTATTAACACTTCTCTACGTTGCGTAGGTTGTAGGGCTATAAATTGCGGGCATTCGAGCAGTTTTTGATTACTACGACACAGCTGACAAAAATTATTACTTGTTTGAGTGTGTATTAGTGACCCAGTGAACTCCGCGCGCTTATTTGACTTGCGATAAGAAGCATTATTGCTAACCTGTCTGCCGCCAGACAAACCAGTCGGTGCGTTTATGTTTTGTAACAGCTGACGTCTTGAATTTAAAAACTTAATAAAATTATCGTAAATCGGAAGCTGTTTTTCGCCTAAAGTTTCCTTTCACAACCTGCACGTATGCTCGTCAAGTTTTTGGGCGAGAAAATGCACAAAAATAAGCTCAAACGTATTCACTGGTATGTTCAATGAGTTCAGCGCATTTATATTGGCGGTGAGCTCATCTATAAATTTAGAAACACTGAGCACGGACTCACGTTGTATGTGCCTCATGCCCAGGACGTTTGTCGCATGATACGTGGTAACAATTAATTTACTGTCGTACCGTGCCTTTAACAAGTCAATGGCCACCGTGTAATTTTCGTGCGTGATAGGGAGCGATTTTATGACATTCAGTGCCTCGTCTTTTAATGATAAGTGCAAATAGTGCAGTTTTTGGATACCAGTCAGGTCCGTTCGGACATGAACTAACTCCAAAAACATGTTGTAAAAATGTTGCCACTCAAGTATATCACCTGCGAAACAGGGTAGCTTAATCGGTTGCAACTGAATGGGAGGCGTACTGAATGTGACTACTTCGGATGGACTTGTTGCCTTCCTGCTCATCTCCTCGGCATGGTCTATTAAATTTTGCAGCTTGCATTCTATGCTGCATAAGTCATCTTCGGTCTGAACCCTATCGCTCGCGGATGGAAAGTCGGTGTCCTCAGACTCGATTTGTGTTTGGATCTCATCATATTTGGCTGATAGCTCCATAAGGTGGCGAAGCTTTATTTTTAGTGCATGATGGTCATGCGTATCATGATCGAAATTGTCTGCATATGTATTTATGCGAGATATAGAGGCCTTGATCGTGCCACGTTTCTTGATCAGCGCCTTCATATCCGCCATGATTGGAAAAAGAGAAGCAATTTAAATGATAATACAAGAGACCAAGTTAGTGCAACTCGATGAGCAAGACCAGGCAGGAAGTCCAAATTATAGAATCACGCAACGACACGGTAATCCTTACTTAACACATCTTAAACTAGTTTTATATGATAATAAATTCTGAATTAGGCAGTACAAACAATATAGCAGTATAATCACTAATGACGTGAGTGCTGTTTGAAAAGGTACGAATTACAATTTAAGAAAAATGTTTGTTGAGTTCGCAAAAAAATTACAAGTTCATGTTCACATGAAACTGCTTTAAAATTATATTTTTAATTTAATACGGCTTCGTTTACTTTAATGCCATTAAGAAAAATTATGCGAATCATGCAAATTGAGACTAATATAAAACATGAGTTCATAGTCAGTTGAAATGGTACTTATCGGCATGTTCTAGAAGGCATCGAAAGCTTGTCGAAACCTTTGTAGTCGTGTCAGGTACCCAAGAATAGATGATGTAGACATGGACGCTGCCTGTCCGGTGATGTCCGATGCGGTCGAATCCTGTCTAGATAGGCTGCTCTGGATTTTCGCACATGCTGAATGCCACGTGCTAGGTGCTCATATGCTGCAATGATGCTTCAAATGCTCCGGTTGGCGAGATATGACGTCCCCAATATCGTGCGATACGAGTTCCAAATGTAGGTGATAATTAACGAGTTGTTGAATTAAATCATGAAGAAAACAAAATGCTGATAGGCCTGCTTAATACACTGAACCATGAGACGAATTGTCCATGAATTTAGTCACGTCCGTGAAATACATATCCGCGGCCCGGAGGACCATATGATGCATGCCGCTGTGGACGAGAATGCTGTCGCTGGGCAAAAGTGCGGTCGCTTGCGGGCCGAAAATGTTGTCGCTTGTGGACAAAAAATGTTGCCTGTAAGGCTAAAATAATATCCGGCCCGGAGGACCAAATGTTGAATGCTTAACGCTCTCGAGTTTTTCTTGAGTTAGTATAGCAAACTAAATGATGCTGGTAAGGAGTCAGAATATGTTTTTTGAATAAACTAGTGGACTGTAAGATTAGATTTAAGTAGCGTTTATTCGAGCATTATGAAGAAGCGCAGGCCCACGCAATTACGTCAGGAGCACATAGCCAAAATACAAACGTGAAGCATTAATTGCCAAGCTACATAATATGTAGCAGTGAGAAACGATCGAATAAGAAGTACATTATTAAATTTAGATTGCCGCGGCTGGCTAGAAAGGAAGGGTGCAAACGCACATCTTAAAGGTTGAGTGATAACTAACTACCAAACGCAGCGGCTGGCAACGAGTGCTGCACCGCGACGTATGACGTAAGTGCGCTGGGCTGATTGCGCGTGAGCAAGTACAAGGTACAATGTATTAACACGTAGATTTCTCTGGTGTTTAACAGTTGAGTCTATTGTTCTAAGAGCACGATCTGTGCAATCCTTGTAACCATATTTTTGCTTGAATGTATTCAACATGCTTGCACGAAATACACTGCTGAAAGTAATATGTTTTGTATTTGAAGTTCAAATACCGTTACAATGTGCGTGGCAGAGTGTTTGTGTTTAATTACAAATTACATTTACAAATTATTTATTATTTTATACAAATTATCCGGTAGAGTAGTTCAGTGAAGAGAGCTCGCTTTCCACGGAGTTCATTTCTTGTAATGTGTTGTGAATTCGAGTTAATGCAGTCCCGTAGGTTAATAACTAAATTTATTAAACGTGGAGAAAACGAAGAAAACAGCCTAATCAGAATCAGTACCATAAACACACACGCGCGCGCGCACACAAGCGCACCTGTATCTAAAGAGACAAAACCACTACGCAAGTCTCTTTAAATTTATGCATAATGTATTAATGCACAGCGGAACTACATAGTAAATCCGGCGATGCATTCAGTCGTCGCGGATTTAATACCCTAGTGCCACAGCTAGGTTTTATTGTGTCAGCTCGCGGATAATTAATGAATCTGAATACAAAGAAGACAAATCTGCACCAATCGATAGTCACATGTCAACAGTCTGTGCATTCGCAGTGTCGATACCCCGAAATTACGCTGCATGAGAAAAACTATAGAAATACATACACTAAAAAAATAAAACAGAAACACATTGTTTAAGCCAAGAAGTTTATTGATTCACGTTTGGGGTGTTAAATATTCTTTTTGATTCGGACACGCTCCAAATCAATTCCTTTGTGAATACAGCTGTGGATACAGCTTTTATCTTGCATACAAAATATTTATTGTTTATAACTATCTTCTCCTCTCTCACCATTTGGTCTCTCTTACCTATTTGTTTATAATCTTCAGGAGTATTAAGTAGTTTTGTTTTCAGTTATGAAATCGTGACATTATTCCAATATTGTTTGAAATTATGAACCAAAAAAAGTGACTTAGAATTTGAATTATTTTATTAACTTTTATTTTTTATTTACAAAGGAATCGGTTTTGTAGCACGATTAATATAAATCTTATAAATGAAAGAAGACACAGCACGAGGATTAAATTTTATAAGACAATTGCAATACCTACATTGACATATGCGAGTGAGGCGTGGGCCATGACGGAAAAGGAAAGCGGCAAGATTCAGAGTGCTTAAATTTTTGAAAAAAAAAAAGATTCAAAGTGCCTAATCTTATAAATGAAAGAAGACACAGCACGAGGATTAAATTTTATAAGAGAATTGCAATACCTACATTGACATATGCGAGTGAGGCGTGGATCATGACAAAAAAGGAAAGCGGCAAGATTCAGAGTGCTTAAATGTAGTTTCTTCGAAATACTTTAAATTATACATTGCAAGATATAATAAGGAATATATTGGAGCAGAACTCGAAGTAAAGGACATAAATGAAATTGTTTTAATTTACAGAAGACAATAGTGGATGATCATCTGCAAAGGATTTAATTTACAGATCATCTGCAAAGGATGGCAGAGGATCGACTGCCGAAAGCTGCACTGAACTATAAAGCCACTGGTAGAAGGGACGTGGGTCGTCCAAGGATGAGATGGGTGTCAGAACAGGTTTATATAATCCTTGAAGAGGAGAAAAAGAAAAAGAAGAAGAAGAAGAAGAAGAAGAAGGAATCGGTTTTATAAAATTTGGTTTTTGTGCTAGAATGATTAATTTTAAAACAGCATTTAAGTAACTCATTTAAAAAACAAAAACATACTTTTTTTTAAATAATTCAATTTCATTAAAAATTATTTTTGTGTTGGCTTCACGGAGCTCATCTCGGGAGGTACACTTTTGTACTCGTGTATTTAATTCTTAATATAGGCTTATAAGGCCAAGAATACCTCAAAGGCATGGAAATCGGAACAGGCAAAGTGGGGCTAATCTGTGTCAGTGTAGAAGAAGTCGATGAGGAAGAAGAAGTAAAAGAAGAAGAAGAAGAAAAGAAGAAGAAGAAGATGAAAGATGATGATGAAAGTGTTACAGATGCGATTTATACCGGCAATAAATACACATAATGTACATAATAATATTCGGGCGCAACAACTGTAGCGTATATAAATATTGTTTTTTTATGTACACATATTACAACTCAAACACCACAAATCCACAAGACCTTCCATCCCATCATTTGCCTGGGGCAGCCCGGTACCGTCTTTGTCTTTCATTATAATTATTCCTTATTTTGGTCTCTTCGGTGGCACTCTTTTCAAATTCTTCACTCACCTCCGTCCTTGTCAAGGCATTCCCCATATCACTGATCCACCTTTTCCTTGGACTTCCTCTCTCTCCCGTGTCAAGTGGTTCCCAATTTCAGATGATCAAGCCTAATGAATTCATTCTTTCCTGAGCCTTTGTCCTGTAACGGATTATTATGATAACTTTACATTCAGTACCAATTTGTAATGATTATTTGATTTTAAAACGTCCATGGAAGTTGCAAGGTGTCTAACGTCCACGTCGATAACAATGGTTTAAAACCTATTTAACAGTATCTGCTGATAATAATTTGATGTCCTTAGGCCGTCCTTGTGCGGTGTACTCACGGTCCTACTTATGTCAACAGACAAGTGCGCGCTGTTGTTGCACCTTTCTTTCTCCACATCACCCGACGTCTATTGCCACTGTGTTTAAGAAGAAAAATCACAACAACAGTCAAGGTACGTGTACACAAGAGTGTTTCTGCCCACGATCCTCTCTAGGGAACAGAAAATGTCACCCTGGATAGAGAAACACAAAAGCCAATTGTAAGCCAGAGAAACAAGTTCTTTGAAGCAGGCTGCCTGGAACAACTAGGAAAGAACAAATAAAAAATATGACCTTTAGAAATTTGTTGCAGCAGGAATCAGTTGTCGAGATGCTAGACAGAAGAGAACTGCCTTACACTAATCATGTCATAAGGATGAGCGAAAGGAAGCCGAAGTCTTGTGACAGTGGGATGTGTTTGTGTCCGGGATGTGCTCCTATCACTGTCAGATGAAAACTGTGCTGCTGGTCTTTCTGTGAAGGTGTCTAGAACTGGGAAAGGACACGACAACGCCTTTATTTGCCTAGATGACGTCGGTATTTTGAAGAGACAATTTTTAATGCTTTCGTAGCACTGACTCTAGTGTCGACTCGAAGCCAACACAGCAGCCAGTCGCCCTGGGGCGTCGGTTGCTCTCCGTGTAGAAGAGCTTCCGTGCTGGTGGCAAAGGTATCAGTGCCGAGACAAGCTTGGGGATAGATTTCCCTGAGGGGAGAGGGGTAAGCAGAGAGGAATAGAAATTGCTCGTGGCTATTCAGAAGTAGCTTAACGATGCTGACTTATGGGGGGGGGGGAATGAAAAATCGCCCGAAGGCGTTTGACCCTGATTGGGGGTGGAGGTTCAGAAGTACTGATAGTACGTAGGTAAGGGATGGAAGACATCGCTGCCGAAGCAAAGACAGTTTCGTCTAGCAACCGTCCGAAGTTCACCATGGAAGCATGCCCAGATGGAGGGAGAGTTAGAGGAACAATAAGACTGAATTGGGGGGGAGGTTCATTATATTGAGAAGTTAGTAATGAAGGGAAGGACAACGTTGGTAGTCAAACACTTCGCCCACGATTGAGGGTAGTCTAGAAGTGGTTGAAGGGCTCTGACGATTGACGGTAGAAGGAGATGAAAAAGAAGAAGAAGGAAAGAAGAAGAAGAAGAAGAAGAAGAAGAAGAAGAAGAAGAAGAAGAAGAAGAAGAAGAAGAAGAAGATGAATTTTTTCTGCATAAAAAAGTAGAAGTTTCGATTTTCAATTAGTATGTTCTTTTACATGGTCAGAGTTTTGTAATTGTTTCAACGATTGTCACATACTATATCTAATGAGTAACTTAAGTGAAGTGAAAACGGTAACATAACCTTCGTTGTAAATAGTCAGTTATTTCCGTCGTAACTGTCTGTTAATAGAAATGTCACTTGTGACGCCATTGCGTATTGATTGGAAGCGGACTCGAATGGCCTTTTTATTTATTAGTCAAACATTTCGCTATTGATTTCTTGTTTATTTTCTTTGATGCGCAGTCATGACTCTGTGTGGCGGCGGTGACACGATTCCAATACCCACCTAATATTTTGTCCGTCTTGGCCGCCTATTCCAATAATAGTTTTCTGTTTTGTTGCCATAAATAGTTACCGTTGAATAACATTGGTTCTATCGATTAAATTTTTTTTCTTGAATGTAATAATGTATGAGACTGTCCACTATTATAGTTAATATGTTATGTTAAGTATATATAATATTAAATATATTTATAATTAATACCTGCTCAAGGTAACTGACGTTCCTAGAGGGTTATTCGGGCGAGTATATAAAGAATATTCGTAAAAATAGATCTCGCTTTTATACAACATGCTACCTAAAGTCATATAAAAGTATATTTTAACAACTTAGCATACGTAACATTTAACGTGAGCATATTTTTTACGTTTGCGTCATCTTTTTTTTCTCATTCCAGAAGTTGGTGGACTTGCAATTTCTTCTCTTCCCTAGGCAGTCTGTTAATCATCATATGCTTTCTTCTATCTCCTATTTTACCCCATCCCCGTACTCCTGTTTGGGCATCCCTCCACCACTACGCTCCTCGATCACTCCCTCGGTCAGGGTGGTGACCAACCATATTACTTCTCCTTTCTACAATGGATCCAATCAACATCTTTTTTTCACGCAATGTCTTCAAAATCTCATCATTAGGTAATATATCTGTGCATGACATTCTTGAAGCCACGTCTTGAAGGGTTAAGGTAGCTCCTCTCACAATTTCCTGAAAGTCTATATGTACATGTGCATATGCTTCAAATGAAACACTTTAGAAATTTGTACGAAGACTTACACGACCGGTGTCATTTTGGTTAAAATTAACTCCCGGGCTGTTTGGCAGTGGTCCAAAGTTTCTGACAAAACCAGACGTTTCTGCAATACCACTGACTGCCATCTTCAATGAAAACGAGTCAACGCTAACCTGGCATGTAGTACAAGTCAACGCTAACGTGGAATGTAGCCTTATCCACGTGTAGTCAAGGCTAAGTGGGGTGGAACCTAACCACAGTACTGTGGTCCTAACGTACTACATCCCACGTTAGCGTTGACTCGTTTTCATTGAAGACGGTACTGCCGAAACGTCTGGTTTTGTCGAAGACTTTTGACCCAGCCCAAACAGCCTGGGAGTTAATTTTAATCTTTAGAAATTCATTCCAGGTTTCCAGGGGTACATTTCTGGACGCGAGAAGAGATATTTTTTTTAATGTTCCTATTACTTGTGCAATTGTACTTTCCACATAACTGGTGCGCTTCTCATCTGGTATGAAGCCCCTCTCGAGATATTTAAAACTGTCAACTTGCACTAGCTTTCTACCGTCCAGAAGTATGTCAGCCTTCTGTTTTCCTTCTGTTTTTGAAACATTTGATGACTTTTTGTTTTTCCTTTACTTATCATCATGTCACATCCTATTTACCTTTTCGGAACGTGTTTCTTTGGTGAAGTGCATTCTGTACTTCTTTCTTGTTGCCGCCATGTCGCCTGCAAAACGATGCCACGTTAGTTATTACACCATCGATATCGGTTTCCATGGAACCCTTCATGAGGATAACACACCATTGTCTAACCGTTCTTCTCATAAATATGCTTTTACACAAATTTTGACCAAAGTGTGAACTACAGGGTGTTTTAAACCGGATGGCACCCAAGGGCACTCTTTCATACGCACTCACAACCGGCCCGGCGCGGCCAGGCACGACCCGGGCGGTTCAGGTATAACTATACCATACGGTCCAATTCAAAACTATAACATTTTTAATTTATCTTATAATCCAAATTAAACTATTGTCTTATAATCTCCGTGAAATTGTGAGAAAATTGAGTCCAAAAACACATAATTGCGATAAATATGAGATTTTAGCGATTTCTGAAGGAAATGCAGAATTGGAGTACTTAATACAGATTTTATTAAAAGTTATAAGTATGTTGGTGATATCTTGATGGTTATAAACAAAAATGTATTTACAATTTACATTTATGGTGGAAAATTACGTGGGTTAATAATGAAAATTTGTTTTTTTTTCTACAATAACAAATGCTGTATTGTATGTAATATTCATAAAAACTGTTTTATTTAAAAATGTATCCCAATGGGAAAGATAAAAATTGATTGATATGATAACTTATACAATTACCTATTTACGTACTATATTTACAACATAAATATCATATTGAAATTTAGGCACAGTACTGCAA